>CM028361.1:27812018-28122018 GCA_016624345.1 Platycodon grandiflorus
TCGAGATCGACGATTTCTTGGCCTCTCTAGATGCTTTGGAGAAGGTCGATGCCCGCCGAGCCGAGCTCCCGCCACTCGGCGGACATAGAGGCTGCCGGGAGAGCACCGCTATTCCGATGGTGGCCGGGGGCCGCCGACGCGGCCGCAGCCGACCTTCTCCAAAGCATCCGGAGAGGCTAAGAAATCGTCGATCTCGAACACGGTCATGAAAAGAACAAACAACAAGAAACAATGAGAAAATTATGGCATTATCAAAAGCAGAGGGAAAATATTACGGGGTCACAAACTGCTTCTATTCACTTAGGCGTAAAACGCAGCTCCCGCCGAATCGCAGATTTGTGAAGAGGCCACTGAAAGCTCTTCATAAGGATCACGGCGATCACCCTCACCTCCGAGACCCTCTTAGCCGATAGACCGGCAAGATGCAAGATGGCCTCGCTCCTAACAACGGCCGCCCGCCATAAAGACGTGAAGAGGTCTTGCCCTCGGCCAAGGTCTAGCTCGACGGCGGCCTTCACCCTCTTCTCATGCGCAAGCTCACCCGAGCCGGAATCGAACTTTGAAGGCTTGACGAGGAGGGGAAAACTCCATCCCTCCTACTCTCAACAAAGACAACTTTATCCGCCCACCCACCGACCTTGCCGGGGTATTCAGAAGAGCTTGACCCCGTATTTGGGTCTTGCAAATGAGCCAACCTCGGGTATTGTTCACCAGAAAATAATGACGGAGAAGGTTCATGGTCGGCTCGAATCCGTGAGAACGGACTACAACTACAAAGCTCGACAACATCCTCACCATGTTCAGCGAGAGGTCCAGAGGATGCGGACATATCTTTCAAAAATGCATGCATGAAAGGATCGAGAGGCGACGCAGCCGACGTCAAAAAAGCCGAGATAAAATCCGCCTTATCCCTCCTCTCGTCGGAGATCGCCAGTGGCCGCCACAGGGAGAGTGACTCGAAGTCATTTGACGTATATTCAAAGCGAGTCCTCCACGTCGCTAGGTCGTGGTAGCGGCCCGGTTCCTCCACTCCTGACAACCCTCTCGTACGGTTCCTTGTTCAAGGGCCGCCGGGGAATAGGAGGACGACCGAAGTAGATGCTCCTCCTTTGGTCCTAGCCATCCGCACGTGCGGATTCATTAGATCTGAATACGCGGGCAGACGAAGGACCCGCGGCCTTCCTCTTATATCTCTTATGACCAGAGCGGGCTCTTTCTACCCGAGCGGCCTGGTGAGCTCGAGACCGACTAGTCTGAGCTTTTTCGGTCTCATGATCTCTCTTCTCCCTCCTGGCCTTAATGCAGGCTATTATTTTATCAATGGTGAAATATTGGTCCCAGAGCTCGTCTACAACCTCGCCGGGGCGAATTGCTTGCATGGCAGAAGACAGAGGGAAATCGGGAATATCGTAAAGATCATCAGCGACCACCCAGAAGTCTTCTACCTTAACGCCCTGACCTACTAAGTATGCCCTCGCCACACTGGGGGGTACGAAAACCCATCTACCATGATATTGGACATATATATATTCTCGCCAGTGGGAGAACGAGCAAAGACAGACGAGGAGGGAGATCCAGACGAAGAAGTCGAGCTCGTAGAGGAAGAGGTCGAGCTCGGAGACTCCACAGGGTTAAAGACAAACTCGACTCCTTCCAGAAACGACATATTAAACTGTTAAGAGAGGAGGCCGAATAGTAAGTTACCTGAATTAATGAAGAGCTCGGAGTAACGAAGAGAGAAGATGAACAGACCGCCTGAGAAGTCGAAGGAAACCGGAGTTAGCACCGGCGGCAAATTTGAAAACACAGTTTGGGAAGTACACAGCAAAATGCGGCGAAAAGCCGGAACCAAAGAAAACACGAAAGAGGAGAAGGCAGATTTACAAGGTAAAAACGAGAACTAGTGATGGAAGGAAGCAACACTGAGTTTTTCACAGAACGGTTAGGGCGCCGGAAGTCTCTGAGAATCGCCGGAGAAGAAGAGGTTTTTGAAGGGTTTAGTGAAAAGTGAGAAACGAACAGTAACTCTCCCCTTTTATAGTCCGGTTCTTCGGGTCGACCCAAGTTAAAACGCGCGGATCCTTGCTTAGCTTCTTCTGGAAGCCAAACTCCGTGGCAACCACGCGCGAGTGAAGTGACGTCCAAACGCATTCGAAAAGACGGAAAGGACGCTACATTAAATGCAACCAGTCCCGTACTTCGCTCATGTCACGAGAATGTCAGCCTTGGCGAACGTGCCTTCCTCAGACAAGTTGAACGTTTAAAACTTCCAGAGTCAGCCCGCTGAAATGGCCAAACTGAGCTGGTCTCATTATATCCAGCGTGGATAAAAGCTCGGAGTGTGTATAAACGGACTATGGGGTAGATTCCTCTCCCTCAGGATAAATCCATTACACTCGGGGGCTACTGATGGGATCCTCCCAGAAACCTATTCCACGTGTCTCCCACGTCAGCCCGAGTGGGCCCCATCTTACACAACGACCAACCGCAGCCCGTCGTCGAGGTAGTCGAGTATATCAACCGAGGACTTTGTCAAAGGCTCATGGCGAAGTCCCAACTAAAGCTCGCCAACAAAGCTATCACCCGAGCTTAACCTCGGTGGATCTTCACCAAATGTCCTCGGCAGATCTCCACAGGCATCCTCGCCATACTCATATTAGAACCTCGATTTCCAGGTTATCCTCGGTATGAAGTCAACATCAGGCATTTAATGTTGGCGGCGTGTCAGCGCATTCCCTGGAAGAGGCAAAGACCTTCCAGCTAAGAAAAGAGATTTCTTCACAACCAAGTAACGGTAGCATTTATGGCTTCTCCTCATTCCCCAGACGGAAGCTTCCATTCTGTCCCTGCAGACTGACAGAGGGATGGGTTCTCCTCTACCAGCTCCCTGGAAACCAGGTGACTCACTCAAAAACCCTCCCATGCACGCCATCCTTGGCTATATAAGGAAGAATATTCCTTCATTAAAACCAAGCGGCATTTACTCTAAAGAGACCAAAATACTGAGAAACCATTTATTGCTAAAACACTGAACTCTCTCATATTTATAGTGTTGAACAGTCCAAGCATTAAACACTACATTATCCATATATTATCCAAACATTATTCATATACTTACTCTCACGCCGGAGGGAGATAGTCGGGCAAACCCTCGACATCCTTGACGGTGTTTTTCGCTGTCTCATCACAGGAACCACCATTCACACACGACGGTTTGGTCCCGACAAAAGACGCCTATTGAGAGCCGGGGCGTCCTGACTAGAAGCTAGCAACACACGTGGATCCGACGTGGTCACCAAAACCTTTTTGGCGTGATCATATACCATTTCGATGAGACTTGTGATTAAGCTAACATGCTGAGATTTCTAACAAACTGAGATGTATATCCAATTTAATATTTATGAAAATCCAAGAAGGGTGAACCAACCAAACTACCCAATTGAAACTAAATCAACTTAAAATGATAAGATCATCTTTGTGGGTGGCTGGTGGGTGGAAGTATTTTGAAACTCTATACCCCAAAAAAATGAAGTTTTGTGGAATCAAATCATGTTGGTTTCAAATCTCGCATCAATTTTACTCAGATTGCTGAGCAAAGATATCACATTGAGAATTATTATGATACGAGAATTCCTGACTGTAAGTACACTTCACAATCAAAGGCAGAGACGAAGAACATGAAGACTAGAAGGGGTTTGCATTAGTTCTGCGGTAATTAATTCTCTACAACCCAAATCAACTTGCAGAAGCAGGCTAAATAAGCAGGAGATAGTCAAATATAAGTTACCACACTGTCTGCCATCAACACCATCACATTTACAATTTTCAGATTGTTAATAGAATCAACGGATGTTATATTTAATTCAGGCAGGGTCCACCTAGTACCACAGACAATTTGTCGAACATCTAACAACGCAACATGAAAATAAATATACCTGAGTCAAAACTGATAGTTTTCACAGCCTAACGGGCATATCCAACAACTGAAAGCATTCGTATTTCATACCATTTTACCTGAGCATGTAAAATAAAAATATTAGAAAATAGCTAACTAATTACATAAGTACAGCGAATAACTTTAATCACATCAAGAAGAAAATTTTCCTAGAACGACTGAAATACATCAAACCGTGATACCCACGAAGCCGAAACTAGAGTAAAGTGACTTTATCAGTTTCAAATCTTGCATCAATGAATAGGATCACATGAATCAACAGATAGTGTTAATCAATGGAAATTCACAATAAAGTCAATAAGCACTCATATGGTAGCAGATTCAAGCGAAGGGAGTTATGAAAGCACTCATCAACTTAGTAAACTTAAAATAAGAAACAGAAAAATAAGAAGACTTCAAAAATGAGCTTTAAACTTACCATTGATGAGCTTGAAAAATCGTTTCCTTTTCATCCAAAGGAGAACTGAGCTAAAGAGGAACAGGACTTAGCGAGTTAAATCAGCACTCATACATACATACATACATACATAGGGCGGTTGGTTTGGTTTGGTTTGACCCCCAAAAGCACAAACCAAACCAAACCGACTGCCTTATAAAATTTTCAAACAGTGACTGAACCGGCCTAGCCTAAAACCGAACCAAACTGCTCGATTTCACAGTTTGGTGGTTCGGATTTACATCCCTACCAAATAGGGAGAGCCTCTAGATAAATAAATTCTCTTTGTAGGTTTAGGCGCTGAAACATTGCTCATAAAAGTTTTCTCCATCTCTTCACCTGAATGTCTTTCAGTCAAAGTTAAGTTTGTAACTCTGTTTCCTTTTTAGGAGTCATGACAACTGCAGGGAGTTTGTGCCGGAGCATGTAATGCTCTTAGTTAATTCTGTTTATTTATTTATTTTTGACTCTTATAGTTCCCTCTTCTGTGTCTGATGAGTGTTTAACAGGAAGTACTTGGAAGAGCCTTGTGTCTGGGTGGAGTCAAACACAACTACCCTCAGCATACTGTCTTCACAAGCTGAGATTGGAATTGGATTCCTCCTGATTATCTCCCTTTTATCGTCAGTAGCCAAATTTACTGCATGACATCCTCCTTTAAGCTCTTGCCTTTCTCAATCTCTTTTCCTTTCTTTCATCATTCTTTATTTTGTAAAGATTTGTATATTAGCCACTTTTACTGAATTCATATTTGGACCTGCTGCAGGTGGCAGCGAAACATAATTCAAACATTCATGTACTGGCAGGTTTGTTTGTGCCAGAAATTCCTTACTTCATGTAGCTTTTGTGTTTTTGGGCCACACATGCAAAAATAAGTTGATTGACGCGAACCATTATTAAGAGGAAAATAAAGATGAAAATTTTCAATCGTATTTGTGTTCACGAGGTGTTTGAGTTGAGGGATTCTTGTCCATGGGAGAGGGGGTGTGGTCTGTGGGTGTTTTGGCATTAAGGGGCTAAAGCCTAATGCTAGGTTTGGTAGGCAGGATGGAAGAATGAAAAGATTGAAAATGAGGGAGCAATTTCCTATCCCGATAGATACTATCTTTCTCTTTGGTAACATGAACACAGGTGCAAATAGGAAGGGAGAGGACATTTGTCTATACATATGTTTTACCATATTGTCCTTTCAGTTGATATAAAATGCCTTAAATAATCACAAAATAGATTTGACCTGAATTTTCAGCTTTGTTTTTTTTTTTTTCCACCATTCTTGGAGACATTTTTGGTTAGGTGCCAAGAGATTTCTAATCCCTCCACTTGTCCCCTATACCGTACATTGCGTAAATGTATTCCTTTTGGGATCTTGAGGTTTGCTAAAAGCAACATTTGATTAGCGAGTTGTGAAAGCTTTAGGTTAGAGAGAACGGGGGATGATGTTACATGCTTGATTAGAAATTATCGACATGGATTATCCTTGAAGTCTGATGTGCTTCTAGTTTTGAATTTAATGATTCTTTCTTTTACCAATTCAGTGATTGATTATGTTTCAGTAACTTTCTTGCAGCTATTGAAGCTCATGTATCATGCCCCCGTTACAGCCAGTTACCATCAAAGTGTGTGGGCTAAGATAGGCAGAACAGTTAATCCACTGATCCACCGTTATGCTCCATTCTTGAGTAAGCCCATCTCTGCTGCACAAAGGTGGTGGCTCAGGTAAAAGCTCTTGGGAGAGGATTCGGATGCAAATGCAAATTTTACATACTGGAGTCTTGCAACTCGTTTTGGAAGTAGACAGGATTCTTGATGCTTGAATCATATAGTACTGTAGTTGTTTTAACTAGAATTTGGATGATTAAATCTGAATAATAATAAAATCGGTTACTACATGACTAAATTGGTGGGGCTTCCACTTGATTTTGTCTTATGAAAATATCGATTCAATAAACTTTGTATGTGTCGTGTGCTTGAGTTGCATAAACCATCATTTGATTGAAGCTACTTTTTGTTTTCATTCGCGTTAAAAACAATAATAGCTTGTTTGTCATGCCTGCCTGCCTGCCTGCCTGGTGTCAACGCATATTCATTCCCCTATAATATAATATAAACGACTTTACATCCATCATCCTGCGCGTTCTACTCCCTTTAATCCATCCTAAGTAATCGTTATGTTTTTCTTTTCTTTTTTTATTTTTGACCGTTTCAAAAAAAAACATGTCTTGTTTCTAGACTATTCTTTTTTAAAATAATATTTTTTTTTCTTACATTTTCTTCCTATTTTAATTATGGTTTCATATGCACATAAAACTTAAAGAAAATTAGAGTACAAATATTTATAATAGAATTAATTAATTTTTTTTAATTAGTGTGGCACTCAAACAAATTAATTATTTAGAAATCCAATAAAGTACTAATTTTAATGGTAGTTTGAAATACATTTAGGTTGTTTACTTATTGCATGATGGCCTACTCTGATTCTTGAAATTTTAAAAGATTAAATGAAAGCCAGAAATCTGGACAACCCGATGCGACACGTCTACGTATTTCTAGGATGAATTCAACGGTTCCACATCAGCATTGTGACATAGTGATTATTCGTTTCTCGACTTTTAGCTGACAATATTAGATAATCATTCTAATTATTTCATAATATTCGTTTCTCCACTTTTAGCTGACAATATTTGATAATCATTCTAATTATTTCATAAATTAATATTCTCTCCATTTTTAAATAATTATTTTGTTTAGCTGAGCAAACGAATTAAAAAAAATTAATTGATTATATTATAAATATTAGTTTAATATGTATTTTTTTTAAGTCCTTGTGCACGTGGTTATAATTAAAGTAGGAAAAAAAATTAAGGATAAAAGTAGTAAAAATATTGTCCTAAAAAGGAAGGTTTAGAAACAATTTTTTTTTTTTGCAACTAACAAAAAATTAAAAAAAAATTATTTAAGAATGGAGGGAATAATACTCTTGAAAGTACACATATTATCAATGATATTACAATTAGAAGTACTATATCCAATTCATATAATATCTTGTTCTATGTACAACGTAGAATTACAAAAATTTCGTACGTAGTTACGAAGAATATTAGATATCTTCTATTGTCATTTAGTAGTAAATATTCTCTCCGTTTCAGGTAAAGAGTTCATTATTTTATTTTTGAAATTTTTACTTAAAGAGTTCACTTTCAAAAATTATTGCTACTTTTCAACATTACCCTCTATATGTAATGTAAGTATCTTTAATTTGTTCAAACATTTTTGTAATTATACCTAATTTCAATGACACTTATATATCCCTTAATTATTAGACTTTTCAAACATGGACTCTTTAGTTGGAACGGGCATGGCCGGCCCAAAGGTGAAGCTAGGGAACCAAAGGCTTTAGGCCTAAAAAAAAAAAAAAAATTACTATTTATTTTAAATTTTTTTAAATGTTAAGAGTAATTTTTAATTTTTTTCACTCACTCATTAATAGTCAACGTTACTAACTTAATGTTTCTCAATAGAACAATTTGACAAAATTCTTGGCAATGAAGTTATAAAATCTCTTAAAGAATCATTTAAAGTTGATCACTTTTTGTACATACTACATCCGTTCTAAAATAATTGTTATTTTAGCAAAGTTTTTTGTCCCAAAATAATTATCGTTATAGGATTTCAAGAAATATTTGCTCATATTTTATCACAATTGCTATTAATTATTACTCTCATTACAGAGGGTTGGTAAGAAGAAATAGAAAAAGTACTCCACAACTTACCTACAATAATTGAACTTAAATAAGGGCATATCAATCTTTTGAAAGCTTCCTTAATCTGTGTACAAATTGCTAAAACGATAATTATTTTGGGAAGAAAATAGTAATAGATTAGACAATCACTTCATTTCAAAGTAGATTTGAACAATTTAAAATATATCAAAATATTTTTAGTTTTCTATTTAGCATTAAGAAATTAAGGTCTTTGGATAATGACAATTTAAAAGAAAATTTCTTCACCTTGAAAGTTCATTAAAACATAATGACAATTCTAATATTGATGGATTATAGTTATTTACTGAACTAAATTTTTTAAAAGAAATTATAAAAGTAAAGACATACTTAATCATATACTTAATAAGGCTTAATTCTTTTCCAAATACGAATATCACTTATAAGATAATGTTAACGATTCCCGTAACTATTGCTTCGGCAGAAAGAAGTTTCTCAAAACTAAAATTAATAAAATCTTATCTAAAATCAACGATGTATCAACAATGGTTAAATAGAATTTTATTATCGATTGAAAAAAAATTGTTAAATGAAATCGATTATTATAATTTAATAAATGATTTTGCATCCCAAAAAATAGGAAAATAAACTTTAAATAAAATATTAATATTTTATTCTTTACTTTAAAAAGGCCTCAATTTAAAATTTGCTTTAGGCCTCTATAAGTATTGGGCCGGCCCTGGGAACGAGGAGTATTAACTTAAAAATTGTTTACTCATATCATCTATTTAATGCCCAGTTGTTTAGTTCATTACTAAACAATTAAGTTGGTGCAATCAATTCATGCCCAGTTGGATATATTAAGTTAGTTCATATATTCATCCGAATGTATTTAATTTAAATTCATGCATGTATGTACGTTAATACCAATGCATATTAAGGTAAAAATTTAACAAGCGACTCTTGATATATTCTCGTGTTATTATAAATCTACACAATTATTAAGTATATGGTCGGAAAAGATAATAATACAGTACAGTAATAGTTTAAGGTTAGACATAAACTAATTAATTGGAGTAACATGTGCAGATAATGGCTTAATACTACTCAAGTAGGTAATACACTATAATTAAGTCATTTCCACGATCTTGTTTTGCGGTCGAAAGAAGTATTCCAGCTAAGGCTATCAATGGATTGAATTTTGATCCAAATTAAATGTTATTTTTAGGATATGGATTGAGTTTTTCAATCTGATTATCCGATTGTGTTTCGAATCCGATAATTCGATAGCTTAACAAATCGAATTTAAATTAAGGGTAATCAAATTTGTTAACAACCCGATTCGATATTAGAACTATAGTAATACTATACATAAATAAGTTACTTATGTTGAACTTTTAATCATTAATAATTACTATTTCAACTAAATATAAATTCTTCTGCGCACTGTCATATCTTACTAACAATGTCATTCATGTTTGTATAAGCCGGAAACATGATTTTTATGTTTGTTTGATCTTTAATTGAGTAAAATATAAATTGATATTATTTTTATTAAATACTTTAATGAGAGTTTACTAAAATCCGAATCTGATCCGAATTCGAAAATTTAGGATATAAATTGAGCTTTGAAATATCCGTAAGATAATCCAAATTCAATAATTTTTTAACAAATTAAATTTAAATTTGACATATCCGATCCAAATCTGACCCGTTAACCCATCTAATTTTGGCGACAAATTCCAAATTCCGATGCCATGTGCAAAGCTGTAAATAAATTATTTATAGTGAAACCGTGTACGCAATGTTAACTATATGCAATCCTTTTTCTTGTTTTAAAAAAATCTTCCTCATTTAAAAATAATAATAATAAAAAAAATCATCCTTTCCCTAGGGGGGAAGAGCCCAACATGAGAGCCATAGAAGCTAGGAAGAGCACAACATGAGAGGCATAGAAGCTAGGAGCACTTTCTTGTATTTTAATGGATTATCTTTATTCCACAAGAATATATATATATATATATATATATATATATTACTAAATGCCTAGATTAATTAATAAAGAGATGTTTTAACTTAATTATAAATCTACTACTCTTGTGGTCTTACTTATTTCGGGGATGAGAGGACTAGTTTTGCAACGGTATAACATGAACACTAAGAATATTCATGTATGTGTGCTACTAAAATGGCCTAAAAAAATATTTTTTATAAAAATAAAATAACACATAAATTCTCATTTTGAGTAAAAAAAAAAAGATAATAATTTTTTGTATACATGTCATTTCTGGAGTAGCCTAATTACAAATTACTTTCAGCACTAGTCTATTTATTCACTTATTTGTTTTTGTGCTAGTACCTAAAAATAACTTTTTAAATACATTACAAGGACTTGCCTAAAAAATTGATCATGTTGAAAAGATATAGATATATCGTCCATTGAATTACCTCGAAAACTGAATTAAATTGATAGTATATGCATGGATTAAATCATTAAATCACCTAGTTAAAACACAATGTAAAAGTTAAAAAAGTAAAATAAGGTACATAATCGGCCCGAAGTTACCTACCAAAACAAAAGAATGGGTAGCTACACATGCCCAAACCCATTTTGGTTTGGAACCAACAGTTCCTCAAACAGTGACAGAGTAAATCGGAGTTGAACGGTGGATGGTCGATTCCGATTCGTCGATTTTTGTTTCGGTTTTCCAGTTTTCAAATTTTAAATTTTTTTAAATTTTTTTTATTTTTAATTTTAAAAATCTATCATAAAGTATAAAAAAAAAATTTATAATATATTATTAATTATCAAAATATAAACTTAAAAAAAATGCTTAGGATGTTTTAGGCATCATAGTATATATAATAGGTTAATTTTCACATTCAAATTTAATATACTAGATTACTCCAACCTTTCATCAAGTCTCCTTCAACTTTTTATTTAGTATCAGCAAATTTTGAAGCGTTTGATATTCGAAATTGGCGGTTTTTGAACAAATTATTTAGTATCAGCAAATTTTGAAGCGTTTGATATTGAAATTTAACAATTTTTGAACGGATTTTTTGATGATTTAGAACTGATGATTCACAATTCCTAAAAAAAACAAATTAAAACCAAACCGTCTCAATCTAATTTCGCCGTTTGGGCGGTTCATGATTTGGTTCCAAAACTGGTTCCGGGTTTTATAACCGAATTGCATGTCTATCGTCGGCCGCCAAAAAAGAAGTAGTCCGAATCCGAATACGCAATGCATGACAGGCGCAGGCCGAACATACCAGAAAAGGATTATCGTCAGAATATTTTCTAATCGCAACTATTCTGTCTGGACCCACCCAGACCCAGCTCACACACAAACAATACTAGTCTCTGGTTTTAAATTTACAAAACAGAAATGGTTAGCATATCGATGCAAACACAGAGCATAAAAACACGCTTTTTCCATTTGGGCCGGTCTGTCAGGCCAATCACTCTGTCTGGCTCTTTGATTTTGTTTTGACGATTCATCTTAGATCCATTCCAATCAATCACTCTTATTGATTTCATCCTCGCCCCCGGAGTTGGTGATGGCAACTTCGCCGGCGGGGAATGGATTACTCTGTCACTACGACGGCATGAACAGTACCGGTGCCGATTCCTTACTCTCTGCAGCAGCTCCTGGCGCCAGGCGAAGGACTACTAAAAGTCCGACTCGGTTACAGTCGGCTTACCTCAGCCGGAGAGAGTCTTTTAAGCGCGATTTCGAGCATGCGGCTGCAGAGACCTACCTGCTCACTCGCCTTGCTTTCAAGCTCCTTAGATATCTCGGGTACAATTCCTTGTTCTCTCTCTCTCTCTCTCTCTCTCTCTCTCTCTCTCTCTCTCTCTCTCGAATATCATGTTCTATTTGATTTTTTATTATTTTTTTTTAAATTAGCATTGAAACAAAAGCATAGATCTTTATAGTTACATTCATCGATGCTGCACTGGCACTACTCAAACCAATTGCTCCTGATGTCATGTTGAAGCTAAATGTAATATACAAACGCTGCGGAAATGGCAATAGAAACAATTGAACTGGATATGAAGTTGAAGTGACTGATGACTTTATGACTGTTGAAGTATTATCAAAAATGTGTAAACAGGCTCTTCTAAGCTTAACCAGAGGTCTTGGTTTAGAGCCCTGGGAACGCAGCTGCGGTAAAACTTGGTGGGAGAGCTTTACCGCCCTTGTGTTCCTACATTGCTCTTGGGATTAGTCTTGGGCCTATATGCTTTAGGACACCTTTGGGAAACAAAAAAAAATGTCACTTTGCACACGTTATGAGAGGTACACATTTTTCCCCACATTGGAAATGAAGGAATTATGAATGCTCTTTATTTGTGATAGTTAAGACTACCCATGCAAGCACCGCCACATGCTTGGCGTGGGCTGTAAGGTGCTAGAGGTGCTATTATTAGGCGCACTTAGCACTTGGCACAAGTGCACGATTGGCGTGGGCTGTAAGGCGCTAGAGGCACTATTATTAGGTGCCTTAGCACCGCCGCACGCTTGGCGTGGGCTGTAAGGTTCTAGAGGCGCTATTATTAGGCGCACTTAGCACTTGGCACAAGTGCACGATTGGCGTGGGCTGTAAGGCGCTATTATTAGGTGCACTTGGCACAAGTGCATGATGCCGAGCCGAGCCGAGCCGAGCCCTTTCAGGTCACAGAAATATAATTTTTTTGGGTTTAAGTCTTGGTCTAATTTGACTTAAAGCCGTATTACTCAGAATTTGAATGTATAAGGACAGTTATTTATTTTTAATTTACTGTGACTATTAACATTTTGACTGTAAATATTTTATATTAAAAATTTTAAACTGCCAGTACAAATCATGTCCATTCATGAACAGTCACATTGTGACATAAATTAGCCCTGCCAGATTCATTTGGTCATCTTCCATCATTCTCTGCAACTTTTCTTTACACTACCTCTCATTCTGCATTAAATTCATATCCATTAAAACACAGGAGATAGTTTTTCGGCCAAATACAATCTCCAGATCTAGATCATAAAAGAGGCTTGTTGTAATCACTGAGTAGTGGGTTTTCTCCAATAGTGCAATCTGCAGACCACCATACATGCTTATCGGGGCTCCATCGTATCCTAAAGGTGATTTGCGTGAACCTGCTTGCACCAGTGGTGGCAGCAAATTTCGTCTTAAGGAAAACGTAGTCAATTACTTGCCTTAGGAGCTTTGTTAGGGCTTCTGCAATTTAGAGGTTCCAACAATGACACAATCGTTGTATGGTAAAGAGCACTGGAAGGGAAGGGGCAAACTTTTTACGTTACATGTGCATCTTCCAAGTAATTACTATCTAGATTTAGAGAGCAGGAAAAGGGAAAGGGAAAAACCTGAAACTGACAACTGATATCTGTTTGAGGGAAAAGTACAGATTCCTGCTGGCAAGCTCCTATTATGATAGCAGTTGGATGCAAAAACTAATCTCCTGTTTTGCATGGTCAAAACCTTTATCAAGTGAAGAGTTTACTGGATGAATCATAGGGTACTAAAGATGGTCAATGGGTGAATAATATATTTAGATTGTCGATTAGGAATATGGAAAAAGAACATTTGAAGTTTATCATCGTCGTAGAGAAGCTAGTTGTACCAGTAGTTTAGTATGACATTGTCAGGAATATCTACAACATTCTGCCAGAAGGAAGTATTGATTTGGCATACTTAGAGAAAGGAACTTATGGTACTTCAGAATAAATGAAAGAACTTTACCCTAGCTTACCTTGGGATGGACAATGTAATTTTGAAACATTTATTCGCTCAAGGGCTGCGTTATACTATTATCTCAAGACTTTGTAGATGGATTTGGGATGAAGGCAGCATTGACTAGTTTTTTACTTCATCATTTTATTGGTCCTTGGTGTGACTGTGAGAGCATGGTTACCAAGTAAATTCCAGATTTTATGTTGCTGAATAGGTAGACTATATCTGATAAGCAAAGACTTGCAGTATATTTACAAGGAATAATTGATTTGTAAGGCCTTGATAGTTTAGTTTTCTTCTTCTTTCCCTCTTTGCTGTATGATAAACTGTTCCTTGCTTGGCACCTTGATTTCATTTGGATATTAATTAATTGTTTGAGAAAATAAACTCGTATCAAATCTTAAGAACTGACAATTATATTGGAGTCAGGGGCGGATCAAGGATTTTGGTACCACGTGGGCTTGATATTTAAAAAATATTGTAAACAGTAATAACCATGCAAAATAACTTCATTTAACGAAAAAAGAAGTCACATATAGTCGGTGATTTAATGAGCCTTACCCATTACATACATAATTATAAAAGAGCTTAAGCTAACTAAATCTAACTTTATGAGACATAGAGATGTAAATGTTTGTTGTTTCTTTTGGTAATTTTGGTGGGAGATTAGAAATGGCAAGGAGTGAATGAGGGAGGGAGGTATTTCGGATGAGGACTGCAGGTTTCTTGGAGACTTGGTGATTGATGGAGTGAGAGTGCGTGGAGAGTGGAGTGAGTGAGTTTGGGTTACATTTTTTTTTTTTTGTGGCAAATTTTGAGGTGGGCTTGAGCCCCACTCACAGGGCCTTTAGATCCACCCCTGGATTCAGTTGATGTGTGAATTTGAGAAAAATCCTTAAAATACTTATGAGTTCAAGTGTATAAAGAATTCATGTAGGTTATATGTTGCCCGCCTGAAGGTAAATCTTGGATTTGCTTCCGGTTGTTCATGGGATCAAAAATTTCAAATGTGGTTTGTTTGTCCATTTGCATTCAAGGGAAAGTCGGGGCTCAAACGTAGTCCTTCTTTATTGTTTCTTAATATACTGTTTGCTTAGTGTATGTACTTTGATATTAAACTGCTTTCCTAATCATTTATTTTCAACCAGGGTAGGCCGACGGTGGATCTTGAGACTTCTTGCCCTCGTTCTTTATACAATGTTACTTTTGCCTGGCTTCCTTCAAGGTGTGCATCCTGTGAAAAGTCTTTTCTTTTACCTTCTTTGTTGCCTCTTTATGACAAATTGTGTTTGAGATATTAAAGTTCTACCTACTTCATTATTAACATTATTGGATTTAATGTTCATGCAAGTCTTGGTAGTATGCCAATTTAGTGTTATCAAAATATTACTTGTAGTTTGATGTTGATATCTGAGGTTATTGCTAAGTAGTTTCAAGTGTTGATAGCACTTTCAATCCCAAGTATTACATTAGTTGATATAAAATGTGAGCGAAAATTGAAATGGATCTCCATTTCCTCTTCCTTCCCAATGCATCGATCATATGAGAACCGAGGTTAATCCAAATATGTTTCTTTCATAAGCTTGTCAAAGCTGCTAACTACATGTTGATTCTGCATTTGTTTACCTATTTCACAGCTTCCATTATTTATCATCGTAGTTTCAGCATATTGCAGTCTTTATTTCTTCTCTTTCCTTTTTTTCATTTGGCACTGACAGCCCTTTCTGATTTCCTCTTTTGTAATTGCTTTCTCCCCGTTCATTGGCCTAAAGATATATGCCTCGTTCTGCTTTTATTTGTGAATGGTTTTAGATCTTCAGCTTTCTATGCTCCTTACTTTTTTATTGCAGATAACTATATCAATCATTCTTTTGGCAGTTTTATATAGCTATCTCTACTCACCCCAAGTCAAGCGAAGTATTGTTTATGGAGATCAGCCTAGAAATAGGTGTGTGCATCTGTATTCAGGTCAATTTGTAACTTTTCCTTTGGACACTTGTGTATTTATGATTGTATGAATATTCCTCAGGTTGGATCTTTACTTACCAAAGAATGCAGATAGTCCTAAGCCAGTCGTTGTATTTGTGACTGGTGGAGCATGGATTATAGGGTAAGTAAGGATTTAATCTTTACGTTACACACTCAACTTGGAGTATGTTTGTCCTGATTCTATGTCAATACTTAGTTCAGAACTTTATGATATGTACCTGGCTGCAACTGCGTTATCACCGACTGAGAAGTTCGTAACCCTGGATGAACGTGATCTAGAGGTGTCATAGATATGGTGATTAGATGCCTCCTTGTGGCTTTAGGCTTCATATGACAGCATGTCTATATTAAATGCCAGTATCCTCTAACTCAATTGAAGTTCAATCTTGTGCACAAGAAGTATAGTTTCTTAGGGAAGTGAAAGATTCTGAAGGGAATGATCAGTCACCAAATCGAATTCTAATATTTCATGTCTGTTTTTGTTGAGAAAAATTTCAAACATTAAAAGTAATGGTGATTAAGCAGGGATTGCACTCGGTGGGTTAAGAAGTCATTTGCATGTCACTTCCGCTTTCAAGTGCCAGTACTTTGTTTTCTTATATTCTGAAATTGTAGGTTGAACAAGGGGATAATGGTTTAATATTCAATTTCTTCTGAAGTTATTTTTCACTAAAATAGTTGGAACAAGAGTTTGACCAATGCTTATAGTAATGTGCAGAAGTTCGCTTCAGAAGTTATGGTTTAATGGACAATGCTTATAATTTTTAAGTTGGTTACTTGCTCTTTTGATGATGTAGGTATAAAGGATGGGGTTCTCTTTTAGGACTGCAATTAGCTGAAAGAGAGATTATAGTAGCGTGCGTCGATTACAGGTAGTGAATCAAGTCAGTTATCGTTCAATTGAGAGTTTTTTTTCCTGAAAGACTTGCAATTAAATTGATTTGAAATAGTAATGAGGTTTTTCTGTCTGAAGAAGTTTGATTCTACATATGGATTAATGAGTTAAAAACCAAATAAAAGCTGTTGATACCTTATCTGAGCTTGATATCTGAAGATTGACGACCATCTTTATCCCCAGTTATCCACAGCCAGTGATTTTACCCATTCTTTTTCTTATATTGTTCATAAGACTCCTTGATCAATCGGTTCATTTCAGCCTCCTCATGTTGGCTTTTGAAAAATGAATGTTGCTTATATGCTCCATTATAGATTGTTGCTGGAGATACATGTATTATATGAAATTGAGAATCTACGTTTATAATTTCAATTTGCACGCAGAAATTTTCCTCAAGGCACAATCAGTGATATGGTTAATGATGTTTCTCAAGGAATCTCTTTTGTTTGCAATAATATTGCTGCATATGGTGGTGACCCAAACAGGTTGAGACTAGATTATGTGTTTTGGTATCCCTTTTTATCTTCCTGTGTATCTTGGAGAATCTTCTTTCATGCTGTCTTCATTCTCATTTTGTAGGATTTATCTAATGGGGCAGTCCGCTGGTGCACATATTTCTTCTTGTGCACTCATGCAGCAGGCAATCAAAGAATTAGAGGGAGAGGCCAACTCTTGGAGTATCTCCCAGATAAAAGCTTATTTTGGTTTATCAGGAGGGTAAGCATTATATTGTAGATTTCACTTATTCTTGGTTTATTTTTATTGTTGGAAGGAGAAGAATCATATCTTGTTAAAACAGATGATCAAATATTAATGCAAACAGAAATCAAACACATCAACAAGAGAAAAAAGTGAAAGCAGTAAAAAAAAACATATATATATATATATATATATAGATATATAGATATAGATATATAGATATATATTCACTTAATGTAATTTTAAGTGATTGCTTTTTACTAGTTACAGAGCTACCTATAGTGTGGAATCTAAAAGCTAGCTGGAGTGATCCCCTTAATGATGAAGAACAAGTAGAGTGTTCGCACGTCAAGGGAAGAGAGGAACGGGCAAATTAGCAACACACTTAATAATATTGTTGTAGCTGCCTGTAATAACCAAAGTTTGTTGCTTTACTAGCATTCTTCCTAGAGAGAGCTTATAGTGTCTTCATTAGAAGAATTGATGGGTAAACCTAATTTGGTTTTGCAATCATGAAGTTCTGAATCCATATTTACCTGAAAAAGTGGTAATCGGAGTTGAACCCTGTTCAGTAACCAATTTATCTAAAAGTTCAGCTGTTAGAGAGGAGTTCAACAATGTATATCAAGCTTAACAAACCCTTAAGGTGGTGTTGTTTTGGGGGATGGGTTAATATGATGAGACATGTATCCAGATGCCGGCTACATCAGCATCATATGTTCTGTGGAAATATGCTTAAGCATGTGACTAAAAATCTGCCAATATGTTTTTGTATCTTTTGGATAATTTATAGCTTACATTAATCAATTTCAGTTTTACAAAGTAAGAGTGGTTTACAATTATGAATCTCTTTGATTGCTGACCAAAACACCAGCAACCGCTGTTCCTCTAATATTTTCTTCTGCTACGACTATCTTTGTAAATTGGGGCATTAAAACTGCTTGGTTTTTGCATGTCATTTAAAAATATCATGCTACTGAATATGTTTAAGGTCGGATAGTAGAAATGCGGTGATGATCTCTATGACGAATGGTTTCCTAACAGTAGTGTGCTTAACTATACCTTGTTTTTTGCCACAACTTATTTTATCAGTTTCTTCTGCATTTTCCCGTTTAGAAGAATGTCATGTTTGTAGTTTTATGCTACTCATTGATTTATGCATGGTAGTATTAATCTTTTTGAACAGGTACAATTTACCCAACTTAGTTGATCACTTCCATCAGCGGGGGCTCTATCGCTCTATATTTCTGAGGTATTAGTTTAGATTATTCCGCAGGCTGTGATGACTTACATATACCTTAGTAAAATTCTGGGTCATCTTAGTTGTTTTACATGCAGAACTAATCTGCTGGCATGTCATTACAGTATAATGGAGGGGGAGGAATCCTTGCGGCAGTTTTCTCCTGAAATTTTGATTCAAGACCCCAGTATTAGGAATGTGGCTTCTATTCTGCCCCGTATTGTTCTTTTCCATGGAACTGCAGACGTTTCCATAGCAGCAGATGCAAGGTGTGGTTATTTGATTTTTAATTTTCATTTTTAAAATATGATGCCATTAGACTCCCCTTGATTTGACAATAACTTTGTTCTTCTCTCTTCTTCTCAAAACGTTCAAAGCTTAACAAATTACAAATATTATAGACTATAGAAAGGGAACTTCGAGGCTATTTGTTTATTAGTTGGGCACTCCTCTGTTCTGCTAAAATATTCCTACTCTCTATATCTAGAAGTTCCACTTAAGGAGTCCTATTTGAAAATGAAATTTTACTATTTTTATTTTTTGAGTAGCCAAATATATCCTTATTACATTAGGCGTAAAATTAGAAAGGCTTTAATATCAAGTTCATCTCCGTACTTTGAACTATTATTGATTAAGGTCACTTTACTATTTTTTTCGTCAATAATGTTTGAATTTTTCTCAAAATTATCTTCTTATACTAACCCAAATTTAAGTAAAAGAAGAATAAATCAAAAAGAAAAAGAGACTTTTTCCATATTTGTTCACATTTTCAGTGTTGACACCTTTTATTTTTTCTTCCTTTTAATTTTTGTTTCCACTAAACATTATTTTTTTTCCACGTTTTCTTTTTCTCACTATGGATTAGCAATTAGTTTTCTAGTCTGGCAAAAGTTAAAGAAAGAAAAAAAGGTAAAAACAATGAAAATACTAAAAGGAACTAAAAGAAAAAATATTAAAGAATTAAAGAGAAAAAGTAAAAACATTGACAACATGATTTCTCTCTCACACACACAATTAGATTTTGAGTTTAAAAATATAATTGTAGATAAATTAGAGATACCGTTATATAGGGTTTTGAGTTCTACCTTTTTTTTTATTTTTGTTTTGTGTGTTAATCAAAAGTTTACATAAATCCTATTTAATACTCCCTCCGTCCCGGATAAATGTTCCTAGTGGATAAAACACAGGAATTAAGAAACATAATTGATAATGTGCTGGAAAATGTGTTCTGACGATAATACCCATGAACATTAATTGACTTCAACTATTCTAAATAATTGGGTTTTTTTGGGATGTGTTAATTTAAATGAAACTTTAAGGGTATATTAGGAAGAATGGTAGAGAATAGGTAGATCAAAAGTCTTTATGAACATTAGTCGGGACATCTCAAAATAGAAAGTAGGAACCATTATCCTTGACGGAGGGAGTACTATATTATATGTACAATGATGAAATTGACAAACTACAGTAGCATCACCTTAATGAATAAACGTTGAAAGTAGGGTGACCGATTTGCTATTTAAGCCATTTAGAAAACTACTTTAATTCTTAAAACCCATGTATGTTGAATAGGGGACACTTATTTTGGGACGGAGGGAGTAGTTATTTTTCAGAGCTTAAGCACTCTCTGTGTTCCATGCAGTATTTCTGAAACAACCTTGAGTTTCATGTTCTTTGTATTTTGTATTTTTTATTCTAAGGGCGTTTCTTTTCAGTCTTGGCTCCTTTAGTGGTTAATCAAGTATCTTTAAGTATCGAGATTCAAGAAGGAAATAATGTCTTGAATATACCTTGCAGTACTATTTGTGATCATACAATATTCTTGTATGAAAATGCCTTGAAAGCGGATTCACCTGGCGCCTCTTTGTGCATCCTTCCTGCTTCCCTCTACCTGATGTGAGCGTGTCTTTTTTGCTTGGTCTAGTAAGCAAGGGCGTGGATTCATGAAATCTAAGCAGGATCCCCTTCTTTGAGTTGGGTTCATTAGGGTTGTCCTACAAACAAATCAGTGCTAATACCCATTTTATTTACTCGTTTACACTAGCCGTCAACGGCGAGCATTTTTCTGCTGCAGCATAATTCATACTATTCAATGTCAAAGCGCTGCATCTTCAGAATTTTTTTTTTGCCTACATAACAATAAAACCATAAGGAATATTAATTACCTTTATTGATCAAGTTAATAGAAAATAGATGCATACACTTGCTCTGCAGCTTGAATAAACTCTGCTAGTCACTTTTCAAATTTATTGTTACTAGATTGGTGCGTCTCTATTGCTGCTCTTTGATGATTTGTTGGCTTGTTAAACTTCACTGTGACTCGTACCAGTGTCTTGTGCACTTGGTGAAAATGTGCTCTTTTGCAGTAAAACTTTCGTAGATGCTCTCAAGGGAGTGGGCGCCCAAGCAGAGCTAGTTTTGTATGAAGGGAAGACTCATACAGACTTATTTGTTCAAGTAAGTGATGTTTCTACTTCTTTCTAACCAATTTTCATCACCCATGATTCTTTGTTTGGAGAGGATTCTGATGGGCTTCGGCCAAGTTCAACTAGCATATGAGTTGATGTCTCATTAAATATGGTCGTTTAGTAGTGTGGTTCGGTTAGCCAAGTCTTGACCTGATCAGCTTGATGTTTGCTGAACTATGCCAAATTTAGGCTGTTCCAGGCTCCAAGCTCGATATGGGTGTGATTAAGCTAACCATTGTACTACAATCTGCAATATAGAATGTACTCCCTCTTTTCTGCTCAAAGAGTCCTATTTTCTATTTTTGGACGCTCCACATAAGTCTTTCTTGAAAAACTAAGCTTATAAATTATATGGGTTTCCAAGCTTATCCTGATTGTTCGACATAAGTCTTTCTTGAAAAACTAAGCTTATAAATTATATGGGTTTCCAAGCTTATCCTGATTACTCCCTCTATCCCAAAATGAGTTTCCCTTTTTAGTTTTTTGCACAAATTGAGGAAGTTGACTTTTAGGTCATTTTAGTAGTAGTACATATATATATGGATGCCCTTAGAGTTAGGGGGGAGTATTGTATAAGCTTAACTGTTAGGTAAAAAATTTCAGAAAGTATTACATTAGTCTATGTTCCTTCACAAGTTATGTGTAACTATCCAATATTCCCATAATACCAGTCCTGTTTTCTTCTTCACTATACAGGATCCTCTAAGAGGTGGTAAAGAGGAGCTTTTGGACTATTTAGTTGGTTTCATACATGCTGGCGATGCAGATGCACTTGCTAAGGATGCTATGGCGCCCCCAAGAAAACGCCTTTGTCCTGAATTCTTGTTGAAGTTGGCAGGTCATGTGAGCCCATTTTAAGCCTATCAGTTTGAAGATATTGCAATCTCGCAATCTGTTGGTTTTAAGGCTGATCACACCAACATTTGAGCATTGGTGTTCGTCCATGTGCCAAATTTGTTACAATTCAAGTTAGCATTTTCTTCATTACATGCTCCATCTGTGACTCTTTTGTCACGTCGTGAGGTATTGAGACGGGGAAGAATGACATTGCAACTGATTTGTGGGCTGTGAAATGTAACATGCATTAATTTTATTTTTTATTTTTGGGCATCAGGAAGATGATCCTAGATTTTGATATATATTGCTAGAAAAAACTATGATGTTACCCATATTTTGATTTGCAATTTTATACGTGCTTGATGGGATGTGTGTTTTTCATTTATATTTTATAGAACTCAAGAGATGTTCTATGTTAATAATCCCTGAAAAGTTCAAAGCAGGAAGGAAGCCAGGGAGAGCTAGTTACATTACAGCAACAATTTTGCCCCAAGGTAGGCCTCGTCCAGAGTTGTTAGAATAGAAATTCCAAACCCACTACACTGTTCGTTGGAAGTGACAACTGAAGGAATTGATTGTTTCAAACATGCCTATGATTCGTCAGAGTCCCTCTAAAACTTGATCTGCTCTGGGTCAATCAACCCTACTACCATGAATGAATGAATTCAACAACAAATGCCTCCCATCAACTAATTTGTACATCCATTTCCTCCCCAACTAACAGATACACAAGCATATAATTAGGTGACATTTCAATTTACAATTTAAACTCACTTCGAATTTTAATACAGAGCAAAAAATTTCAATGGACAACAGTCATTGTTTTCACCAAATCGGAAAGTGCATTACTCCCTCTCTTTTAGTTAAAGAGTTCACTTTTGACTTTTTTGGGTTAACTTGGTTAAAGTTTAACCGATAATTTACATAGATTTATTTGTTTTTACAAAATTATGAGAGTTGTATTCTATAATGTTGTTAATGTACTTTTTAATTAATGAAATTATTAGAGTTGAATATTTGTATCCATTGCAGTCAATTTGGAGGTAAATATCTTCATTTGGGACTATCTCCCTCCGTTCCTAAATAATTGTCATGTTTTTGGTTTTTTGTCCGTTCAAAAAAAAAATCTTGTTTTTAAAATTTTCTTTTTTAAGAAAATATTTTTACCATTTTACCTTTACATTTTTCCTACTTTAATAATGATTTCACATGTACATGGGTTTTAAAGAAAACTGGTTTTACACCCGTACGTTAAATGCACGGACATATATATTTTTCAATTAAATTATGCTTAAGCAAAATGAAGAGAAAAAAAAAATTAAAAGAATAAATTAAGGAAAAGTAATGTTGGAGACTACTACTTAAATAGAAATACATCATTGTGTCAGTAATATTATAGATTCTAAAAAATTTCCTAATACACAACATTTGTTGTTTTATTCGTTGGCTTTCTCTGTTCATCGCATATCAATATATTCAGACCAAAGCGGTTTGTTACCCTAGAAACTGCAACCCATGGTCGAACATTGACTTTTTCTGGATGAGTCCCACATGCGACAGTGATTGACCTTGACTTTTGTTAATTATCATTGCATACGATATTACCAATGAAAATTGTTTTCTCTGAATTTGAAAGACAATCTCACATCTGATGGAGACAATGACATTCTTAGGATAAACATTTTGCCTCCAACATTGTTTCCATTTAAAATTTTAGCTTTTATGACGTGATGCTCAAGCTTTGTAATGATTAGTCTTGTTCCATTGTACAGCCCTGCAGGAAGATCAATGTTTCTCAACAACATCACCGGAACACCAATCTTAATTGTTAGTTCCGTGCCTATGGCACGGTGTCAGCATGTGGCCAAATTAATATACGCTCAAAGTTTTGGGATTGAGTAAGACTAAATGACACAACAATAATGAAATAATAATATATTAAAAATTTATTTATTTCGTAAAAAAATCATTAATGAATATTGAAATTTAAAAAAACAATAGAGATTTGAAATGTAGGAACAATTTTTTTTTTGTTTTCTCACTAACGACAACTTAAAGCCCGTTTGTTCGCGCGTTTTGGCTAAAACGCAGGGTTAAAACGCAGCTTATTTCTTAATTTAGCGTTTCAATGCTGCGGTAGAAAACGCTGCGTTTTCAAAACGCAGCTGCGTTTTAAAACGCTAGAATTCCTAGCTTTTTTCCAAAACGCAGATTTTAAAACGCAATAGGGAATAAAAAACAGCGTTTTGACATAATATCACAAACGTATTTATAAAGAAAAAAGTCGCGTTTTAAATAATCTGTGCGTTTTTAAAACACTGCGTTTTTAAAACGCTACACCAAACGGGCTCTTAGTCTTCTTCTGGATGCTCTTTTTTCATAACAATGATCGATATAAATGCGAGCTGCAATAATGCCCCCAATTGATTGGATAACATTTGAAAAAAAAAACGAGTTATAATGAACTACAAATTTGTTACCCAAAATAACTTCATTCTTCACTAGTGTGTTTCCGTTATCACGTCTCTTATAATTAGGATAACCATCTTCATCAACATTTGAGGCACCGCAAGATGTATCATAAAATCCTTAGCAACTTCGTATAACCCAGGATACTTTTGCTTATCAGGGACTTTTGCTTATCAGGGATAGGAGCAGATATAATCCTATCAAAGTCCTTTAAATTGGGAAACTTGTCATCGAGATGCATGAACAACAACATGTGGGCATAAGGAAGGCCACGCTTTTGGAACTCCTCAATAAAAACAACTGCAAAAAGTTGTTCCAGTTTTTTTTTTACATTGTTAAACAACAAATTTAATTAGCTAATAATAAATGCATATAATATATATATATATATATGTGTGTGTGTGTGTGTGTGTGTGTGTGTGTGTGCATATTACATTGTATCATTTTCAAAACTAATAAACATGGTTAATAGGCCACATTTTATTCAAATAAAATATAAAGGATATCATATAGTAAATTAATGAATATAGGAATGCAACCACCATATAATGATAGAGATATACCAGCTTGGACACGGCCAAAAATCTTTCGTTCTCGCAAATTATTAATGAGATGGTCCAATTTAATTTTGAACACTCGGCATAATATGTCAGGCATGTCCTCATATTTAAGGCCTCGCTGCTTAACAAATCTAGTAATTTCTGGTCACAATGGATTGCAATTGAATATTATGAATAGATCTGGATATTCATACCACTTGTAAAGAGCCATCGCATCTCGATAATTCTGAACCATGTATATAGCACCACCTGTAAACGAAGACGGTAACACTATATAAATCGATTTAATTCAAAATTGGATTAAGAATATTTGAATTTTAATGATGACAGAAGAAGGCTTGTTCTTGTGAGAATAACATGATGTAGTTCTTTTCAAATCATTATTACGTTAACTACTTGAGTATTCTAAGAAAATCCCCTATTTCTTAGGATATCTCAGCTTTCAGTTAATATACGGATGCTTATCATGTATTAGCTTTCATTGGAATGTCTCCCATTGCCGTTGCTACATCTTTTTTGCTTAGACCTTAATATCCTAAGGATTTCTTTATAGCTACATATGGAAAACTATTGATGGAACAACAATAATTATTATAAAATTAAACCACTCCCAAGTTCAAGCCCGACTACCCTATATTATGCAAATCAGGAAAAAATAAAAGCAAAAATTACAGAAGTTCTAGTTGGTCAGAATAGCTTCCTAAATGACATTGCCTAAGATCTAGTTATTAGCTTGTTAAGACAACCCAGGTGAAAAGAGAAATACACAAAAGGAGCTTCCGTGTGTCTTTCCAAGTATAGTTTCTAGATATCCATAATATTCCAGTCGAATTCCAACTCATATTTTCATAATCCCTCACCACACAATTTTCTCTCTCAGAAAACTCCCATCAAAATTCGAGAAGAAATGAAAAACAATAGATTTTACCAGTTAATCATATAAGCATCTACCAAAATCAAAACCTGTGTAACTATAATAGAATCATCTTTGAGCAAAAATCCTACCAACTTCATTCAATAGAATACACAAAAGCACCTTAATTACATAATAGACAAAACTTTAGCAGTTGCCTTCCTAATTCATAAATTGCTAATACTCCGATAATTGTTTCTAAGTACTTTGCCAACTAATGTAAACAAACTAAAGCTGTCCATCATGATAGATGTCCCAACTACTGAAGACATAAACCGTGAACCATAATAAATTATAGTAAGTTTTAGTATGAAACTAATGAGATCAAATTTTCAAAATTTCATAGGTATCCGAAAATTACTCAATGTAAGTATTATACCATGTTTACATGAAAAGCCAGATGCATTAATGCTAAAACATGTCATGGCAAGCAAATAAATCCAGAAATTAATTTTCATGTGTTGCATTATTCTAAACGTAAAATTAGATGATGAAATTTTAATATATTATTAAAATTGTTTGAATCAGTTTGCAAGCTTTGAGTTCTCAACAAATGCTCTCCTCCAGCCAAACAAACTTACAACAAATTATATTTATTCAAAATAGACACCGAATCTGATTCTGAAAGTAAATCAATTGGAAAGTACTCAAAAATATAATCAATTTAGGCTTTTGAATCACTCAATTGCGATTTAAAATGAGTAAATTATGATTATTTAAAGTTATTAACTTTTTCTTAAAATCGATAAAGTCGAGTCTAAAAATTTTCTTCTCTTCAATCTTAAAACAGAGCTACAGCAGTTGAATCTTATGAAATTCTCTATTTTTTTTTTGTTCTTTCTTAACTTATTTTTTTTTCCTTCAATCTCTATCCATTATTAAGTCACTCATGACTTCAAAACCATTACTCTAATCACAAACACGCACACAACACACGGAGTAGCAGCAATAACATACACACACAGCAACAGCAACAACACACACACATACACATATGCATACATCAACAGCTAACACACACACACATACAGTAGCAACAAAACACACACACACACGCAAATGAATTTTCTATATTTTGTAAGTTTTTCATTTGTTTTAAACAGCTAACACACACATATACAGTAGCAACAAAACATACACACACGCACGCACATGAGGTTTTTTTTATATTTTGTAAGTTTTTCATTTGTTTTAAGATGCATTTCTATTGGAAAGTACTCAATTCCTATATAAAATGAGTAAATTATGATGATTTAAAGTTAGCAACTTTTTCTTAAAATCGATAAAGGTCATTCAGAAAATTTTGTTCTCTTAAAACAGAGCTACAATAGTTAAATCTTCTGCAATTCTCTTCTCTTTTTTTTTTTTTTTGTTCTTTCTTACCTTCATTTCTTTTCCTTGAATCTCTATCCCTTATTAAGTCACTCATCACTTCAAAATCATTACTCTAATCACAAACACAAACAAGCAGTAGCAATAGTAACACACACACACACACACAGCAACAGCTGTTGAAAAAAGTTTTAAAATAGTGAAGGAAATTATGCATCTTGGTTTGCAAATTTCTTAGTGAGTCGTTTGTCGAATGACAAAGACAATTGTGGAAATGTGTTCTACTCCGTGAGAACATCGAAATCATATATTTATTTGTCCAAAATGATATTTGAATGATTGAGATATTAAGGCCTAAAGTAGGTGGGTTGAAGTTGAAAAAGTGGGTTTGTCCCACATTGGAAATAAAGTAAAAACAAGGCTAGTTTATATACAAGCTCACTTCTCCTAGGGAGTAAGCTTGTATAGCATAGAGGCTCTCTCTCGCGCACACGCCTGCAGGGGGTGCAAATCCCAGTTCAATTCGAGTTCCGGACAGTGGACTCGTGGGAAAGCGCGACCTGCGGATACGAATGTCGGACTAAATTGAGCTCCTTAGACTAAGCCACGTTTTGCTATTTAATTTTCTGATAACAAATTTGATTTCTCCAGATTTGTAACTGAAACTCATTAACTTCCAGCCTTGATTATGTGAATAATTGGCTGAAACCGTTTGGGTTGAGAGAGTATAAATCCAAGGTTAATTTCCACAAAGGAAACACAGAAAAATTTCCAGCAATTCTTCTTCCTCTCTTGCATAGCATATTGCAAATTCTTCTTTTGGCCTCCTTTTGCATACTGTGGTGGTGATAAAGTATGAACACAAATTCAATTCACCAGAATCCTCAAGTGCTAGATTATTCTGGTTGTTCCGTTGTATCCTGGGAGACAATTGCCCACGAGAAAGGCTCCAAGCACTGACGGAGTAGCGGACGAATCTGTTTCAAGGAAACTGTGCCCAGCACAAGCCTCGGATAGTATATTCAGTTTTACATCAGCAGCCTTCACCCTTTAAGGTCAGCAGCCTTCCCTTCAACATCAGCAGTCTTTTCTTTACAACAACAGCCTTCATCCTTCGACATCAGCAGCCTTCACCTTCAACATCAGCAGCCTTCCCTTAAGCACCAGCAGCCTTCTTCAAACAAAGTCTCACCAAGTTTTCAAGCAGTAACAAATTAATTTTGTATTTCAATTCTGTAATTTGTATTATTTCCATAATATATTTCTAACAATAGAAGCAACTAACAAAACAACACACACACAGCAGCAGCCACACACACACACAACAGCAGCCACACACACATACGCATAAAACAACAACTATTACACATACACATACAGTGAGTTTTTCATTTATTTTAAGATGTATCAATCATCTTCCCTCTTGACGCTTTAACCACCACGGTGAAACAGCCCCAAATTTTTCCTCTGTGTGTTTGTGTTTATGCTGACCATTAGAGATGGACAAAACCCATACAGCAAAGCTGAGCATGTGACGCCCCGACCCGAATCTCTATACGAAATCCCAAGGTCGAGTCGCCAAAACAACACAATGACAAACAACACGAAGAGCACGTGGCGTAACCACCCGTACTTACGACAAAACACAACTGAAAAACTTGATATAACCTAAACAAGTCTTCGGCGACACTGCAGCCGGAACCCAACAACTAAACTGTTAGGTCCATGGGAGGTGCTCAGTGTATAGGCTAGAGGGGGGGTGAATAGCCTATACTTAGTATATTAAAAATTTCATCCTATTTTAACATTTAAGTTGAAGGTAGAGATGAAATAATTAATATCATCTTCCTAGTTCTAACAGCTTTGCCGATGTTGGTTATTACGGACAACTGGAATCGGCAGATTTGAAGAACATGCAGAGGAAAGATATTGTTATACTTGGCTGATAAATAAGAGTTTGTGCAGCGGAAGAATAGACAGCTTACGTATAACAAATAAGATTAAGGCAGCTGTAGTTAAATAGGTATGTGTTAAGCATAACAGCAGACTTAAATCTTATGTTAGATGCATCAACAATATTTTCATAACCAGATTGCATTGGATATATGAAATGTAGTACAAGCAAGATAAGTAAAGGCTGAGTGTAATAAAATATGATTCATGTTAAAATTCAGCAGAGGTTTGTTCTAAGACAAACATGCTTAGTACATCAACCTAGACTCTCTAACCTAGCAATCTTCTTAGGAAAAAGAAGGAGAAATGAAGAAAGCAAAATCAAATATATCGAAAATACATTGGACGATGTACTTAATATTTATTAAGTCATCTTCCTGTAGTTTCAACTCGATATATTTGTTGTAAGAATAGAATTTTAAGCATTGTTCAAATAACAAGTATTTGAACAATTGAGTGCTGGGCACTCGGCCAAAAGTGATGACAATTTATTGCACAATCGGCACAGCTTATAATGTAGTATAAGTCTGCCGATATGAATGCAATCTGGATTATTAGGCTCTAGCTCTTCATCGGACATCTTCAAGCTTGGTCAGGCTTCAACGAACTGTAGGATGCTTGGTCTCTTTACTGAAGAATGGAGGTGCAGCCACTGAAGAGACTGAGTTCTTCGAAGGTAGAAAGAACTCAAATCAAAAAACAAAGTTTTTAATCAAGCAGAGCTTCTCAGCCTTTTGGAATTCTGTTTATCTCTCTCACACAAAGTGTTTGTTCTTACACTTGTGTTTCTCACTTCGTTGGTGTGGTTTCAGATTTTAACAAATGAAGAACAATACCACAACCTCTCTTAAGCATAAGCATACACTTCTTGCTATTTGAGATGAGAATGAGAGTCTTCTTATATAGGCTGGAAAGAAGAAGAGGTGTTCGTTGGTGCATTGAATAGGTTTTTGCCCGTTGGTGATCTGAATCTCATAATGCATCAGAGTACATCTTTGGATCTGTTGGGCAAAGACCTTCAGTTAGGCTTTTGTCTTGAAGTGGTCCGTAAACAGCCGGGCGATTGGGACGTGTCATGCTTTGCTGGGGTGCGGTGACCGATTTGGACATATCATGCTTTGAGTGCGCCTGTGCTTGGTCTTTTGTGGAAATGAAGCCTTGAAGACTACAACCAATACACGGAAGAGGAAATGTCTACTGAGTAAACATGAAGGCGCAGACATCGATGCGTATCCTGGGCTTGTCAGAAAGATCTTGTAACGGATCTATTTTGACTTGTAACATGTTGAGTGACGACCAATGTTCCTTGTGATCACTCAGCTTCTCTGCAGTTGTTCTGATGAAAGACTTGGCCGATACTGGGATCTGCCTATGTAGAACTGCTGGTGTAGAGATAGCGGATGATCATGATGTTCCTCTTGAATAATCAGCTTCTTTGCAGTTATTCTGATGAAGGGCTTTGGCGGATACTGGGATCTGCCGATATAGAACTGCTGATGTAGAGATAGCTAATAGGCAATCATAGCTAAAGGAAATGTCTGCTGGTGAGACATTTGCCGATGGTCACGTCTGCTGGCGATTGAAGAGCTAATCCATATGAAAGTTGTCATCATTCTGGTAGGACAAAGACTCGGATATGTACAAAGACTTCCTAGTCTAATGACCTATGCATTGTTTCAACAAGCTGCCACACTAACCGGTACGCAGCCCTTTTAGCCACTTGTGAAACATGCGTTGTAATGGGAACAAGCAAATCACTGTGTTGGAATATGCATACATATATATCAGCTGATTTACAGGCATATTCCTAACAAAACCCATAAGTCTAATACTTGGGAAAATAATACGACTACAACAACAACAACAACATCGGCCACAACACGCCGGAAATATATAAACATAAACCACGAGTCACAACATGCTCGGAAAAAAGGAACTAAACCGTATCAAGTTATAAACACAAGCACGACATACACATGTCGGCTACCAAAAGAATAATTAAGGTTTACAACACTAACAAATACTCCCCAAGTAAAGTCTACATAACTTTACACAACCATCGTCCTTACCAAAATAAATATTGTTAAACAACAACATGCTCCAAGAGCTACTAGACCAAAATACAACCTTCGAGCTAAACGGAGTCTCACCGACCTCACCGGGAACCGCTAGGCTGGCTCGGATCTAAGGAAAAACATATAAACAACAAACGGGGTGAGTCAAAACTCAATAAGTTACTAAATGCAACTACATGACTTGGCATAATGCTCAATCTGAAATCATAACATGGCATTAACATTTATATACCACAACAAGACATGTATCATCATCATTGATATACAAATTATTCAACTCACATAGCACCTTGATTAACGCAGAAGTGCTTGTAAATAAATCACGTTATAAAGGATATCATTTCTCTTTCTTCTTCTTCGCATTGCTCCTGCAAGACACGAAAATACAATAAACAACTATGCTTCGATACCCATATCTGTAGTATCAACGTCTCCGGTATCACTCTTCGGTTATTGACGCCCTCGGTATCACTCATCGGGTTGTTAACCTCCCCGGTATCACTCATCGGGTTCCCGAAATCACTCTTCGGGTTACTTAGCAAACCAAAGTCATGCGTATTGCTACAATAGTGGGGCTACTTCCCACCTGTGGCCAACAGGTGAGGGTGTGAACTCTAGTACAGCGACCCATAGCGATTCCAAACATTGATTTGTAAAGGCTATATGTCGTCCTACCTTGACTAAACAACAACCATGCCAGCTGGACTCAATGCAATGCACAAGTTGGTATAATACTCAAACTTATACAATTAACCACCAAGTTCAAAAGTAGTGAACTTGATAAATGTCAAGTAGATTATATTATTCTACCAAGAATTTTCATCAAACATATTGTTTTGACAACCTTAAACAACCACTTTAGAGCTAATTACTAGTCTCTAATCTACCAGTATCATTTACTCGAAGGACTAAAACTCATATCAAACGAACTCTAAATCTCGTAGGATTTTAATATGTTATTTGGTAATTGTTACTCTAATTTAATATCAACTTCTTAGTGTCTTTACAACACTTCTAAAAATCTGAGTATAATTGCTATGTGTAAAATTTCCCAATTAAGTGTCTAGCTTGTTATTGAGTCAAATTCCATAGTTGAGTGTTTGAAATCAACATGCATCATCATCCAAACCCAACACTTAACATATAAACATGTTATACATCTCATCATATCATTCAAACATGGAATCATCAAGTAATCAAGACATGCATGTACATTATATAAAAATTTCGCAGCAAATTCTTAAGCATACATAAGGGGGTTAGTAACTTACCTTAAAATGTACAATCAAACCAAGGAAAACAAGATCAAAGCCTTGCTAAGTAATCTCCTAGTCTTCCTTTACACATGCATGGTCTTGGATTGAGAATCAAAGGGTTGAAACTTGAAGAATTGCAAGACATATAGTAATCTCACCTCATAGCACACACACACGCTCTCACACCAACATGCAAGGATGATTTGTGTGTTTTGGGAGCTTAGAATTCACTCTCTAGGATGTTTAAAGGGTGAGAGAAAGAGTTGATGTTACTCCTAGGACGTGGCCTCTTCACACCCAAGGCAATTTAAGTGAGAAAAAGACAAGAAAAACTCGGCTGAACAGAGCTGTAGACGGGGCGCCCGCCCAAGTTCCAGATTTCCTGATTTTTTGGTCAACTTCAAAGACATTCCTAGGATGATCTACAAGTCCAAAAATTACAAATAATGTATGGTTGGAAAGCTCTTTGAGTCTAGTTTACACAGAATCAAACGGATTGCAAATCCAAGTTTTCTACAAAAATCTATGGCCAATCTACTACAGACTGTTTGGATGGGTAGAATTTCAGGTTTAAGCATGTATCTATGCTTTTGTGTGTATCATTTTCTATCTTAGTGTCAAAACAAAATGTTTATTAAGTATTCCCAAATGATCCTAACATGATCCTAACCTCCAACAAGGTTTAAAACACACTTAAAACTCATTCAAAACACATGTAACAAAGCTTAGAATGAAATGCGTTCCAAGTACGAATGATTAACAAGAATTAAAACACAAACCAAAGCATTTTAATCGCATGAAATTAATGTATAACTCAATCAACATGTTGTTCAATCAAGTCTAACAAACATGCTCAATAATATAACGATACTATATGATACACAAGTCATCCATAGGAGGAACCAGGGTATTACAGACCATAGTAATAATAATTCTCACAACTCATCAGATAGAACTAATACTAACCATAATCATAAATAAACACCACTATTGTAAACAAACTAAAGTTGTCCATGTATAATCATAAAACATCTTCAAAACACTAAAAAAAACAAAAAAATACAAACAAAACAATTTTGAAAATTAAAAAATACTTTTCCAAAGAGGATTCTCTAATTCGTGCTCCCTTTTTAACCAATCCCAAATTCAAGACTCTGTTATTCCTTTATGACATTTCATCAAACGGATTATGTGCCAAAGAATACAATGTTAGCAGAATCAAGTCATAAAGATGTGAAACTTTTTTTGACTTACCATTTTACTGGAGAGAGAGAGAAAGCTGGGGATTTCACCAATTCGGGGAAGGGACTCTATCAGATACAGAGGAGAGAGAACCGAGCAAAACTGGAGAGAGATTGTGCTTGAGAGAATCAAGTCATAAACTCGTTTACTGGAGAGATAGAAAGCCGAGGATTTCACCAATTCGGGGAAGGGACTCGATCAGAGAGAAAGAGAGGAGAGAGAACCGAGTAAAACTGGAGGGAGAGAACGGAGGGTTTTGTACAATTCCTTTACCACAATTCCTATTCCAAATGAGGGAAGGGACTCGATTGCTGCAAAAATCCATTTCGAGTTGGGGAAGGAGTTTCGGCGACTTCGAGAGAGAAAGTCATAGGATGAAGAATTCGCAGGAGAGTTTTGCTGAGAGAGCAAGTCATAACAGGAAGGAATAACGGTGACTCGCACGCATAAAAGTGAAATTTAATCTTGGCCGTTAGATTTTAGTAAATGAAAAAATTTGGACCTTTAATTAACTTGAGTCAATTGCAGTGAGAGTCCACCTCTATTGCAATATAGATGGCTAGGCAATCTTAATCACTTTATATTACTCAAAAACTCCGTAGAATGAATGTCTCCAAACAAATTTAAGTAGTTTCTGCCCTACTGATAGAATCTGAACTCAAATAAATTCTTCTTTCCGAGTGATTTTTAGAAAGCAAGTACTCATTTATGGTGTCCACAACATCCAGCGTAAGGGCAAGTATAGCTCTTTCTTACAAATATGATACGTTATCAAAAGACTTTAAAAATGATGCATATATACTTTCAACTATTTACTGGACCAATATGTAATGCATACACCAAAAAATCATTTGGAATTTTTATTATTGTAACACTTTTATTTTCACCCCCATAAAAAAGAAGAACAAAGCATGAATAAAAATTATAGACATTAATAATACAATTTGAAAATATAACAAACAAATGATGAGTCTCACTCTTACTTTGGTATCCTTAAAAAATATCTACAATCTAATATTTGTGTTCTTGAAAATTTATTTTAACATTTTACCCTTAATTTAAGTCTCACTTTAATTAATGAGTCCGACTATTACATGGGTATCTTTAAAAGATACACATTATACTAATTTTTATAATAGATTTAAATATTTCTTTTTAATCATTGTGTTATATAAACAAGAAACTTTATTAAGAAAGAAATGAGTAAAATGACCAATATACTATTAAAAAGTTATCAATATGACCAATGTACTATCAAAAAAGAAAAAATAGTTAAATGACCAATGTACTATAAAAAAGATACCGATTTGATCAACCAACTCTCAATATTCCAAATATAATTAATGTACTCACTAATTGAAACTAATGTGGTCCCTCTAACTAACGGCACATCCTTTTTTTTAGGGTGTTGCTATTCCCACCCCGCCATTTTGCTGAGTATACCCCCTTACCATTATTACAAAATTGCCACAATTTTAAAAGACTATATTACCCTTAAAATTTTTAAGAACCCTAACATACTGCGGCCCCCGCCGCACACCCTAAGAATGTGCGGTGCGGCACCCCGCACGCCCTAGGTATGTGCGGCGGACAGTCTGCACATTCCTTAGGGTGTCGGCCTACTGCAGATTTCCTCCAAAAAAATTCAAAAATTATTAAACCGCACACACACACACACACACTAATCCTCAATCAAGAACGATTTTCAACCGCATTACAAAGAATCCACTTGTCTTGTGTGGAAAAGCTGGAAGGAAGCGATTGGATGTGAATTGATTCTTTTTCCCCTTTCTTTTGTGTTTCTCTGCAACTTTGGCAATGGTTGGTTTTTTTCTTTAATGGGTTTTTTATAATGTACATTAATTGCTCTCTGGTTTTAAGACTTTGCTATCGAAATTACCAGAGTAAATGAATTTGCGGGGAATGGGGATGGAAAGGAGTAAAGAGAAGCTTTGGAGAGAGAAGAAGGAAATGGAGAAGGGGAAAGAAGAGAAACAGAAGAAGAGGGGGAAAGAAGAGAAAGAGATGGTTTAAAGGGTAAAATAGGAAAAAAAAATGGGGGTATACTTAGTAATATAGGAGGTATAATATTTAAAAGGGAGGTAGACTTAGTAAGTGGGTAGGCTAAGTAATTTTGAGGGTGGGAATAGCAACACCCTTTTTTTAACGAACTTACATGATTAACGAAAATAATTTATGAGGGATAGTTTTGTCATTTCTTTCCAAATCTCACCGGTCACCACCCCCAACCACATACTCTCTCTCTCTCTCTCTCTCTCTCTCTCCCCGGAGAATTCACCTTTCTATCTCCCAACCCAACTCTCTAACACTGAATTAATCAATTAATTTTCAGTAACACCCATCCGGATCTTGACTTACACCGGTTGGGTATGAAGATCGAACATTAAGTCTGTTTCCCCAACCCCCCCCCTTCGTATAAGAGCTTATATTTCCCGGCGATTTCACATAAACATATATAACAAGCCAAAAACGAAAGAAAACCCTCGCGACGGCTATTTGCCTATTTTCCGTCAAAGGTTTTCTTGGGAAATTTGTGAAGGAAGCAGACGTAGCTTAGGAAACACACATACACACAGAGAAAGGTTTGATTTGGATTTTGTTGTTTATGTGTGTATGGTTTGGTAGATGGTGCACGAACAAGGGGAGAGAGGTAGGGGAAACCAGGAGAACTCGATGGAGAGATCAAAGTCACTGCACAATTTCTCGATCGATGTCATGTTTGAGGTAGGGAAACCAAAAGCTTCTGAGGTGTATGAACGTCAATTCAAATGTCGAGGCTCCGGTGCTGTCCGGCGATCAAAAATCGGGGATGGTCAGACGATTTATTGGACAGCGGAGGGAGTCGGAGTACAACCGACGAATATCGAGTAATCGGAATAAGGAAGGTTTGGGCAGCTTCAAATTCGCCATCGCAGGTGAAAATGGAGGTTGAGAGTTCCATAGATAAATTGAAGATGGGAGACGATGGAATCGAGGCTTTTAGAGAGAGAGTGTGAGTTCGTCGTCAAATTGGTAATTTTTTTTTTTTTATAGTACGTTGGTCATTTAACTATTTTTTTCTAACAAAAATTAAAAAAGGTAACAGACAAAATAATATTTACATTGAGTAAGAGATGGGAATTTATGTAAATGTATTTTTTTATTCAGAATGATAGTAATAAAAGGATTTGAACAATTTTTATGGTTTGTTAAATTAACAATTGATGAGATACTTAAACCTGTAAATGATAAAAATATATATAAATTGCTATTTTTTGTATTTCGTACCAGTATATTAGCTGAAAAAATATTTATTATTCTAAATATATAGAAATAAAAAAATTAATAAAATTTACTTTAAAACAGTATATTATCATATTTTAAAATATTTATTATTGTAAAGATTATATTATTGTTTTTTATAAATACAATTTTATATTTTTTAGGACAATATTAAATGTTATAAATGTGACTTTCTATTTTTTGGTAAGACATTTTTTGCGAAATTTTACTATTTTTGGAATTAGTTGGCTTTATATATATATATGAGATCTCAGCACGTTACTTTGCAAGCGTCATTCGTTTTCTTTATTTTTGATACTTTGACCATCAAGTTTTTCTTTGGCAAAATTTAGAAAAGATTATTTTACGGTATTTTCTATAAAATGGATCATTCTGAACCGACTCACCATGTATTAATAGGCCGAGCAAATTAGGATCTGCAAGACGGTCTCGCCGGAGACCTACTCTTTCGTTTTACCCGAATTCATATTATAATACTGTCTCTCCAGTCCAAAGCTTATAGCGAAACTGAATTTATAAATAAATTATTTTACGCTAGAACGAGTCTTAAAATAAAATATCTCTCTATATATATGGTTTAAACGGGTTCAATTCCTTTAGATTCATGTTAGCTAAAAAATTATTTATTTTGGTTACTAAAATCAATACTACAATTTCATAGTTGTAGCTTGTATTGTAAATTTTATATTCTAAATAATTGTCATGTTTTTGTTTTTTTGTCCGTTTCAAAAAAAATATCTTGTTTTTAAAATTTTCTTTTTAAAAAAATATTTTTACTATTTTACCTTTATTTTTTTCCTGCTTTAATAATGATTCCACATGCACATAAACTTTAAAAAAAATTACATATTATACTAATATTTATAATTCAATTAATTTTTAAATCTGTGTACAAAGTTAAACAAAATAATTATTTAGCAACGTAGGGAGCATGTAAGTAGTTTTTTTCTTTGGAGAGAGTGTGAGTTGTTGGATAGAGAGCTAATTTTTCAAAAAATCGAAATTAGCTTCTACCGAAATTTTATTTTTGATACTCAAAAACTACTTTGATAATTGGCAACTAAAATGGTAAGCTGGTCAATTGAAGGAAAAAAAATTAAGGAAAGTGAAAAAGTGGGTGAGTGGATGTTTGAAAAGAACCTCGTAAAACTTAAACCTGGTGGTGGAACTATTCCGTTCCCTCCATTTCCGTTGTAGAGCGGTTAATTAACCGTTCCACCTCAGAAAAAACAATGAAATCTGTAAAGTGTCCGTCTCAAAGCCCTAGAAACTGCATGATTTCCCTCAACGGCGCAATTATGTCTCTGCAAATTGGAGGGAGTGGCCTTTTCATCTTGGTCCTGCTGATCCGATCAGCTTCTGTTGCCTCAAACTCCACCCAATTTCCGAGGTTTCCTTCCTATCCCCACTTTTTCGCAGGTCAGATGCTGCTTTAATTTGTTACTCAGTCGCTTAAGGAATTCATTTTATGATTGTGTGTGTGTGTTTGTGTGTGTAGAAGTGTGGCCGTTTCATGTTGATCAAGGCATCAAGCATCATAATAACTTTGTGATCGTGACTTAAGGAGTAGATTTTTAGTACTTTTAGTTAGTTTTAAGTTTATCTATTTCACATTTGTTTACAATCACGACTGAAAATGTGGATCCATTTGCATGTTGTAGAAACCTATATGTTAATGGAAGTAGATTTGGCATGATAGTGTTGACATTCTGTCGATTTTTGAGGTTAGTAGGTAAGCAAATATTGAAAATCACTTTTTCTTAATCTGCAATACAAGAATGTACATAATGTTATCTGATAGGCTGTAAGCTTAAATACTTAATGGCCCTCACCATATAAATTGGAGTAGAAGATCAGGAAAGAGCAGGAGTTATATTGCAGCAATGACATCATTTGACATAATGACATTTTTGAGGAGAGTAACTAATAATCCCAACAAATGTAGCACTTTGAAATAGGCAATCTCCAAGTGAGACGGAAGGAGATTATTATAGTACATACAGATATTTTAGAATTGTAACTTGGGCTATGCTATTAGCACTTCAACTTTTCAACCTATGCACTCCACGATATAGGGCAGGAAGCATCTTGTGCAAGTAAAATAAATCTGAGTGCCTTGGTTGAAAAACGGAGTTGTGAGAGCATAGCCCTTGTAACTACATAAGTTTATTTTTTTCTACATTGATTAGAACCTTTAACTTTAATTCATAATATGTTTGAATGTTCTTCAAGTATGCATTTTTAATCTATGTTGAGGATATTTAAAATGATACTGAATCAGATAAAGATCTACATTTCCTAAAATGTAATTTTTCGTAATTGTTAGATTTTCCAGCTCAAGAGTCACTTAGAAGAGCTTCATACAGACTCTCGAAACCTTTGATTGGAGATGACAGGAGGGTCTATGTTTGTTTGGAGAAGAACTTGATTGCTTTTGAAAGCAATGGTACCATCGCTTGGATGATTCCTCTCAATTACACGTGCAGTGTCGGTATAGCTCCAGTTCATGGAGGTTCAAGAAAGGTAACAGACCTGGTTTGTTTTCTTTACTCTTTTTCTTCTTCTTTTTTCCCTTCTTGAAAATTAAATTTATTATATGAAGGCAACACCTGTGGAACTACTCTCTATTCTCTTAATAATAAACACCTGCAGCTCATGCTTAGATGTAAATACGAATTATATAAACAATTACTAGATCAATCATGTTTCTGGCATTACTCTTACCCATGGATATATTGTGTCTTCGAATGCTGCACATATTATTATGGTGAGGCAACTTTTATCATATATCCAGTGGATTCAAATGCACCATAAATTTTATATGAGAGGACACCTATGACAGGGACTTGTATGCCTTGATAAGGTTAAACTACAATTAGTAATTCTTAGTACAGGTTAAAACTGCAGGGTGATGACTAAAAAGCTGCTTTGCAAGGTTTCTCTATTCAATAGAATATGGGATTACTTGCAGTGATATGACCAAATTGGATTCATAATGAAGATCCAGAATATTTGCAATTGATTGACTGGTGATCCTTATTTCTTGTTTTTAGGGTAATTTTCCAATATTACTTTTACATCGTACGACCATTTTCTCTGAACTGCCTCTTGCACTTTCTTTCAACTACTGACATCAAAGGTAAGATGGATCTTAACAACAATATGGTATTATACATCAAAGAGGCATAGCTGATAAACTTTCACAAACTGCCATAACTGCAACCTCCTCTTAATGATTCATGCTTCTCCTTTTGTATAAGTTATTGATTCATCCTCTTATGTTCATTGGCAGATATATTTGGTTGCAGAGAATAGAGTACTGAAAATTAATACTCTAAATATCGGAACTTCTGAACCTGCTGCGGAAGTTTTTTTTGGTCCAGAACCAGGTGCAGAAGGACTGGATGAAATTCTTAGTATCTCAGTTAGCACGTCAAGTTCATGCGTACTCATTAATATCAAGAAAAGGGGACTCTTTTCATGCAGGTTGCATGGAAAACTGCGCTGGAGTGCTGGTCCTGTGATCTATCAATCAGGTTACCGTCAAGGTTGTAGGAAAAATGTCACGGACTGCTATTTTACTTCAGTCCCTGTGATTGATCACTGTGAATCTAGCATATACGTAAGCTTCGTAAGACCTGTTATCTTTCCATTCGTTTCCATGCGAGCGTGCATGATCAGATGTGATATAGCTTTGTACTCCCTCCGTCCCTACTTGAGTGTCCCTTTTAGTTTCTTGAAAAATTAAGGAAGTTGACTTTTAGGCTATTTTGGTAGTACATGTACATGAATGCTCTTAATGTTCACTGCAAGTGCACATTGGTGACATGATAGATAGCAAAGGTGAATTTATTAACTTCATACAAAAAGGTACACTCATTTTGGGACAAAAAAATTTCAAAAAGGGACACTCAATTAGGGACGGAGGGGGTATTTGTTCACGAAAGGACTAGCCTCTCTTTCACGCACGCTTGTGTTTGGACTAAAGTTTTTGTTTATACACTTGCAGATCTCAAATAATAATGGAGAGCTATATGCACTGTCAGTTCGTAGTCCTCATTTTAAGTGGATCCAGGACTTTAGCTCGTTGGACAAGATTTTTCTAATAACTGCTGGAAACAATGGCTATTTATATGTCACTGTACCAGCTAGAGCACTTGTTCTTGCTCTAGATGTTCATAGTGGAACTGTTTTGTGGCAGACAACTATCGGGCCTTTAAGCACGACAGATTGCGCACCTGTTGCTGATATTAGAGGTAAATCAATGAACTTATCAGGAAATATGAATACAAGAGTTAATGTGATCTTTGTATTGCAATTACAATGGCAAAAGTATAAATTGCAAAAAGGACTAAACTTGTACTTCAAGGCAAAAATTGTGCAGAATGCACTTTTTACTTCCTGAAAATTTTCGATATGAGCTAACTCACTTTTATTTTGCTTTGATCAACATAACAGGGTGGCTTTCTATTGGTTCCCTTGATGGGTTCCTTTATTCGTTTTCACCAACTGGGGATCTAAAAAAATTCCCAAAAGCATCTTCATTGGATGTGGTTGTCCAAGTTAGCCCAGCTCTTGATTGCTCAGGATATGCAGTATATATATCCCAGACAGAAATGGAAGGAAAGATTAGCCGAACAATTGGTGAATACACTTATATTTCAGCCCAGAAACCAAGAAGTGTTGTCTTCACTCTCCTTGTTCCAGCTACAGGAGTTGTTTATTGGTCTGAGAACTATCCTGGTGATCCTTAATTCTTGCAATCTTCTTTTCTATTTTTATTTGTTTGCTCCATAAACTTCATCATATTTTTCAAACTCCCCTCCCAAAAAAAAGGTACTAAACCCTTTTTGTATACTAAGAAGTTACTTATTTCGATCTTCTTCCATTAATGGTGTAGGCCCATTTTCATCCTTGCTGTCTGAGAGTGATCTCCAACATTTTATACTGGATGAGAGTATACTTCTTGCCTTTATTACTGCTTCAAGTAAGTTTTTAAAGTATGTGGTCTATCCTTCTTATAATGAGTTCATTCTATGCATATGGTGCTGATTTTCCAATTCTAAATGATATATTTGCTTAAACAAATGGATGAAGATGGTCAATTGCATCCTAGCACAAGGCTTCGCACGGTTCTTATACATCTATTTGCTATTTGCATCTGTTCTTACTGATATTGAATCCATTGAATGGCGTTCTCTTTTTATGCTTCAGATCGACTCTTACACTGGACAATCTGATCGAATTTAACATGGCGTTCTCTCAATAATTATTTGAGTTCTAATTTCTTCTGCTAGTCTCGTAAAATTTTGATTACTATTGTGGTCACTGAACTTCATTCAATAATTATTTGATGCTGACTGGTAAATACTCCTATTTGCAATTATGACCATAAACTGATAAAAGTGGAGAGTGATCAGTGGTGGCTGTTTTGTCCAACATAGCTAGGTTATCTCCTGGTCCTGTTTTAGTTTTAGCGAGTCCCTATCAATGAATTTTCAATCCTTTCTTTCTTTATTTTTCTGGAAGAGTATCTTACATCAGATATTGATAATTCTTAATCCTGATATCTGTTAGAATTGAGCTTACGGTTTCTACTTTTCATCTAATGCAGATGCTGGCAATCCACTCCTGTACCATAGCACACGTAATGGATCTCATAGCTTTCGTAAGAATTTCTGCAACTCCAATTCTTTGGTGATTTTCTAATTCTCTTTCTGTTACTAGGTCAGAAATTTGCATCGAGCTGCTCCTTGGCAAGCCCCAAGCACTTGAGCATCTACGCAGGTACTTCCCTACTAAACGTCATAAAGAATTAAGGATATCCATGAATTGTTATCTGATGCTGGTATTTTGATGTCAGGCAATGAGAAGGCAATATTGTTGTTTCTGCTATTTGAATCTGCGATTTTGGTTATACTAGCAGTACTTGTACGATATTGTTGTATATTTTGGAGAAAAAAGAAGCTTCAAGGTCAAAGCCTTGGAAAATTCTTGGAAAAGCGAGTAAGCAACATAGGCAGAGAAGTTATAAATGCATTGCAATTGTGTAATGATATATGCTCCTGACACTATTTGCTTTACAGCGTTCTCTGCACCTTCAAAAGAAAGCATTTGACAGGACAATATCAGAGCTTCAGCAGAAAGCTGCGGAAGAAGTATTGGGCAATGAAGTGCTCGAAGAACTGGGCGATTTGGTAAGAGAACGTGAAGGCGTACAGAGGAAGCTCTCAACCATGTATAGTCTGGGAAGAGATAGAGCTAGGTCACCGTCAAAGTCAATTCTCCCACTATATGATGGGAAAACGAGGAGTTTCTCTTTTCAAAGTGGAAAGAAAGAGAGTGTTACTATCTTTCACACTCTGAGCAACACTTCTTCAGAAGATAGCAGCAGCGAGAAAGAGACTGAAATGACAAAGGCTAGGAGAAAGGCAAAAGCAAAGGTACCCATTGAGGTAGGAAGCTCCAGCGATGATGGGTATAATGACAATGGTTACGAGGGTAGTTCGTCAGGGCCAACTTCTAGCGCAAGAGGAATTTTGAAACCGTTGTATGTTGAGCATGAGTTTAGTAAAACACAGGTACTGAAGATATCTGACAATAGGGATTCGAGAGAAGCTGTGCAAAGTGGTAGTAGGAGCATAAGAAAGAGAACATTGTCTTCAACAATCTAGGAACTCTCAAGTACTAATAAAATACTTTTTGTAGGTTTTACCTTTTCATTAGTTAGTCTCCTATTTTGAAACACACACACACACACAGTTTCTCTTAAATTGGAAATTGTCCATGAAAAATATACCACCATCCAATAAGGGTAGTGGCAGTCTCCTCTCACAACATAGATCCATGTTTTCCGTTAATGTTAGCGTGCTACTGGCAAGATTTGTTGCACAATCACCCCATCACAGGGTGTGTTAGCGTAGGGATTCACAGGGTGCAACCATGCCTATCACGTGGGGACTCACAGGGTGCAACCATCTGCACAAATGTGGGAAATCAAATAAAAAGAGGAAAAATTTATCAGCTAAAATACTCCAAACATTTAACAATATTGATGAGACATAATCTGTTCTTTCTTTAGAGGCATCCGATCACGCTCACAAGGGTCTCCCCGCACCATGGCTGCGGGTTTTTGCTCTCCCTCATGTCCTGAATCACACTTGGGGATTCGAACCCTTGACCTCCAGGATATAGTCTTTGGGCAAGGGACATGAGTACCACTTGAGCTGGCCCAAGTGGTACTCATGTCCCTTGCCCAAAAACTATATCCTGGAGGTCAAGGGTTCGAAACTTGCTGAGTTTCAGGATGTGAGGGAGAGCACAAACCCACTACCATGGAATGGTTAGACCCCTGTGGCCCTAGTCGAGGCGAGCTGTCCATACCCCTCGAATGGGAGTTCAGCTCGACCGATTATGCGTCATCAGAAAAATCGGATGCCTCTAAAGAGGGAACAGATTATGTCTCATCAAATATCATACCTTAGATCATATGCATGAATACATATTTAATGCAAAATAAACTCAATAAATGACTAGTTTTAGTTTTCCAAAATACGGAATCCAATCAAAACAATGACCATAGTAATATTTGGGTTTGGCTAAGATGTATTATGTCCTCACTTTACATACTATCTTCGACTAAAAAAATAATCTTATTTGATAAGTTATTTTTTAATATTGTATTTTTACTAATATATATTTTCTATAATTTGCACTGCATAACTTTTTTGTGTTCGTATTACAAATTACATGTTTTTACAAAGAAAGAAAAACTTACAAAACAATATTTAAAATTTTGAAATGAGACTATATTGGGTTGAGGGAATACAAGCAATTAAAACTTGTATTTGTAATAAATCACATTCTTATAATTTCATAAAATATGAGGTCTCAGCCCTCAGGTTCTGTAATGATCCGAGCTCAAAGCCCGGTCCATCATGCGTGGTCCACCGCACTGGCCCACTAATTAAACATATGGGTCAACTAGGGCCTACCACAAGTCCACCCAAAAGTCCATGGAAGGTTGGTATCTAGTAATAATGGGTAACCACTTTACAAGGCACACACCAGCCCTACATCTAACCGATGTGGGATAAGGGGATATCACAATCGCTCATACTTAAATCGTTGACGTCCTCGTCAAGGCCCAAAGAATCGAAGGATCGGTACCCCGAGCGATGTGTTCAGCACATTTACGGAAGGGACCCGCTCTAATACCATTTGTAACGACCCGAACCCGAAGCCCAGTCGCTATGCGTAGTCCACGCACTGGCCCACTAAGCACCTGGATCAACTAGGTCTACCATAAGCCACTCAAAAGTCCATGGAAGATTGCTACCTAGTAGTAGTAGGTGACCATTTATAAGGCACGCCAAAGTCCCACAATCTTCCCTACTTAAATCCTTGACGTCCTCGTCAAGGTCTAAAGTCCAAAGGATCAGCACCCCGGGCCCAATATCCCCCTATCCCACATCGGTTAGATGTGAGGCTGGTGTGTGCCTTATAAAGTGGTCACCCACTATCACTAGGTATCAACTTTTCATGGACTTTTGAGTGGCTTATGGTAGACCTAGTTGACCCAGGTGCTTAGTAGGCCAGTGCGTAAGCATGCGTGGCAGATCGGGCTTCGTGCTCAGGCCGTTACAAATGATATCAGAGGCTCAGAGCTAGTCCCGGTCAGAAATGTGTTAAACACATCACCCGAGGTGTCGATCCTTTGGACTTTGGACCTTGACAAGGACGTCAAAGGAGATTGTGATATCCGACATGGGGTAGATGTGAGACTTGTGTATGCCTAGACGTTGACCCAGGTGCTTAGTGGGCCAGTGTTTGGTGGACCATGCTTTGGACTCGGGTAGTTACAGGTTCGATGTCTTCTCACACCCCTTAAGACATCAAAAAAAAAAAAATTTACTAAATAATTTTCTATTTAAAGGAGCAGAAGGCATGAGAATATATTTAAGGGCAAATTACACAAATAGTCCTTGTACTTCTAGACTTTTTTGGGATTGGTCCTAACCCCACATCAGCGGTCCCTGAACTCAATTTCCTGACGCAATTGGTCCTTCCGTCCATTGCCGTCTATTTTTTTCCGTTAAGTGGAATCACGTGCATGTCACATGATTTTGTCAAAGGGTAAATTAGTCATTTTAATTTAAAAATACAGGGACCTTTTGTGTAATTTGCCCTGAACTAAAAAATTACGTGCTCACCCAAAAATCATTTCTTCCCCAGCGTTCAAACTTGGCCATGGCCACCGTTTCTCTCCCCTCTCCTTCTCCACCTAACAAACCCCCCCCCCTTTTCTATTTTTCTCTCTTTACCCCCACTTGTCTTTTAATTCATTTCTATTTCTCAGTACAAATTGAAAACCCACTTAAGCACACACACACACACCCTCTCTCTCTCTCTCTCTCTCTGGTTTCTTTCAAATAAGTGTGGCGGAGGTGACAAAGGACACAAACATCACTTGATCTCCTTTCCAGTTTCAATTCATCACCAAACAACAGTTTACGCACAAAAAATCCTTCTCTCTCAAACACACACAAACACATACACACACACACGCTTATACACTCACACACACACACACACACACACACTCATACACTCACACACACTCATACACTCACACACACACACGCTCATACACTCACACACACACACGCTCATACGCTCACACACATACTCATACACATACACACACACACTACGCGATCCTTTCAAATTTTAAGCTCACACAAAAACACACGCACACACACATGGTCTCATTTCCAGCTTCAAAGTACCATTATAATGTTTAGATCGAAGAAGACTTAGTAAAGAAATTGAACCTTGAGTGAGGAGGAAGAACAGAGATCGAGCTGAGATCGCAGGTGGAAAACAATCAATTTTGAAAAATAATTATAATAAACTCTTAATTAGATCTAATCTGCAAGTGGGTCTGTCAATTTCGAAGCTACTGTTTGAAATTGAAGCCAAAGATGGCTGCAGTAGGTTCGCTTGAGTTCGTCTTTATTAACTAGCAATTTATTTGTCTAGAACTTGGAAGAAAGAAACAAAGCAAAATTGTTGATGTCTACTCCAAAAGAGAAAGAATAAAGATTATGAGGCAGTGCATGAAAGTTATGATTTATTGTGATTGGAATCAGCAGAGCAGGGAGAAGGAATTGATTGCCCAGAAGAAGAGATGGAGGCATACGGCGTCTAAACCGATTAGTGTGTGTAATAAAGGTATTTGATCTTTATAAACCCTAGTCAAGTGCGTGTAAGTGTGTGTGTGTTTTTGAAATTATTGAAGCAGCGGTGGTTCCCGGCGAAGTAGAGGAGTTTGGCGGAGGTGGTGATGGTGATGGGGGATTGGCAGAGTGAAAAACGGAATAGTGGCGGAGGAGGGTTTGACGGAGGTGGTGATGGGGGATTGGGTGTCGGGGCTGGCTTTGGAGGGGGAGTTGGTGGTGGGTTTGGAGGTTGTTCTGGAAATTGGTGGTGTGCAGATGGAGGAGGTGGTGGTAGTGGACTTGTGTTCGTCGACAACAGTGGTGGTAATGGCAGCCACGGTGGAAACGGGTGGGAAGGAATTTGGAAGGAAGAAGAAAGGGGCGTAAAATATAGTATAATTTATCTAATTACATCAATATTCTCGTATCAAGTTTTAGCAAATAAAGATACTATGGGTATTTTTGTCTATTCAAAAGAAAAAAAGCATGGACAATTATACCCCTGATCAAAAGCACGTGCAAGGCTCATGAGCGGACTTAATGGAAAAAAATAAACAGACTTGGATGGAAGGACCAATTGCATTTTACAAGTTTAGTACAGGGATAAATTTTTTGCAAAAATTAGTTTAAGGACCAATCCCAAAAAATCCAAAAAGTACAGGGACCATTTGTGTAGTTTGCCCTATATTTAATGATCACAAAGCACTGTGTGATATGTTTATATGTTGCACCACGACTAATAGCAAAATATTAAATTTAAAATTTTGGATCTACTTTATATTATTACTTTTGACACCATAATATGTCTCCATCAATCACTGTACACCATTATGATTAGAGCCGGCAAAATAGGGCCGCCAACCCGACTTTAGGACGGACTGGACTTTAGTTTTGGAGGCCCGATGTAAATTTGGGCTGGTTCGGTCGGCCCAATTTTAAAACTCGGCTTGATGGGCTTGCGTGCAGGCTGACAAAAATATCAAAATTAGTGCAAATTAGCTCGAAATAATGCGTCGGTTCTCAGGCTGACCCAGCCCCAATATTAAGAGAGGTTGAGCTTTAGTTTTAGAGGGCTGATGCAAGTTTTGACCTGATTTCAAGGCTTGGCCCGAAGGGTTAGGGTTGGGCTGGCCCGGTCCAGCCCATTGCCAGCTCTAACTGTGATGTTCTGGTACTATGAAATTGAAAGACATAATGAATCTTTGAATATACGGAGTGTCATAGGTAGGGGTATAAATGATTTAGTTTGGTTCGATTTCAACTAAAATCGCGAACCAAAGCATCTCTCATTGGTTCACTTTCTTCAAATCGAATCGAACGACCTGAAGCTCGGAACCGAATCGAACCAGTCGGTTTTGTTCGATTTTATGGTTCAAATAAGTTTCTTATTAATTAAATTAATCATTGATATTCTATATAAAAAAATTTGTAATATTGATAAATCTAGCATTAAAAATAACATAAAATTAAGGCAAATGAAATGTTTAATTACTAAATAATATCAGACATAAAAAAAATGTTTTAAAAGCAAAATTACATTCACTTTTCTTGTAAATTCCAAATTATAAATAAAAATAAATTAACAATTATTCATATATATATATATATAAATTTTTAAACTTAAACCGAGCCGATTAAAATAATCGAACCAAATCAAACAATTAAATTTAATTCAATTCGATTACACGATTGGTGTTACACCCTAGTCACAGTCACAGGCATGGCTAAAATAAAATCATTACCAGCATCAGCGTATCCAATCGTACCACCGGATTTCCTCCCCCAGAAAAATAGGTCAGACAAGTCCACGGAGAGAGAAATAGGTAGCTGATCATTTTTTGACTCTCAAGTCTGAATAGAAAAAAAAACCCCTTTCGCTTCTTTCGGGGAAGAAAAAAATCTGAGGAGAGAGATCTATCCATCCATCTGCGACAACCTCATCTTCGATTCTATTCGATTCGAATCTCTCTCCTCTCCCCCCCCTGAATCTGGTTTCCAGCACAAAATCTTCAGTTCCAGGTAAATCTCTCATGCTTCAAAACCCTACTCTCTCTCTCTCTCTCTCTCTTGCCGTGGTTGCTGAGAAATTGCTGAAATGAAAGAATGTGTTGATTTGATTCTTGTTAGGGAAGGTATTTTCTTTTCTTTTCGTTTGGATTTCCGATGTTTTCTTGGAAGCATTGCGAATAAAATCAGGGAATGGTAGCTGATACTTGCAAGATTTTGCAATCGAGTCAAAGCCCTAGTTGCTCCTACAGTCCTACTTGCTTTTCAAGTTCTCAGTTTCCTGCAAATTACCTACTCTATTGCCGAACTAAATGATGCGTTCATTTTGGATAACTCGGTCTTATCTTATGTTTATCTGATTGCATTTATTTGTTTAAGTTTGGTTGGTAACTAGTAGGCAAAATTAAGGTTCAACTAGTTAGTCCTAGATTCTGGATTATATTTTGTGCAGTAAATGAGCTGACCTCAGTCTCAGTCAGGTTGCTCCAGCTTGGGAAACGTTTATGGAGCTGCGCTTGTGCGTGGCTCACTTATTTTATTACTCAATAGAGGAAATTAATGTAATTTGAGCTTGTGTATGGGCTTTGTTTTTAGTTAAGTAGCTTAGCAGGTGCTCAAGCTGCTCAATTATCTTCCTAGTCAATCTCTGACAAGCCTGACCTGGTGAGCATGAGTCAAACTCGAGTGTTTTCGTAGGTTTACTGTGTTTGGGAACTAAATGATAAGAAATATTGAGCCCTGCAGTATCTTCTTATTTCTAAACAAGGTGATTTGACATTGGGAGGTACTAGGGTTGAACCTTAATGTAAGCAAAATATTAATTTCCACTACTACAAATATAGTGAGTAAAATTCTCATATTACTCCCCCGTTCCATTCAAAGGTCCTACATTCTGTATTGGAATGTTCCTCTTAAAGATTCTTTTTCGGGAAAAAATTAAGCTAATAAATTTTATGAGTTTTCGATTTCAAATTTATCCTTGTCACATAAGCTTAAAATTTGAAACACTACAATAATTACTGAAATTAAAGATACTTATGGAAAATTATTGCAATCCCTAATGTAGGCTTTCAAGCGAAGACTCTTTTGGAAAGAAGGGAGTTTTTACTAAGAATCTACTTTAGAAAACATACACAAATACATCGATAATGGTTATTTTTTCTTATTTTAGGGGACACGTGTATCTTGAACATATATCGTGCAACACACGTCATGGCTACTGCCTACAAATGCTACCATGGTTGAAAATCATGACTTGTGTATCCAATTGTAAATCTAGATTTCTTCGTAAAACTAGTCAGGAACTATCAATTGCAATCCACAGAGAGAGAGAGAGAGAGAGAAAGAGACTAATATGGAAGGCCTTCTGTTTCATGAGTAAAAATCTGAAGGGAGATCTGTCTCATCATCGATTCTACTTCCCCCGCCCTTCAATTTCCAAACTACTGTTGAATTTTTCAATTACCAGGTTAAGCTTTGGTCTTAGGAATCTCCCCACTTCTCTCTCTCCCCCTCTCTGTTTATATGGCAACGTGCAAACTTTCTCATTCTGTTGAATTGTAGTTGTTGCAAGTTTCATCGGAGTCATTAGAGGCATGTTGTTTCCTTATCTCTTTTGTTCCCAATGTTTTCTTGAAGCATTGTAAAAAACCAGGAATTGATTGTTGCTGCATGCATGATTTGACAGTGGATCAAACCCCTAGTTGCTCCTAATTACTTTTGAAGTCGCAGTTTCATGCTACTAATTATTGCCTAACTTGGAATGCATTCATTTGGGCTACTTGATATCTAAATGCACTTGTTCAATTTGAGTTACTAATTACTAGTAAAAGACATGGATCAGTTAGTCCAAGATTCCGCAATTTATTTGGAGTAAATGAGCTGATCTTAGTTTCTGGATGCTCCATGTCCGGAAAAGGTTTGGAGCTCTTGCCTTCCAGAATTTGTGGAAGAAGGCACTTCTCCCTTGATGAGATTTTAAGCTAAGATTATAGAAGAGGGGGAAGGAGGAAATCTAGCAGTGATGGATTTATATGAGAAATAAAGGGGCACCTCCCTCTCTTACTGAAAATTTTCCTATCTATAAAACATATTCATCCAAAACTACCTACATTTATTACTAGTAAGTATATTTTTTCTCCACGGTCAAGTTTCCCCGTGTGCATGATGTGGCTCTACCACTGCTTGCGTAGCTCACTCAATTCATCAGTCAATCCATGTGGTTCGAGACAATTAATAAATCTTTGAGCTTGCGTATGGGCGTTGTATATCTTACAGTAGCTTAATAAGTCAAGTTTGTACCAACTTCAGCAGATGCTCAAGTTTGGACCACTTATCTCCCAGGTCGATCTCTAATGACTTGACCTAATGATGGTGAGCATGAGTTGAGCCTGCAGTATTTTCTTAGTTTGAGTTGTCCGCATAACGAAGTTTGTTATTTCTGGCATGCCCCTCCTAGTTTATCTCGAAAAATATGAAATCCAGCGATATATGTATTCACCTCTTTTTTAATTCTTTTTTCTTTTGGGTGATAAGAAAGAATTATTACTTACATCTTTAGTTGATCTTGTGATGTGACATCAATCAATACAAACTGTACTTACTGGTAGAATTTCATGAGCAAGAGAGTCTTATGTATCTATTGCTTTGTTCAGCTACCAACCATGGAGCTTGTACTGTGTTGTCTTGCTATAATTTTCTTCCAAATATCCTCCAGCGATTGTTCACTAATTATTCTGTTCTCACGCAGAGTGCACTGTCTTGTACATAAAAATGGAAGATCCTCTGGATTTAAACATGGAAACTGAGGATTTAATCAATCTTCCTGCCTCTAGTAACCCTAGTGATGGAAGTGAGAATAATGGCCTTCGTAGTTCTAACTGTGAGCACGGTGTAGCTGATTCTCTACCCACTAATTCTGAGGTTAAGGGAATTGCGTTAAATGGGGAGATCCTTGAGAAGAATGGAGCTGATGTTGGCAATGAAGATAGGCAACCTTTTTTGACTACAAACAATGACCAGGATGTTGATAGTACAACTATCGTGCAAGCAAATGTTGAATTGAACGAAACAATTATAGTTAAAGAAGGTACAGATAGCATCAGCTCTACAGTGCATGTTGAGAATGGTCTTGTGGTTCAAGATGGAAGCCCCTTGAGCAATAATAAGAGAGATGCAAGTTCTATCAGGAGTCATGATATAGATGGTATCTCTATCCTTTTCTTTTTCCTTGTATATTCTGTGTCTCAACTGTGTACTGACGCAATGGAGGAAGTAAATAATCTTTTTCCCAAATTCCTACGACATGGGACCTTTTCTTCGTATTTTTCTCTCTAGGTTTTTTGTGTGGGGAGATTTTGGGAGGAGAAGCTGGGGGGGGGAGCAATTGTATTCGAATTTACGTCATTGTTATTATTGTTATTTTGCATCTGTTAAACAACCTTCTGAATGCAGTCCCTTGTTGATTTTCCTGATGTTGTGTTTTCCTTATTATGATAGATGTATCTGGTGTTAAGAGACCCCGAATTACTGTTGATGAACCTCAAGCTTCAGTGCATGTCAAATATAATTCTTTAACAAGGTATAGAGGGTCTAATCATGTTTTTTCTCGTATTAAGGAGTCCTTTTTTCTTTTTGTTTGCATCAAGTCTCATCAGATGCTACTTTTATGAAGGTATGAACTATTCTCTCTCTATAAACTTTAAGCGGTTCTCTCATATTTTCAGAGACAGTAAACGGAAGCTTGAGGAGCTATTACAGAAGTGGTCAGAGTGGCATTCTCGACATTATTCTGCATCTCATGTAAGCCTTATTCGTTCATACTATATGTTTTCATTATCTACTTCTATTTTCTCACATCTATAAATGCTGTGATATTTTGAATGAATAAGAAAATTGATTGAGTGCAGATGCATAATGAAGGTTTTTTATACACACAAACAGCTTATTTCTTTTCCTGGTAATTTTATCTTGAAATTTGGAGAATATGTTGGACAGTCTAGGGGTCTATTTTCTGAATTATCAGGAAAATGCCAGGTTGGGCATATAAAAAGCCCCTATATGCTTATTAACTGTTATGAGATGTCTATCTTGAGTTCATTTGAAAGATGGAGAATCACAACATTCTTAATAGTGGTTATGATCAATTGCTCTTTATATTTCCTTCTCTTATAGTATCATTAATGCCAAATGCAGTCGGTCTGATTCTGTGGCCATGAGGAATGGGTTAGTTTTTGAGACACAGAATTGATAATTCATGGGTTTCTATTATCCACGATAAATTTCAAATTTTTCTTTCAGTACATCTGGTATTCATTTGTGAATTGTATAAAATGTAGGTGATTTCCAGTGATTCTCTCGACTAACTTGCAGGTTAAGTTTAGAAATATTTAGTTGCATGTTGTGTAGGTTCTAAAATCAAGTCTTTAGTAGTTGTTTTATGGAACTCTTTTTCAGACTTTTATGCTGTTATTGAATTTTTTTTCAGACTTTTATGCTGTTTTACATTCTGAACTCTGTACCTCACTCTGTTCAGGACTCAAAGGACGAGTTAGAATCTGGTGAAAGGACATACTTCCCGGCGCTTCATGTTGGTGTGGATAAACCTTCTGCAGTGGTACATTTACTTTTTCTACTTATGGTTTGAAAATTCAATTGTATACTAAAAACATTAATTTGTTTCTTGTTGATGAGTATCATAGCTAGTTCTGGACCTTTGCGTGCTTGTTCCTACAACCTACTATATCTCTTTTGTAGTCTGTTTTTTGTTCAGAGGTACGATGTCACCGAAAAACTTCTTTCACCAATTCTCATAGCATCCCCTGTTCAACAATGTCGGGATTATTGTGCTACTGGCAATAGGAAAACTACTTAAGACATCTCTGAGAATCTCAAAAGAAAGGAAGAAAGAGTTCAAGAGTTAGTCTTAACGGTGGTAACACCATGTTGGAAAAGTCAATTCCAGAAGATAGATTTATCAATTTTCATATTTCTAAATTTGATATTTGTGCTATTATAAGAAGTATATATTTGTCACAAACTAAGCCTGGAAGCCATGGAAGCCAATTCTAATCCATTCCCATCTACATGCCCAAAGTGCCCTAGACTCAACTGGCCGCTATGGGTGCACTCGATTGTCTATGGACAAATGATTGGTTTATTGTGGCATTCGGCCGTCATATACTCCCTCCGTTCCTAAAAGAGAGTCTTGTTTTGACTCGGCACGTAGATTAAGAAAAGTTAAGTGACTCTATTGTAAATAGTAGGATGTTGTGCATTTTCCAATGATGTCTATATAGGTATGGGACCCATCAATTAAAGTAGCAATCAAATCAAGGATAAAATGGTAAAAGTAACATCCCAAAAAGGAAAGATTAGAGAGAAAGTGGACACTTTTTCTGGGATGGCCTAAAAAGGAACAATAGACTGTTTTATAAGAACTGAGAGAGCATAAGCTTTCCCATAGTCCCTCATCTAATAACTTGCTTTCGGGCCCAAAGTCCCTGGGTTCAGGTGGCAACGCTAGGCACATTCAGTAGTCCATGGATTGGCTGTGATTGGCATATTGTGGTAGTAGGTAGTCATGTATAAGCATTCACATAATCCCTCATCTAACTGATATGCCAATTCAAGTATTAGAATCTCCCTACTTAATTCGCTAATTTTCCTGCCAAGACAGTCCAAGAGCCCCGGGTTGTAGAGGTGGCTCTCAACTCGTTTCACATGTTAGTCCCACATAGCACTTAATTCCTACATATTTGGTGGGTCACCACTCTGTTTCCATGACCCATCCCTCTTCTCAGGCAAATAGCTCTTGGGTTCAACGGGTCACTACTGCCCCACCCAGAAGTCCATTGATATGATTGGTTCTCTTTGGTAGAGCTGTTCATAGATAAGCATACACTCAATGCCTCAGTCAATGTGGGATTGAGGTATCACAATATAACTACCCAAATCACTGTAACTTGTGTTGGTTTTCTTTGATTGATTTGCTATTATTCCAAACAATATCCGAACATAATTTTGTAGGTATAATTTCAGTTTTATGAAGAATCTCTGCAGTCCTATAAAAGGTTTATAAATACCTTAGATGTTTCTGCAATACGATTTGATGTATCTCAACTCTGTAGGTTCAAATCACTCCCTTCGTCTTTTCCTTATTTTTGCTTGGACAATTAATTAAGCACCAGTATATTCTCCCACAAATTGATCTTGTACCTTCACTTATTCGGACATTTGAACAACAAATTACGGAGGATATCTTGCCAATCTTTAAGACAAGAAAGAAATTTGGTAGCTTATCCCAATAAAATTTTTAATTTGGAATTTCTGAAATGTGTGAATGCAAAGTGCTCCTGAATCTGTAGCTCGCATGTTTGCGAGAACCCAATAGCGTTTGAAAGCTCTCCACCCATATTATACTGAACTGATTCGTTGAAATACTGTCTATGTGTAGTCATTCTGGATAGACAGCGAAACAAGGAATCTGCAGAGCAAGGAGTTTGTACCATTGGATAACAATTCCATCCCGCTTTATGATCGGGGATACTCATTTGGATTAACTTCAACAGATGGTTCAAGTAATCCCGATAGGTATGTACATATCTTTTGGTATGAATTAGACTGTATGTCCTTCCTATAATCATATACAAATTAATTGTTACCATCCAACTAAGTAAGTTGTGAATATGATTACTTGTTAGTGGCATTTCATTTGATATTGCAATGCCATAACTGTATTCTATCAGCATCAACTGTTATAGAAGATCCCATTTTTCTGGTGAAATAATTATTAGGCATCTGTCTTTGAAGTCTGATCCTTGGTCAAAATGTGTATTTTGGCAGAATAACACGTTTGCGCTCAATAGGCATCATTTGCTGTCTGCACAATACTTTGTGAAACATAACATATTATCCATTGAGCTGAATTTGTGTGTAGGAGAGCCATGTATCAACTGAGGCAGCTGTAGAACTCTAGTCAGAGTTCAGATCTTTGTCCCGATCAATCCACTCCTAAAGAGTTTTACTTTTTAGAGGGTGGGAACATGTTGTTTAGGTGGCATTAGTTGTGTGTGACATTAATAATTGTAGATAGTATCCCTATGTTTGACATGCCTATTTACTGCACCAGAGCAGGGACAGAGCCAAAGCATAGTGAGATTTGAATGCACTCAAATTTATGAATTTTTTATAAATAAAACTATTACCTATTTGCACTCTAAGCCTTTGGTTGTAGTCAACTTACTCTTGGACACCAAAACTTTTGAAAATATATATAATCAAAATTTGGGTAAAATTAGGATATTTATAATTGTTTTGGGTAAATTTGGCTATTATACTGTTGGGTAAATTGTGCTCTTGATTTGCATATTAGGCTGTTATATTTTAGGCTATTATGTTGTTGGGTAAATTATGTTATTTTCTTAGGGGCTAATATTGTGTTTTTTCAACTTAACAACTATGATCCTAAATTCAAACATGGAATATTTGCTCTTTATATATCAAATATCGTACTATAAATTTGGTTCTTCTGCTCTTTGAATATTTAGTTTTTATATTTTGATTTTTCGTTGGACTTTATTACATATTTTTGTACTTTTATGTTATCTACATTTTTTAGTCTGACTATGCTCGAAGAACATCCTGGCCCCGCCACTGTACCTGATATATGCTTAACTTAAGAATGGGGCTAGAAGATAATCTTGAATCTAAATTTACTTAAATATCAACACCTATTAACATGTTCAGACTTCACCAAAAGAGAACGTTTAGATACCTCCCTTAGTCTTTGGCTTTGTCTGTGTCCCCCTGACCTATTGAAATTCCCAGTTACCCAACTTGGGCCGGACAAATATACTGCTGCCTATCAACACCTATAAATCAAATGATTTAATTCCTCTGTAATGTTAATGATATATATATATATATATATATATATATATATATATATATCATTACAAAACACCGCTGTTCAGAGCAGCCACCAGTCTCTTCTGCAGCGAGCCTTCACCATCTATCCTTGCCGTGCTTCATTAAACTCAGCCTTAGCAATCACATCCATGAATTTGCTGGTCCCTTACGAATCTCTGGCTGTTATTATTAGAAGTGCGGTTGACGCTTTTGAAGATGCTACAAGAGTAGTAAAATCGTGACATAATACATGCATATTATTGGTGCCCTGTCAAGCATTTCTTTGACCTACTTTTTTTGAGAAGGTTTTTCTTTTTTGAGAAGATTCTTTGACCTGCTGAAGATACAGAAAATGATTTTTCTGCTCATGATATACTTTGTTGCATGTTCTCTTCCATGCAGTAGAGGTTTGGAAATTGTAGATGCTTCACGATGTTTCAATTGTGGTTCTTACAACCATTCACTGAAGGAATGCCCAAAGCCTCGTGATAATGCTGCTGTTAATAGTGCTCGGAAACAACTCAAGTCCCGACGAAATCAGAATGGCATATCTCGGAACCCAACTCGCTATTATCAAGACACTCCTGGGGGAAAGTTTGATGGCTTAAAGCCAGGTGTCCTTGATGTGGAAACAAGACGACTTCTAGGCCTTGGGGTAAGGGCTCTAAAGTGCATAGTATTCATAATCTGTACATATCCTTGTTAGTAAAGGCAGTAGATTCATTGAGCAAATTTGTTATCAACATTTTGTTTCGTAATCAGCATTAGTACATCATCTTTTTCCTGTGTTCAGGGAATCTTAATGTAGAAAACTGTGGAAGCACATTTTCTCTAGGCATGAGACTCTATTTATACTCAATGGCCTAGTAGTTCTGAAACATACTTGTATATGTAAGTGAACATAGTGTGCAAATGATCAATTTCACCTTTTGTCTTCTTGGAGTGATTACTATGTGTGTTCAAGGTGTTGTGTTAGTGGGGATAATTCAGGAAGTCTGAGTTTGAAGGGAAATGGTAAGTGATCCCACCTTCCTCACATCTAAACCCATATGCTGTTGATTAATCAAGTATTAGATGGGATCCAGAGCCTAATTGTGGACCCACTAAACTTGACCAATCAAATGCATGTGAAATTTGAATTTCAAGTGGGATCCCTAGTATAACTCCAGTTCAAAATCCAAATATCATCTCAATAATGAGAAATGGTACTGATTAAGTTTTGAATTGGAAAATGTCCACAAAACCATATATCTTGGAACCAATTGTTTTTATAGAACATTGTACTAGTATTTAACCTCATCCTATAAAAGATCTAGATTCTTTTTGAATGGGCAGATCTAAATTTACTATCAGCTGATTTTAGTGGGTCTTTCTTTTAGATGTTGACACCCTCTGAACTCCACCTCCATGCTTTGTTATTTACATTTAGTGTGAACTCCTGCAGAAATTTTGCCTGTGTCCCAACAATTCTAAGTCACTTCGAGATGATGTCATCTTATTTTCTGGCTTCAAATTTATTGGCATATCTGTTTACCTACTGTACACTTTGTTCATCAGTTAATCCAGGCACTGTAGTTGTACTCTAAAGTAACACATGTACTCTAAGATATGTTCAAAATGGTGATATGAACGTCAGCCTCTCCTCTCTCTCTCTCTCTCTCTCTCTCTCTCTCTGTTGATGCTAATGTTTTTCTTTTTTCTGCTTTCACATAGGAGCTTGACCCACCTCCTTGGCTTAACAGAATGAGAGAGATAGGGTACCCACCAGGATATCTAGGTAACATTTCTTTTAATCTTGTCAACTAGATTCCCTTCTTATAAGTTTTATCATGTATTTCTTCCATCCCTAAATAAGTGTCCATTTTAAAAACTTTATTGTCCCTAAATGAGTGTCCATTTCTGTATAAGTTTACTAATATCACCTTTGACATATCATGTCCTAGTGTGGACTTCTAATGTTTTATGTAGGAATCAAGGGCATTAATGTACATGTGCTACTAAAATGCCCCAAAAGTCAACTTCCTTAGTTTTAGTGGAAAAACTAAAAATGAACACTCGTTTAGGGACAAAGTATATATTTTTCTGGTTATCAATTTTATTTATCTATTGGGATAGAAAAGCATACATATTGGTGAGTAGATTCAGCGCTAAACTCCTTACTTTGTAGACTCGAACTTGAGGATGGCTTCATTTCTAGTTGCTTCTTTTGTTTGTTTTACTTCTTAAGCTCTACTCTCCTCTTGTGAACTGTGGAGAAATTTCTGCCTCCTTGGCTAGGTTAAGGACTCATGACCTTCTTACATATCAATAATTGCCGAGGTGAGTTATAAGTGATTCTTGGCAAATTGTGATTCATCGCCTTAGTGAGTTTATTTATTAGAGAACTGTGGTGGTCCCCTGGACTGAACATGCTCTGGATTACTCAAGTAATGGATGAAGGAACTGCATGTTTTATGTTTAACATCCCCATTGTCAGACCTGTAGGGAAAGTTCAAACTGGCCTGACGAACAGCTTTTGTTGCAGTAATACTGTTACTTAACATCTAATGTGCTTCAGATGTGGGTCGATATGCTACTACCTATCATGCTTGAGGTTCCATTATTGTTTAGGGAATGTCCTGGTGTGGGCCATTACAAATTTTAGTATTACAACGTTGATTCTGTTATCATGAAGATGATTGTAGGTCAATTAAGTTGTCAATTCATATCAGTCTCAGGCTTGTTAGTGCATGTTACCTCTCTTGTTTATGCATGACAAAGATAGTGAACTCAATATGAAATTGTAGTCTATTTTACGACTGCCTGCTTGGAGTGGTGCTCTGTCTAGGTTGGATACAACCTAGGTGTCTGTTCCATATTAATAATTGTAAAAGCGAGGAATAAAGTACTATTTGACCTTTCTAACCTGATGTCTTGGAGCAGCTGCCTTCATACTTTGCGTTAGTTCATGATTCTTTATGCTATGGCAGCTTTACCTGTTGGTTAATTTCTACTATGAAAGAACGGTGGCACCTGTTGGTTAATTTCTACTATGAAAGAATGGTGGCATGGTTCTAGTTGAACTTGTCTGTTTCCTCGTGTTCATTTTTCTTTCCAATTGTAGATCCAGAAGTTGAGGACCTGCCATCAGGGATCACAATTTTTGGTGATGAAGAGAAGATTATTAGGCAAGAAACAGAAGATGGGGAAATCCTTGATACAGACCATCCTGAGCCATCTCAACCTGAACTACCAAGGAAAATGAGTGTTGAATTTCCGGGCCTAAATGCCCCAATTCCAGAAAATGCAGATGAAAGACGTTGGGCAGGTGGGCCTTCAAGTTTTGATCCATCTAGAAATCGACCACACCGCAGATTTAACCATTCTACTGAACCTATCAGCAAACCACATTATCATGAGCAAAGGTGGAGCAGGGATTTCAGAGATGATGGGCCTCCAGGAGTTGACCCGGGAAGCAGCCCCTTGATGTCTAGCTTTTCTCCTAGGTTTGGTGATTATGACACGGGAAGCCCTAGTTATGGGAGGTCTCTGTCTGAGAGAGGTAGGAGAAGCCCTTTAGTCCAAGAAACCTCATCATTTCATGATTACCATCGTTCAGAAAATCGAGAAAGAGATCGTTGGGGTGGTTTCAGCCCCCCAGATTATTCATCTCACCGCAAGGATAAGCATGAAGAGCACCTTCGTCAAAGTAGGAGGTAACTAGAATTTAGTGGAAATAGCTACAACTTGCTGATATTCCTTTAGGTCTTGCTTTTTAGCATCAGAAAAGGATGATTGTACATGGATTAGATGCTGTGATTCGGTTATATGGGTTTGCACAATTGTATGACTGTATCTGTTGTTTTGCTAGTTTTATTTTGCAACTCTTCATACTGTTTTAGAGTTCAGGGTTATCCTTGGAGCTAACATACTCCCGAGCTTTCTGGCTGTAAAATATACCTTGTACTAGTTGTGATGTAACAGTTTTATATTGGAAAACTGATGGAAGGTTTTGATGGGAAGTTGATGATCCATGATTGGTTTGATTCCTATGTTTGATATTGTAGCTTGGATAGGTATCCCATTCTACCTCGTGATTCCCGTCCTCTTTGTGGGGGTGGGTGTATAAAGCATAAAATTCTTAATATTTACTTGCTACTTTCCATATTAATCTTCACCATAAAATAAAGCTTGAATGGGAAAGGTGAAGGAATCTCGTAACCACCCAACCTCCCTCCAAGGTGGATCTCAAGTCGGCCACATCACCTGTGGCTGTGAGAACTCCTAGTAATCTTTCCATGTCTATTGTGACTTTTGGATGCATGAGAACGTTTTGTACTCTTAGAGCCCGTTTGGTGTAGCGTTTTGAAAACGCAGCGTTTCTAAAACGCAGATTATTTAAAACGCGGCTATATTTTTTATAAATGTGTTTGGGATATTATGTCAAAACGCAGCTTTTTATTTCCTACCGCGTCTTAAAATCTGCGTTTTGGTTTTGGGAAAAAGCTAGGAATTTTAGCGTTTTAAAACGCAGCTGTTTTTTTCTACCGCAGCATTGAAACGATAAGATTGGGAATAAGCTTCATTTTAATCCTGTATTTTGGCCAAAATGCTCGAACAAATGAGTTCTTATTAACATTCTCAAGTAAGTCCCAAGGCACAAAGCAAAATCACAGATTTTTAGTTGCTATGTCATGGTGAAACAACTTCTCGCCTGAACTCATAATAGTATACAGTGCACTGATGATTGCTGTATACGAGAATCAAATAAAGCAGCCAGCTAACATATATACCCATCCCCAAAAAACGGCCAAGCTGACTTGAGTTCTAAAATGTTATGTTGTACTCACTGAAATACTCCTATCAAACAAAGTTTAACTGGAATTTGACCTTGTTGTGACTGAAAAACAACGGCTCAAAAGCTTGGTTCATGTATATCACTAGCCAATCTCTTTCATCTTAAATAATGTCGTCGTAGTTTTTATTCTACTCTGTTGTCCTGTTTTTTTTTCTTTTTTCTTGTTTTTGTTATTTTGGGTTTAAAATAAACCAAACTTTTATTTTTGTCTCGAAAATGAGTCTATTGTGTGCCATTTTGCGTGTACCCATTAAGTTCATTTTTATTGGGTGGTGCTAATCGCAGCCCTCCCAGCAAAATAACTATTTTGCCCTTGTTTCTATATATAGAAATTTTTTAACTTAAACCCTCACTTTCCTTTTCAGTTTTTCTCACTAAAATTATATTTCTTTTGAGTTATTATTGTGTAATAATGTACATTGTTGCCAAAAAAAAAAAAAAGATCGGATGACATGAGCCTACCGTAGGTGCATGTGCTCTCTTCTTCACTTATCAATTGTTGTACTTTCATCCCCTGAATTTGTGATATTTTAAAAATTTGCACTTTCCCCCATGAGTTTGTTAAATTGTTTAACTAAACAATTTCATTCAATTAAATAATTAACAAACTTAAAGGGGTAAAGTGCAAATTTTCAAAATATTACAAATTTCAGGGGATAAAAGTGCAACATTTAAAAAATGAAGAAGAATGAACATGCACCTAGGGTTGGCGCATGTCCTCTTGGACATGCTCCTACAGTAGGCGCATGTCCAACATGCACCAACCTTAGGTGCATGTCTTCTTGGACATACACCTACCGTAGCCACATGTCATCTGATTTTCCTTTTTTATTTTGGCAACAGTGTACATTATAACACAATAATAATAACAACAAAATTATATTCAACACAAAATATGTCAAAAACATACACATTTAATTAACATTTATGCCTACTAAAGTAAACATCAATATCGGATGGGGTAAAGTGTAAATCTATAGCAAGAAGATAGGGCATATTTCACTGGGGAGGGGAGTTACGTTTAGTGTATATGGGGGACTGCGTTTAGCGGCTGTGTTTTTTTATTTGTCTCAAAATAGATTTATTGTGCATTCTCAGCCGTTAAGGAACTATACACCAGTTACATGTATTTCTTTTGACAAAATAATATTCCTTATCTTCTTAATTGAGTGTTTCTTTTTTAAAAAAAAAAATCCTTAATTGAGTGTTCCTTTCTATATAAAATTACTAAGTTCACCTTCGAACCTTGTGCATTTGCAATTTTACGGTGTTGACCATTACTCTCAGTGTCCACTATTCTATTTTGGAACATCCCAAAATTATTATCCCTTTTATTCGGAATAAAATTTAAGTTAATTGTCTAATGTACCCTTTTTATTTGTGAGGTAGAAAAGTGAATGTACCTCGTTGATTTGAATCTACTAGTGATAAATAGGGAGCTATAATGAAAATTACATCAGTCAAACGTTTTCTTAAAACCCGTATATATTCAATAAAGAAAACATATTATGGAATGAAAGGAGTACTAAAATGGCAAAAAAAGTTAAACTTTTTAAAAAAATTTTACAAAAAGTTAAAGAAGGACAATTAATATGAAACGAAGGGAGACGTCACAAATGTTTTAAGATAAAATCAAATTTGGAACTTTAGAACTTAAACTATAGAAGAAATAGGAAAATTAAACCTTTTTGCTTAATTGATCTTCTTTTTGTCCAGATGAGTTGATTTAGGCATTAGTATATATTTTGTAATGTATGTATATGCACCCAATGTGTTGGACTTGACGATCGAGGAAATGACTTCTAACACTCAAATCTACTAGTAAACATGATTAACTAAGTGCAATTCAATTAGTATATATATTGTTTATAAAAAATAAAAATAAAAATCAAATGAGCTTTGGTAAACACCTAGTTGACTTGAGTACAACTCAATATAAAAAATGACTTTGGAACTACATACACTTTCTACAATATTGAAATCTATATATATATAAAACCTAATAAGTCTAAATATGGAAAAATTCCGCCAAAATATTACTTACCAAAAATAGAAAGTTAACTTCATATTATACATTTAAATTTTTTCTCGAAAATACAAAACAATAAATATAAAATAATAATACAATCTTTAATTACATCCAAACCATGAATTGAAAAAAGTGGCATTGAAAAAAGTGCATTGAAAAAAGTGTCATTGAAAAAAGTGCATTAAAAAAAGTGGCACACTCATTCACACTCTCTCTCCCTCTCTCTCTCTCTCTCTCTCTCTCTCTCCGGCCTACTTCCCTTCCTTTTCATACTTCAATTGAACCGTTGTCAATGAAAATAATACTCCTTCCGTCCCTAAATTATTGTCTGGGTTGACCCGGCACACGGATTAAAAAAACTCAATTGACTTGATTATTAATATTGGAATAGTATTGAAAAAGTGTGTTGTTTCCTTTAATGCCCATGTGTATGTGGCACATAATTAAAGTAGGAAGAAAAAGTAAGGTAAAATAGTAAAAGTAATGTTCTAAATAGGAAAGTTTCAAATAAGACAATTATTTTAGGACGGACGAAAAAGGAAAGGAAGATAATAATTTAGGGACGGATGGAGTATTTTTAATTATTTTTTCAATTTATGTAATTTTTAATTGAAATATTAATCTATATACATATATATATTACAATATGCAAAAAATTATTTGCCAAAAATAGAACATTTTCATAGAGCATTTAATATTACTATATATCCAAACTATGAGTTGGACAAAGTAACATTGAAAAAGTGACAAACAAAGTCCACCGCTCACTTACTCACTCTCTCTTGTTTTTCATTTGACAATATTTTCAATTGAACCGTTGTCAATGAAAATAATATTTTTAAATTATTATTTTATTCCAATTTATTTAATTTTTAATTGAAATATTAATTATTAATTATGTAAATTTTGAATATACGAAATATTAATCATTAATTTCTAAAACAAAGAGGAAAAACAAAATACGAAGAATAAACTAAGGAAAATTAAATTATACTCTATAAAGATGTTATAAAGTATTACATTAATAAAAACAATATTCTATAATTTAAACAAAATTTTATTTAAAATAGAACATTTTTTCTTTTTTTTCAATTTATGTAATTACGAAATTATACAATGACAACCAAGTCTTATAATTATTTTATAAATTTCACTATAATGATTTTTCTTTTTTTTATTTATGTAATATAATTTAAGAAAAAGTAATTTATACTATTCATAAATAATTTAATTAAAAAATATGTGCTAAAGAGGGAAAACCAAGAAATAAAACATCAAATTTTGTGTAAAAGAATTTTTTTTTCCAGAAACTATAATATTACCAATATATCATTGTATTTCTATTTAATTAGTTGTCTCCAACATTACTTTACCTCCATTTATTCTTTTTATTTTAATTTTCCTCTTTATTTTCCTTGAGTGCTATTTAGTTGAAAAAGATATATGTCCGTGCGTTAAACGCACGGGTGTAAAACTAGTTCTAAATAAAGTCCTAATATTTGCATATCAAAAATTACTACTCCTTCTGTATCCAAAATAAGTGTTCCTTTTTTTTAAAAACTTTTTATCCAAAATAAGTGTACGTTTCCTCTTAATTAAGAACTTGGGAAAAATACTAAAAAGTTTCATATCCAAAATGTCCCAAAATAAAAATTAAGTTTCATTTAAATAGAAACTTCCTTTTTATTGTATCGAAAAAGTCCCAAAATTAAACTTTTAATATCAAAAAGTCAAAAATTTAACGTTTATACTAACGTTGTTATAGTAAAAGCTTTCATTTAAATAGAAACATATTTTTTTATTGATGGTAATGTTGATAAAAACTGCATTAAATAATATTATTATTATTATTATTATTATTATTATTATTATTATTATCATTGTAATTACAATAATATTATTATCATCATCTTCGTCAACATTGTTATTATTAATTAAATGCCAAAAGTCTAGCTCTATAAAAGATTCATCCGATCGAAGTGATCCCAATTAAACAATTATTTTATTCATAAAATCTTAAATTGATCTTTTAATATTAAAAATTCCAAAAAGTTAACATTTCTACACTTTTATAATTTTTTGGTAGTAATATTAGTAGTAGTAGTAGTAGTAGAAATAATAATTATAACAATAACAACAATAAAATGTTTGGTGCTAATGGCCTTATTACTACTGTAATAATTGTTGTTGTTGTTATTATTATTATTAATTTTATTGTTGTTATAGAAACGTTAAGTTTTGGACTCTTTGGTATTAAAAGTTATAATTTTTAGATAGAAAAAATATATTTTAAGATTTTTTGGATACGGAATTTTTTTTGGAGGAACTTCTTGGTGTTTTTCTATTCCAAACTAATTGTCTAATTTTATGAAGCTATTAAATTAATATTTGTTATCTAAGTATCATGTTTTAACGAACATATACAATAATACTATAGTGTGGATACTAATAAACTTTGTATATATGAGATTCAGTGATTGCTCTACTGGTTAGAGTCTCACTCCACCTGCTGTTGGTCTAGGGTCAAATTTCGTTGAGGGGTCAGGATAGATCTAGGATAGATTTAGAATATAAAAAAAAATTATATATATATATATTATTAAAATAATCTAAAAATTACTTATTTTAAGACGAAAGGAGTAAAAAATTTCACTTAATTTGTGTTCCTATTTTTTAGTGTATAACTCACTAGTATTGTTGTTTCTAGAAAAAGAAAAATGAGTTAAGAGTAATGTTCAAAGTATAGATACATAATAGGAGTAGGAGTAGGAGTAGAGTATCTACGGATTTCTTCTTTCTTACATGATCCCTTTCTTTTAGGTAAATGGCAAACGTATCCTTCCCAAGCCAACGTTTGTTCGGAGTAGAATATAGAGAGACATAGTAATACATACAATACAACTATAATAATAATAATAATAATAATAAGGAAACGACGTAGCTGCAGTACTACTTAAGTAAGTACGTACTACACATGAGTCTGTCTGACCCACAAAATCTCACCAAACTGAACAAAACCTATAAATAAAAACATCCTCTCCTCACTCCCCAGGCCACCCAACTACAAATCTCACCGAACGAAGCAGCATAATCCGCTTCTAACCAGGTTTTCTTTCTCTCCTCTCCTCTCCTCTCCTCTCCTTACGACAACTTTCCCCTTTTCTCTCTCTCCTCCCTTTTCGATTCTTTCTCTCTCTAGGGTTTCTGTTCTTAGGGTTTCGTTCCAAAATTAATCTTAACTTACTTTATTAGTCCTTAATTTCCTTCGGCCTAACGTTAATGCCTCCAAACTTTAATATCGCGCGTTGTTTCCTGTATTTCGACAATTCTATACAGGTTTTGATCAATTTCCCTCATATGAATAAGCAAATGCGTCGACATTGAGATGGAACCCATCCATCGAAATAATCAGGGTCGGTTGAAGCGTCAGCGCGTCCAAGATTTTGGGGCCGGCTTTCCCAATCACCGCCTCGACGTCAATAATGTTAACAATAACTTTATCAACCACAATTTGTAAGTTGTTGAATTCTTTGATTAATTGTAATCAATTGTTTTGTTGGGTTTGTATGTATTTTCATTCGTTTTTATTGTATAATAAATTTATAAACCCTTTTGCAGAGCTGATAATTTGATTGGCGCCTCAAATTGGAGACAGTGGACAACTGAGTTTGTTAATTCGATTCCAATCAAATCTACTTCAAATGTGAGTATAATTTCTTTGCTTTTCTGTGTGGACAATCTTCAATTTGTTCTTAAATTTAGTGCATGTTTTACATGACAGGGGGTTCTGGTGAATATCTTTCTGTGATTAGTAGGTACAATTACTGAGTGAAAATGGTGTTGGGGGTAGTTGTCACTGATAGGTGTCCATAATTGTTTTGGAGGGAAATTTTTGAAACACTCGTGCTTAATTCTCCCTCCATTCCACTCAAAGGCTCCTGTTTCCTTTTTGAGATGTACAGTTTGGAAAGGCCATTATAACAAAATTAAACATTCATTTCCAATGACAACTTTATATATGTGAAATAAACAAGCTGGTTTTAAAGAGGAGGGGGGGGGGTATTGGGTGGGAGAAGGAGCTTCTTAAAGTGGTTACTTCGAATGGTAATTATGTATTGTCATAAATATGTGAATTTTCAATTAGAGACTCTTTGAGTGGAACAAAGGGACTATCAATTAGTATTAAGTTGTGTATGCATATTAATTTTTTAGTCATTAGGAGTGCAAGTATTTCAGTTGCAGAATCTCTAAGTACAAAAGTTCGAAAGTACTTTTAGCTCGCTGCAGAGTGGCCCCAAATAGGCTCTGGTCAAGTGATAAGTTGTTTTATTAGGCCGGTTTCATGAGTCTAGTACTGTATTTATGCTACACATCCGTCCCAAAATGAGTGTCAATATATTGTTTTTTGCAAAAGTTAAGGAGTTGACTTTTAGGTCATTTTAGTAGCTCACATACATGAATGTCCATGCTATACTATTGCAAGTGAACACTAGGACATGATAGGTAGCAAAGGTGAATTTAGTAATTTTACAAAAATGGACACTCACTTTGGGATGGAGGGAGTATTATACATGCAGTTTGCAGCTATGCAAACAAAACAGAATAACTGTATATATGTATGTGTGTATGTACAAATATACACACGTGCACACATATATATTCATACATATACACATGCATACAAATACATGCACACACATGCAAACACACAGACACATATTTATATACTGTGGAGAACTCGAATTGAGCCATTTTAATCTTCATGCCTCACATATTTGAGTTAATACATTTTCCAATTCTTATAGGATTCTATGGACAAGAAGCTACTGCCCTGTGGATTGCAAAACTTAATCAAGCCTGAGCTATGGGCTGCAAACCCTCTTAAAAATGTACCCCATAAGCTTACTTCCTCACATACTTCATCGCCAGCCTACATGACTTCTCCTGGTTTTCGCTGCTCAGGTTCATTGTCTCATCAGGTTGATTACTCCATGGGTGCCCGCACTGAATGTAACGGTACTGCTCACCAGAACCTAGATGATTCTAGTTTCTCCCAAGGTGAGTTTTTTAGCTTTATCTCTGAACATCTCTTGTATTGATCAAAATCTTTGGTCTAAAAAACATGTACTTATCTTTCATGGATCTTTCATGGTGTACTTGATAAATAACTGCAGGATCTTTATTCGAGATCTATAGTCTGGCCACCTCAAGAATTGCTTGTGATAGGAAGAACAATTTTTCACCTCAGGCTTTGAAGCAGGTTGATCAAGAGCTTGTCACTTCTCCTGAACAAATTTCATCTATCACAGCATGCTCTTATGGGGATGCATTTTCTGATACCGAAGCTTTTGATAGTGGAGCAACTTTTCGTGATAGTGTTTTACAATGTACCACTAGTTCATCATCAGAAAACTATAATCAACGGCAATATCTTGATCAGGGTATGCTTCCTAATAACTATGACAGCTCCTCTAAATCATTTAAGCATGAAATGCGTTTTCAAGTGGTATGGTGAAGTTCTCTATGAGTCAACTCATATGTCAAAAACATGGAATAAGGGTCCGTTCACTTGAACAGAATTTGGCCTCTCTTTGATGACTGAATTATGTCTTACTAGTGAAGTTATGGAAAATAATGTGAAAAACTATTAATGAGGCAACATTACATCTTTCTTCTTTGTCAGCATTTTCTCCAACTGAAGCTTATCTTTTATTCTCTCTCCTTTTCTGGACCTTATTTATTTATTGCCTTTCACTGCTCGTGATAGTTTTATGATCCCTACCTTAGTATTAAAATCTGTAGTAGTCTCGGTCAGTGTTTAACTTTGTTAGCTTTTACTTGAAGGGATGATATTTGTAGCCCTTAATATTTCATACTACCTCTGTCCCAAAATAATTGTCGTTTTAGCAAAGTTTTTTTGTCCCAAAATAATTGTCGTTATAGGATTTCAAGAAACATTTGCCCATATTTTACCAAATTTTCCCTTATTTATTACTCTTATTAAAGAGGGTTGGTAAGAAGAAAGAGAAAAAGTACTTTTACAACTTGCCTACAATAATTGAACTTAAATAAGGTAGATTAGTCTTTTTGAAAGCTTCCTTAATCTGTGTGCAAATTGCTAAAACGACAATTATTTTGGGACGGAGGTAGTATTACTTTGGCACAAGTATATCTGTTGAAATTGTATAGTTGGTGACTCTCTCTCTCTCTCTCATGTGTGTTTTTTTAGTTCCATTTTATTATTCTAACACCAATAATATGTTATAGTTGATTACACAGGCTTCATTGAGAAGAATCAAACAGCAAACTGCATGGACTTTCCGCCATTGTTGGGGAAAAGTGTGGAGCCTTATTCATACATGTGGATCCCACAAGAGGATTTGAAGAGCATTCCTGAGACTACCGATCCTCTGCCTACTATTATCAATACCCAAAAATCAACCGGTGGAAAACTATTGCTCTGCGAGCATCAGATTCCAGGATCTAAACAGTTAGATCAATGTGCTCATCAGCCTTGTTCGCTATTTGGTGATCAATCTGATCCCCAATCAAACTGTTTTGTTGTTCAAGAAGATAGATATTCTAATCAAAAAGTAGTACAAGGAGCATCTAACTTTCCTCAACTTTCTTCAGAACAATTACAGCAGGTTAATCAACATGTTGTTCCGGAGAGTTCAGTTCATCTCGCAAGCCATTACATTATTAATCAATATACTGTATACAAGTGTATGCCAGAATACATGAAAAGAGAAATTTCCTTTCTGCAGTATATGCATTTAACCGTATGCAAGGATCACAGATGTTACTGTGAGCAGTATTCTTTACTGGTGTCTCATTTTGATATCTGTAATAATTCCAAGTGCAATATATGTGGACCCACGCAGAGGCCTTGTGGTACTAATAAACGTCACTTGGAATTTCAAATACAAGAAGATGATCTCTCAGGGGCCTTCTATGATAGGAATTCCGATTGTACCAGCACTGGCACACTTGCAGATATTCTGCCTCCTAAACGTCTGAAGAATGAGAATCATAGCCTGGACGATAAAGTTGTTTCACTAGAAGATGCTCCTTCAATAGATCTACTCTGCGCACCTGAACGACTCCCACGCTTGGAACAATGGCCTGATGCTCCAATGTTTAACGTAGATGGACTGGAGGTGAAGAAGAAACTGTTTAGCCCCACAGAAGGCCCTACAATCACTAGTTTAACTACTGAAGACATGATGACTAGTACCAAAAATATGGTTCCTGATAATGGCCAGCCCATTTTTGGTCATCAACAAGGACCAATAGAACTTGCAAGCACCAGTGATCTTGTAAATTGCGAGGTCGATCATTCTTCAGAATTGAGTTCTGATTGGGTGTCTGCTTCCTCTGAAAACCCAACCAACGATCATAAAGCGATACAAGTCAGTTTCGAAGCTAACCAGGCCAAATTAGAAGCCAATTGTAGTACAATTTCAGCACCAGCTGACTGTGACTCCAGATTGGAGTTGGAGGGGACCAAAATTCAAGGGGTGACTTTGGCTGATGTTTTCTCAGCAGCACAAATCAAGGAACATTTGTTGAGCTTTAGTTCGTGGAATTGTCTGGTATGTATATCAGCTTAATACTTGCTGCAACTAGTTTGCTTTTCTTCTGATTCAAAGATCACTGTATTGCTTTCATTACAACTGATCTTATATATGAATTTGTTAGCGTTATTTGCTATTATTGCTCACTAAGTGGATCCCTATTACGTGACTTGGGTCTGGCAAAAAAATAATTTTGCCATATGCTGTTAGAGGCAATGATTGTTTCCCTCGTCATCACAACCTTGGTTTATATATTTCTGTCAGTAAAGTATGCACTTTTGCTCTTAGATTTTGAACAGTTTTCGGTACCAACATATTTTAAGCAATTATATGTGTAGAACTTTGATTGAATATATCCTTAACCTTGCAGTTTCGTGCCTTGGTTAATTGGGGTCTTTAACAAAGTTTGGACTTCTTATATGGTTTCCTTCCAAGCTAGGCTTGTGATGCATGCTGTTTTATGTGAATAATCATATACCCACCAACATTTTGGCTATTCTTAGCTTTACTAATGCTACCCTGATTTAAATTGCTTGATATTGTTATGCATCCTAATTAAGTAGAGATCTATGCAGGAAGAAACAGGCAACACAATTGCTTCATTTGGTCAAAACACTTGCCAGTTGTGTGCCAAGGATAAGCTGGTGTTTGGGCCCGCACCATTGTATTGCTCAGCTTGTGGAAATCGTATCAAGCGGAATTTGATTTATTATTCGTCACTGGATGAAATGGGTGCACGACTCTCTTTCTGCACTACATGCTTCAAGGGGTCTCATGGATCTAATATCTCATTCCACGGGCTTTCTGTTTCCAAATCAAAACTACAGAAGGAGAAGAATAATGAGGAAAAGGAAGACTCGGTAAGCTGTCTTTCCTGTTCTGTGTATTAATTAGGGAAAACTATGAAAAGTCCTCCCGGAAAGTTTTAATCTTTATAAGCCTCAGTATGGATCTAATCCAAAAGGTCAAAATGTTCAAATTTTAGTACCAGTAAGTCCATATGCTTTCTTTTCCATTTAACACTATGAGAAAAACTTATTGTTTGGATCGAAATCCCCTTAGATCGAAGCATCTTCATTCATACTAATATATATCTGTTGAAGGACCGTTTGGGCCGTGATTTGGATGATACTAACTAAAATGCTTGACCATTACTTTGAAGGTTTCCATTCGTTTTGAAACGCTTTTTTTATTTTTTGATGATAAAACACTTGGATAAATAGTTCTCTCATGAATAATAAAAGATAGATGGTAATAAATAAATATTTCCTATATGAATCATCCTCATAAGTGTTGCAACACTACTGCTTCTTTTCTTCATGACTGCCCCAAATGTATTGGAATATTTACTTCTGGACGTTTTAGATAGTAGAGAATTTCTTTTTGAGACTTTCTGGACTATGGAATTTTTTGTATTTTTTTCCTATTAATTATGTGGTCATAAACTCAGTCCGTTCTATTATGTTGACCTTGCAGTGGGTTCTGTGCGATAGATGTCAGTGCTGGCAGCATCGGGTATGTGGCCTTTACAATGACAAAAGAGATGCTGAAGGGAAAGCAGAGTACATGTGTCCTAAATGTTGCTTGGACGAGATACGAAGCGGAAAGCGCCTACCAGGGACTACTGCTTTCGGAGCAAAATATCTGCCAAGTACAAAGCTCAGTAATCACCTCGAACAAAGACTCTTTAGACGTCTCAAGCAAGAGAGGGAGGAGATGGCAAATTATTTGGGAAAGAATCCTGAGGAGGTAATAAGAAACTCATTCTTGTCAAGGTTGAACCAATTTGACGAGATTTCATTTGTTATTGACATATTGTATCACATACTTAATGAAAAGCTTTTACTGAAGTACAAAATATCTTGTCATAACCATATGCTTCCAGGTTGTGGTAGCGGCCGATCTTGTTATCAGAGTTGTGGTATCTGTTGACAAAGAATTGAAAGTGAAGCAGGAATTTTTGGATATATTTCATGGGGAGGACTATCCGGCAGAATTTCGATACAGATCAAAGGTAAGTGGTTGTTTGCACTTGATCTCCCCTGCAAATGTGACATATTTGTTTGTGTTTCCTGATGTTCATTGTAATTTATTCTTCAACTAATTGACTTACTTTTTCCAATTAGGTCATATTTTTGTTTCAGAAGATAGAAGGGGTGGACGTTTGCCTCTTTGGTATGTGTGTCCAGGAGTTTGGATCAGAATGTAGTCCGCCCAATCAGCGTTGCGTTTATATCTCGTATCTTGATTCTGTCAAGTACTTCAGACCTGAGAGAGTAACTGTGACCGGTGACTCTCTCCGCACCTTCGTTTACCATGAAATATTGGTACCTTTTTTGTTGCATCTCTTCTGTTCTTACTCTAGTATAATTTCTGTTTGAACATCTTAATTCTTATTGCTATATTGCCATGGTCAGGTTGGATACCTTGAGTACTGCAAGAAACGGGGGTTCGCAACCTGCTATATATGGGCATGTCCTCTTATAAAAGGAGAAGATTATATATTTTACTGCCATCCCGAGACTCAGAAAACCCCAAAGCAGGATAAGTTGCGGCAATGGTATCTCTCTCTCTCTCTCTCTCTCTCTCTCTCTCTCTCTCTCTCTCTCTCTCTCTCACACACACACACACACACACACAAACGTTAACATATGGACATAGAATACGCAGATGCACTCACAAACATGCTGCTATATTTGCTGGCACAATAATCTGATATTCCAAACTGTTTTGGATTGACAAGCTGAGGATTGAAGGTCCTCCACTGTCAAAGTTATGTTCTTATCTACTCGTTTTGCTGTCATCATGTCTTCACTAAAACAGTTCCATATGCAGGTACAAATCAATGCTAAAAAAAGCAGCCAGGGATGGTGTTGTGGTGGATTACACTAATTTATACGATTGTTTTTTCGTACCTACAAACACCAAGATCACTGCAGCTCGTTTGCCATATTTCGAAGGTGACTTTTGGTCAGGTGCTGCTGAGGATGTGGTTCGGAAGATTGAACAAGAAGAAAGTGGCGGAGGATTGCAGAGAAAGCTTCCGACGAAGAGGACCTTAAAAGCCATGGGACACGACACCCCTTCTAGTGATGCAACCAAAGATGTTTTAGTGATGCAAAAAGTAAAGTTCAAAGCCTCTTTTTCTAATTTCAACTATAGTGCTACTATTCTGCATAAGACTTCCCACAATACATTTCAGTAAACTCTTGCTCTTCCAACAATCTTTGCTTCTTGTGGGAGGCAAGGGAGTGGATTAACTAAGAAAACTAGCGACCCATGCCACCTGAAAATATATGCCTACAAATAGATTGTGATAATCAATGCACAAAACCGAAAACTGTAAGGAAAATCATATGCAATGTCAAGGTCTATTGAAGGTTTCCTCAAATTTGCCAAAACGTCCTTTTTGTCATGAAAAGTTTCTTCAAAGGGGCCTTTTTTCCTTCATTTATGTGCTTCAGTAATTTATACTATTGCTAGGCCGTGTAACTTCTGATTTCTCAACCATTACTGACTGAAATATTAATATTTGCTATTTATTGTTTATGATCATTCCAAGTACTGATCTTTCCTTATGTTTGTGTGGTTTTCTCTTTCTTGATAGTTGGGACAAACCATCTTACCGTCTAAGGAAAACTTTTTAATCGTCCATTTGCAATTCACTTGCACCCACTGTCATGAAGTAATACTATCTGGAAGCCGGTGGTTTTGCAACCATTGCAAAAAGATTCAGCTATGTTCAAGGTATGATTGCATTTTCTTTTTCTACAATTATTTTCCCTCTTGATAATAATTCATAATGCTTTTATAATTGATATCCTGCTATGTTCTCCTTACAGGCTAATTTACTCCTTATCATAAATGATCAAGAGTTCAAATATTTTGCTGGAATTTGCTGAATATCGTTCTAGAATATATCTTGTATAATTCACTCTCTCATTTATGTTGCAGATGCTTCAACATAGATCAACATCTCAATGGGAGGAGAATGCACGCATGTAATTGCAGTGATAAAAATCCACTCTCGGAGGTGAGTTCCATCCATACGATCTTGACCATCATCCTTTTTCAAAAGCTTACCCAATGAACATCCAATTCTTGTAGAAATTTTCATTTGTATGCACTATGCTTTGGTTTCTCCTCGTTTGCAGTATGTGTATTAATTGATATTTGTTCCAGGTTGCGGTGAATGATGTACCTCTTGATACCAAGGATGAGGATGTTGTATTGGAGAACACTTTCTTCGAGAATCGAGAGGCTTTCTTGAGCAACTGCCAGAAAGACAATTATCAGTTTGATACACTTGCCCATGCCAAATACTCCTCAATGATGATTTTGTATCATCTCATAGGCAAGCAGACTATTGTAGGCCCCACCTGCAGTATTTGCAACAGGAATGTTGTTGCTGATCAGTATTGGCATTGTAGCATCTGTCCAACGTTCAATGTTTGCGAGTCATGCTATCAGATAAAATGTGGTGCTTGTCATACTCATAATTTAAGTCGGCCTTTTAACGTGGCTCTCTGTGGAACAAAGAAGGAACTGGTGGTAAGCAAGAATCTCTTCTATGAATTCTAACTGCAAGCACAGTTTAATTAGGAATTTGAGCATACTTGTCTAAATTGACTAAATTCATTTTTGCCTACTATCATGTCATGTCCTAGTGTGTACTTGCAATGCTCTAATGTGAACACTAAGGGCATTTATGTACATGTGCTAGTTAATTGCCTAAAGTCAAATTCTTAATCCCTGTGAAAATAGAAAAATGGACACTCATTTGGGATTGATGGAGTAATAAATATCGACACTCTCAACATACACATTCTATTCATGAATGGATCGTTAACTCTTTTCCGATATGTTTTTGTGGTGCAGGCAAAACCGTTGCTGGATGTTCTGATGCATGCCTCTAAATGTGAAAGCAAATCGTGCTTCAATACCCTGTGCAGCCAAATCAGAAGGCTTTTCCACCATTGTACTCGATGCAAAGTTCGTGCTCATGGGGGTTGCAAAGCCTGCCGAAAAGTGTGGTTGATACTGAAGGAGCACTCACAGATTTGTAGTGATTCAGATTGTGGAATACCTCGTTGCATGTGAGTTGATACTCCTAGATCTCACTCTTGGTTATAGTGGTTTATGCATGTTATATTAATCGATAAGATACTCTAATGTGAAAGGATCTGTTGATTTTTTTATGAAATATGCATATATGTATAAAATGAGCATCTTGAAAGCATTTGAGAAAGAATTTAACTCCAATGTACATAGGAAATTTCGGTTAACTTATTATGCAAAATAATCATCAACAAGACACGAGACTTGGAACTCTTGTGAACTCCCCCCTAATATTCATTTTTGTATCTTGGATGTGCAGGGATCTAAAGAATCACAGACGAAAGCAGCAAGAAGCTGCATCTGAAAGTTTAGCAAGCACTTGATGTTGCTGATAGCTGTTCGATATCACATTTTTGCAGTCTATTACTGGCTTGTTTTCAGCATTCATCAACCACCTGTACAGTTTTTGGAAAGCCACAGTTTTTATTTTTTTGAGCTGAAGTGGCTACTAAGTCAGCACTAAATTTTTTTCCTAACAGATGCATAAGTGTCCCAAAGCTAGTGTGATCCTTTTCATTATGTATATAGTGACAACACCCATATGTATAACAGGTCTAGAGGAGCTCAGGATTTTGGTTGACTTGCCATACATAGCAAATGAACTAAAGCAGCATAGAAGTGGTTTTTGTCCGTTGCCCTTTTAAGTATAGGTCTAGAGCTCAAGCTTATGGTTAACTTACCATGTCTAGGAACTAAATTTGTGATGGCATTGGACAAGTCACAGTTGTATATATTGAATTATCATTTGCCTAACTGATCTTAACCTTCTTACTATCTTTTAGTTGTAATGTTTTAGATTTTATAGATTTAGACAAATTGATGAGCAAAGCGGATTCTATTGATTCGAACCAATTGATGTGCGAAGTCGATACTGCTACTGTAAGATTCTTTGTTTTCTTTGCAATCTTGCCCCTTCCACAGTTTTTTTGTAATTTAATGCTCCTTTATGGTTATTGGGGAGGTAAAAGAAAAGACAAATAGATGCGCAGTGATGTGCACTAAAACAGTACGTTTAAGAGTGAAAGTAGGTCATTTTTTTTTACACAATTTTTAATCGCTTTAATTTATTATAATTATTTTAAACAAAAAAAATGATATTTTTGTTACAAAATGTCATCTGTGCCTTTAAAAAACAAGAAACGACACGCTATGCATCGCAATGTACAACATTACACTTGCGATGCATAAAATTGTATTAAAAAATACTATTTTTGTGCATCGCGATACATGAAATTTTCTTAACAATTCAAAATGGGTGTAACGCCCGTTCCAAAATTGATGCATCGCGATGCACAACATTACACTTGTGATGCATCAAAAGTGCATCGCGATGCACAAAACAGTACTAATGCACAACATTACACTTGCAAAGAATCAAAAGTGTGCACCGCGATGCACAAAATAGTACTAAAAAGTACTATTTTTGTGCATCGCATTGCACAACATTACACTTGCGATGAATCAAAGTGTTCATCGCGATGCACAAAATTGTACTAAAAAAGTATTGTTTTTATGCATCGCGATGGAAAACTTTTATTTTTGATGCACAATATGTTTAGAATATTAGGTCGATCCTTGTTTCGTTGTGGTAGCATTCAACGATTAGCGAACAATATTGATACAACAAAGACAAATAATTAAAATAATTTTGAAAATTATACTGATTTTGGTTTTTGATGATGAACTGCGCATGAAAAAAAAATTAAGAGAGAAAGATATGAAGGTTGTAGCAAAGTAAACAATAATTGGAATGAAAGGAATAATTTACCGGAGAAATTTAAAGGAAGACAATGCTTAAAATGTTAATTAGGTTGTTACGGGAGCAGTTTTAGAATAATTTTTTAATTTATCAGTTAAAATGGACTTAAGCGGCTGTATGCTTAATTGATGGGTTGGGGCTACTAGCTTAGACATGCCCAAAACGGTTACGGTTTCGGTTCCGGTTCGGAACCGACGTTTCCACAAACCGTGACAAGGCAAATCGAAACCGAATCGTGGAGTTTTGGTTCCGGTTACAGTTTCCTGATTTTGTTTTTTTTTTAGATTTAAAAAAATTTTAATTTTTTTTATTTTTTTAAAAACAGTTATAAATTGTAAAAAAAATGTTATATATATATATATATATTTTTTTTTGAATTTTTGCAAGAGTTCTAAACTATAAAGACTTTAAGACCTTTACTACTTTAATTATCAAAAATTATAAATTAGAAATTGTAAGAACTTTAGTTATAAAAAATACAAATTGTAATTTTTACAATTTAAAATTTAAGAATTAAGAATTTGAAAGTGTTAAACTTTTTACAATTTAAGAATTAAGGACTAAAAATTTTTATTCTTTGCAATAGTTTTGAAAAAATAAAGTTTGTAATATTGAATTTAGATTTGAATAAAACTTTTGCAAAATAAAATAGTTTTTTTAAATTCAACAATAGTTTTGTAATGATTACAAAAAATTTAAGAACTCAAAAAAAAAAAAAAAACAAAAAAAACAAGGGTAGTACCCTGACCAATTTTATTAATAATAATAAAAAATTACAAGGAGGGGGAGAACCAGTCTTGCCTTATTATAATTTTATAAATGAGGATAAAAGAGCTTTACCTCAAATGTACAATAAATTTCTAAATTCTAAATTATAAATTCTAATCTACAATTTACAATTAACTTACCTCAAGGGCGGCGTAGCTCAATCGGTCCCGGTCGTTTCTGTATCATCATCCTCATCCACTTCGGAACTAAATTTGGTTTCTTGTTCTCTCTTTTCGGTCTTGACCCAATCACCAAGAAAATTTAGATTCTCTAAATTTTCAACGGTTAAATTTGACCTTCTTGCATCTAACATATTCCCTCACACTAAATGTTTGTTCAACGGAGGCGGTTGATGCGGGAACCGCTAGGATCTCCTTGGCAATCATCGACACAAATAGGAAAATTTGTGGCCCTTCTCGACCACCACTTTAAAATATCAAAGAATATGTGCACCCAAAATTAGTGGTTAAATATGTTTCAAGTTCAATATAAGAATCGGAACCTCCTCTTGCACGTTTTATTGATCTTGCATCATAAAATTTTTGTGCTCACCCACCAATTGGTTCAACACTACTGCAACTAGTCGTACTTGTACCTAAATCCCCACTACTAGTATTTTGATCACCATGAATTATTTTATATTCTCTATCAAAATCACCGCCATTGGAAAATAAATTTGCATAATAATATTTAACAAATTCTTCTAAACCATTCATTCTTACTCTAGGATCTAATAACTTAGCAACTAAAAATATAGTTGGAATTTCTAAAAAATATTTTAACAATTTATCTTTCATACTACCAATACATTCACCTAATATTGGACACAAAGAAAAAAAATTGAATAACTGAGCAATATTAGCACAATGATCTAAAACTAATATAAAAGTAGGATAATATATACCAGATAATTGTTCAGTGACATCTTTAAATTTTTTTTAAAATTTGACATAAATTTGTACAAGTATCTCATTGATAAGGATTAGTACCATATCTATTTGTTGTAAAAAATAGGCACAATGATTCCCTATATTCGTACGAATCGTGTATCATTTTATAGGTGGAATTTCACCGGTTTGAAACATCTAACAAAAATCTTTTAGCTTTAATATTATTATTTTTACAATTTTTTTTTTTTGTTACACTTGTATGTCTAGACAAATATAAAATAGCATCCTTAATTGGACCAACTTCACCAAGTAAAGCAGTTAAACCATCTTGCACACACAAATTTAAAATATAGCATATACATCTAATATGAAAAAATTTACCACCAATTGATGGTTGACAAAGTCTAATGAGTGATGGTAAACTAGCAGTATTAGAACTAGAATTGTCAAATGATATTGAAAAAAATTTTGAACTAAACCATATTCGTTTAATATAGTATAAACTTTATGACAAATATTAGCAGCGTTATGCTCACTATCAAACTCTCTATATGTAATTAATCGTTTTTGCATTGTCCATGTATTATCAATCCAATGACATGTAATTCTCATATAATGATGTCTTTGCCAATGATCACCCCAAATATTAGCACATATTGAAACTTTATTTTGTAAACAACCAAATAATTCAATTAAAACCATTTTATATTCGCCTTCTACATTTGCAATATCACGAGTAAGTGTAGAGCGTGATACTTTTTTGGCAGCAGGATTTAAATCGAGTTGTGCAAAATCTTGATAAAAATGATCATTTGCAAAACTAAAAGGAAGTCCTTTAACACTAAAATGTTTTGCTAAATATTTTATATATGTATTTTCATTAAATCTAAATAAATTATAAAACGTGCCTCCACCTTGTGATGATCTCGTAAATCCCGCTAGTTGTGTTTGAGATTGGTTGTTTCCATATTTGTTAGGATGCTTGTTCATCAAGTGCTTGGTGAACGTCCCGTATTCACCTCCTTGAGTATAGTTGTATTCGCGATTACAATATTTATAAATGACTTTATAGTTTTTTTCGCCGATTGGCTCTTTCGAAAAATAAATAGTAAAAATATCGGATCTTTGTTCTTGAGCAGATTAACGTCGACCTCGACCTCCTCTCGTACTTCGACTTTGAGTTTGACTCTCTTGAGTAGGAGCTTGTGCTTCAATCGTGGCGGTTGGACCCGAGGGGGGAAATTCTGCCCCCGTTGCATGAGCTTCGTCTTCGCTCATTTTCAATGCTATAGTATTCAGTGGTGTGTTATGCAAATGTTGCCATATATTATCATCAGTGTCAAAGACAGAAATATTTTGTTGTCGAGCTTGTGGACAAGAAGAGGGTGGAAGTGAAAATCGTTGTGCTTATCGTGCTTGTAAAATTGCTTTACCCTTCCCCTTGTTTGGATCGTCGAGAAGAAGAGTCCATTTTTTGTATAAACCTTTTTGTAGAATAACTATAAACATAAATTAGAAAAATGTATAATTTACATTTTAGAAAATTAAATAAAAATTTGTAGAATAACTAAATAAATAAAATTATAAGTTATAAATATAAGTATATTTTGTAGTAAGTATATTAATATAAATTATAAGTGTAGTAAGTATACTAATATAAATTATAAATATAAGTATAATTTATAGTTTAGAAAAATAAATATATAATATTTTATAATAAGTACTAAGTAGTAATGTATATAGACCTTTTTGTAGAATAACTATAAATATAAATTAGAAAAATGTATAATTTATATTTTAGAAAATTAAATAAAAATTTGTAGAATAACTAAATAAATAAAATTATAAGTTATAAATATAAGTATATTTTGTAGTAAGTATATTAATATAAATTATAAGTGTAGTAAGTATACTAATATAAATTATAAATGTAAGTATAATTTATAGTTTAGAAAAATAAATATATAGTATTTTATAATAAGTACTAAGTAGTAATGTAGTATGCAAGTATAATTTATATAAATTATAAGAGAATGAAGAGTATTTGAGAAGTGAGAGTGAGAACTGAGAGATGTAGTAAAAGATTGTGTAGAAAAAAATTAAGATATGGGTGTTATTTATAGCAACGACAATCCCGAAAAAAAAAAAAAAAAAAAAAGAAGAAGATACTGACTTGTTCTAAAAGCCTAAAACGGTTGCATAACTTGCTTTCTTTACTATCAAAGGAAAAGGAGAAGATCGAAGAGTAATGACTCAGGAGTAGCTGAGTAGCATTGAATAGTAGATATAATCATAAGTCATGCAGTCTACGTAGATTGTAGAGTAGGCTTTAGATGAATAATGATATGAGGCATCACTTCATTTTATTTTTTGTCACTAGGCGTGCTTCGGCTGGGAAAGGGGAAAAGTCACTCTCAAACATTCAAATTTTCAAATTTCAAATTCAACCAATTTTTAGCCGTTTGAAACCGACAGGCTTCAAACGGTTCTAAACTGGCAATTTTATACCGGTTTGAAATTGGCAGTTTAGAATCAGGAGTTTACAGTTTTTGAAAGATGCAAACCAGAATTAAAATCGAACTGATAATTTACGGTTTATTACGATTTACGATTTGGATAGTTTCTAACTGGTTCAATTCCAATTTAAAAAACCGAATGAACATTTATATACTAGCTAGGAGGTTGATACCGGAAGTATTGGGCTGATGTTTTCTAGTCGTTGAAACGAGTACTAAATTCTAGTGTCCTTCAAGAAAATTACTGAAATAGAGTACTAGCAGGACACGTGGCCGAGCTTAGCTGGAGCTCGAAAGACAACCATCTCGACCCCGAGCTTGGACTATAGCTTGGGTCCCGGGTACGAATGCCCTTCGTCTCGTCCCGACCTCCTCGAGGAGCTCGAAGTGAGCAGAGACGCCTTCCACTTCAAATGTAAGGAGCCCGCGAGACCCCATACCCGGGCTACAACATTGAGACCCCGAGGTCTCCACTCCGGGAAGTAAAGATAGTCAACAAAAGCTGCCGCATTCAATGCCCACCTGCTACTACGTCATCCCGGGACCACCGGCTAGCTCCTCATTTGATGAAAGAGTGACTTGCTCTCAAAGTAAAGCTGCTTCTAGAAAATCAATGTCACTTCCAGAGAAATTCTATCTTCTACATCAATGCAGATCACTTTCTCATTAAAGCTCATCAATGCAGATTGCGGCTATCATAAATGGGCACATGGCTGCTTACCCCAGGTTGACACCTGGCAGCCCCACTTGTCCCAAACCAGCATTCTCTCAATATAAATACAAAGTGATTGAATTGAACATTTGAGCTTACGTTTAGTCCCCCATTTGACGAAAGTTAACAGAAACGTTAAATTTTATATAAAAAGACTAAAATGCCCTTATTCTTTGATGACCGTGTATCCATTTGAAGAAAAATGCTGAGATGAAAATAATGATAAAGCAAAAAATATATAAAATGAAAAATAAAAGTAAACTTAATTCAGTTTTATTTAAAATTTTACTTTCTTCCTTGTTATCTCACACAGTTCATTTCAAACACACACACACACACACACACACACACACTCTCTCTCTCTCTCTCTCTCTCTCTCTCTCTCTCTCTCTCTCTCTCTTTCTTTCAGTGCGGTGAAGCAGAGTAAAAGAGAGTGATGTGCTCTGTATCACTGAAAATTGGAGAAGGGACCGTCAAATTCAAAAGAGCCACTGAGCTCAAATTGTTCCTTACGCGTCGCTCCCTCTTGGTAAAGATTCAAGAACTGGGTTTACTGAAATGGTCGCCACAATAATTTCTGAAATATAATCAAACCCCCTCATCATCATTTCAGTAACCCTAATTCGGAATTCGATAACTGTTTGGTATGGAAAATTCAGATTTGAGTTGCTTGAGGTGGAGCTTCGATTTGCCATATCCAGAATAGTAATGTCCTCTTCATCTAAACAATAACAAAACCCTAGAACATATCAAAACCCCCCAAAAATTAACAAAGCACCCAAACCCCAATGACCGAAATTCTAAGAGAGTTTACCGGAGAAATTTGGTCTGGGAATAGTTTAAAATCAGAAACCCCACAAAATTCTACAAATACTGAAGAACCCAAAATTTATATCAAAACCCAAAAACGAAATTCGCAAAATTGAGGGGGTTTTACCTGAGAGATTCGATCTTGGAATAGTTTAACATCAGACATTCATGTAAGTACCTGATTAAGTGCATTGGATTATTTTTTGTTAGTGTAATGTGTGTGCACTTTGGGGTTTTGATTGAGCTGGAATAATGATATATTGTGGCTTCTGTTTTGCAGATTAGAGTACTGTGTGGTGTGGATCATGATGATTTGAAGAGGCTTTTTCATGTATCGAAAGTGATTCAAGAAGCGGTAAGTTTCAATCTTTTTGTTATTGTTGTGAAGCTTTGAATTTTGATTTGATTTGGGTTTGTTTTCATTTGGTTGGTATTGATTTTGATTCTTGTTCTGTAAATGAAACATACTTTGATAGCAAAAAAATGACATTTCGAATATTGTACGCCTAAGAAGGCTTTGCCTTTTCGAAGTCCATTTGATTTGGAGGATGCAAGGGATTTTGACAAGGTTGAAGCTCCACAATTGTTGATAAAGGGGATTTTGACGAGGTTGAAGCTCCACAATTGTTGATAAAGGGAGATAATAGGGAAGAGATAGAGATAGAAAGAGAGAGAAAGAGAGAGAGAGAGAGGCATAAATTAGAGGGAGAGAGCCCACTTTATTGATTATTTTATTTATTAAATTTTAATTTTAAATTTAAATATTAAATACTTTCTTTATTGTTTATTTAATTGATAAGTATTTCATAATTTCTTTTTAAGAAGTTAATTTATTTATTTATTTTTGGACGAAGAAAGTAAAATTTTAAATTAAACTGAATTAAGTTTACTTTTGTTTTTCTTTTTGTTGCTTTATCAGTATTTCCATCTCAGCATTTTTCTCCATGTGGATACAAAGTCATCAAGAAATAAGGGCATTTTAATCTTTTTATATAAAATTTAACGTTCTTGTTAACTTCCGTCAGATGGGGGACTAAATGTAAGTCCAAATGTTCCGTTCAAGTGCCACAATAGAAAATATCATAGTACTGAAACCTAATCAGAAAAACGTTGCAAGTTCAGGGACCAAATTATATATTAATCCTTTATTTAAAAAGCAAATCTTTCGAACGTTACCTTTTTAAAATGCAACTTTGATATTAAAAAGGGCAAACTACACAAATGCTCCCTGTATTTCTTGACCTTTTTAGGATTCGTTCTAACTCCACGCCAGCGGTTCCTTAACTCAATTTTTTGACGCATTTGGTCCTTCCGTTTATTACTGTCTATTTTTTTTCCGTTAAGTGAAATCACATGAATTTAACGTGATTTTGCTTAAAAGTAAATTAGTCATTCTTATTGAAAAAGTACATGAACCTATTGTATAATTTACCCTAAACTAAACCCACCCCAAAATTATCTGCTTCCCCAACCCACCTAACTTGATTTCTCCTCCACCATAGGCCCCACAGTCACCTCCACCACCGTACTTGACAAAAATAATTAAAAGACTTAAATATCAATTTGGTTACTTTACTTTCACCCAAAATTTATTAAGCTCGCTATATTTATTTTTTTCTCACTTTGATCACTCTACTTGGTCAGAAGAATCAATAAACTCACTCAATCAATGAACTTATTGATTGAAAAAGTCCAAGTAGAGTGATTAAAATGTAAAAAAGAAAAGTAAAGTGAGTTTATTAAATTTTTGGGAAAAGTAGAGGGACGAAATTGATATTTAAGCCTAATTAAAAGAGCAGTGCTATTTCCACTCCCAAAATTGCTAAGTATACCCCTTTACCATTATTACAAAATTGCCACAATTTCAAAAGACTATATTACCCTTAAAATTTTTGAGAACCCTAAGATATGTGCGGCACCCCTTACCGCACGCTTAATAGTATGTGCGGCACCCCCGGCCGCACGCCCTAAGGTATGTGCGGTGGACCAGTGCCGCACATTCCTTAGGGCGTGCGGTCAGAGGGTGCCGCACACTCCATTCGCAGTTTCCTCCAAAAAAATTTAAAAAATTATTAAAAAATTTAACCAAAATGCGTGTCATACTGGATAGAATATGATTCTTCTTTTTTCTAATTGTGAATGATTCTTTTCTAAATCACAGCTCCCTTTTTCTAAAATTGAACTAAAGCAAGTGTAAATGACAGGCAGATGGAATGGAATAGATTTGTGATCTGGGCAAGATGGGAGAAGATAGATTCAAGACAAGAGTTTGAATCAAAAATAGGGAAAGAATTTCATTCAAACCGCCCATTCTTATCTAAGAAAAAGAAGACTTCTAAGACCCATTTCGGACTGAAGCTCTGCCTCTTCTTCTTTAATTTACTGAATTCATTCTTTAGCTGAGGGAATTCCTCTCCCATTTTAATTTTGGGAGGGAGGTGGGTTGGGTAGATAGTGTTTTAATTTTGGTGGGTGAGAATTAAGGGTTTATTGTTCAAAGGTAAAATAGAAAAATAAGTAGGGGTATACTTAGTAATATAGGTAGTATAATATTTGAAGGGTGGGTGAACTAAATAAATGGATATACTTAGCAATTTTGAAAATTGGAATAGCAAGTCCCTAATTAAAAACAAGACACCAAGAAAAGAAAAGAAAAGGAGCACAAGTCGGTCTGTTACTTAGGGCATGTTTGGTAACTCAATTAAGAGCTTAATTAGGAAAGTTTTAAGTGATATTAAAAATAAGATTGTTTGATAATGCAATATTATATCACTTAATAAATTAAGTATCTCTTAAAAATAGTCAAAATTTTAAGTCAAAAGATGATGTCTTAATATTTTAAGCTCTACTTTTTCAGACATCAATTTTCAGAACTTAATTTTCAGTTTTAACAAACAGGGTCTTAGTAACTTCCTCTAATCTATAGCCTCTCAAATTACCCACAAATCCAAAAAGAAAATCAAACTATCATTCTTGGAGCGGATAAACATAGCACAATTTCCAGAGGCCCATCTCGTCTTCTTGGAAGGTAGGTCAGTAGCAGACCCTCTTTGACTACTTCATCTCCACAACGTCCAGTACAGGGATGGGCCCAGCTTGTATAGCCTAAAAAGACCAAGTCCTACTTAAGCAATAGCTGCTACAAAAAAAAGCGACTCATGAAGCACTCAGGTTGGTGAGAGCGTACACAGTAATAATCCCCAATATATTTTTATATCACATTCTAAATACCTCGTTTTTCGTTCAAGTTTCACTTTTTTAACACTCTAAAAATAAATCCACTCCAACAAGCACTCTCTATATAACCCTCTAAAAATTAAATATCTCTCATCTCAACTAACAAACCATTATATTTTTTCTCTTTTATTTATATTTTTTTACCACAATTAAAATAAAATATTTTAAATTTTATATACTATAAAAAATATATTGTACTCTCTCCGTCCCTAAATTATTATCTTATTTGACTCGGCACACGGATTAACAAAAAATAACTGACTTAATTATTAATATTGGTATAATGTGTAGTTTCTTTTAATACTCATGTGTATATGGTGCATAATTAAAGTAGAGAGAAAAGTAAAGGTAAAATGGTAAAAATGATCTCCTAAATTATGAAAATTTCAAACAAGACAAATTATTTAAGGACGGATAAAAAAAATAAGATAATTATTTTGGAACGGATAAAAAAATAAGATAATAATTTAATGACAGAGAGAGTATATGTTAATAATTTCCATTTCAAAATATTAAACAAAAGTATATTGTGCTCAAATAAAGTGAGGAAAATGTAGAGGATTTGAGTCAATATTCATGTTAAAACTCCCCCTATATTTAGAGGGTGATTTAGTTGATTTTAGAGATAGAGGGTGGACTAGAGGAACCACTGTAGGATCAAGGGAGGGTAAAAATCTCTAAAAGTGGTTTTAGGGAGTGTGGTGCAGTGCACCACTGTGGACGCTCTGAGGCCGTCATTTCCTTTCACGAATCAAAGAAAAAGAAAATGAAATTCGAGACAACTATTCGAATGGTCTCCGGTGCCAGTAGCAAATTTGCATGTATATAGCCAACAATTTGGCGAAATCCATATCCCAAACGAAATAACCACACAGAAAATTCCAAAAATAAAAATTTAAGAAATGAAAAATTGATGTCAGACGGTAGGACTCCGGTCTCCATCTCTACCGACTCCGATAAGAGTTTCATCTTCTCTCTGATCTCTCTCTCCCTCTCAAATGAAGAATTTCAAGATTAAGAAAAAAAAGAAATAAGAAAATTCAGTTCTGTTATATAAACAAAAAAACTCAAATCTTGATCAATCAGAAATTAAGATCTAAATTTTATGAAAGTACTTTTGAATTTGTGTTCACCAGCAATGATTGGGGTGGTGCCATTTATGGTGGAGTGGATGAGACGGGAAGGAGTTCGAATGGAAAAGAAAGGAATGTAAATACATTAATACCCTTATATTAAGTTTTTAGAAACAAAGATATCATAGGTATTTTTGTTTATTTCAAAAGAAAAATGTATGAACAATTTTATCCTTATCAAAAATCACGTGTTGCACATAATTACACTTAACAGCAAAAATTTAATGACATTGGATAGAAGGACCAATTTCATTTTACTTGTTTAGTACAAAGACATAATTTTTATAAAAATTAGTTTAAGAACAAATCTCAAAAAAGTCTGAGAAGTACGGAGACCATTTGTATAATTTGCCCCATTAAAAATGTGTTTAAGATACCATTTCAAAACGTAACTTTTTCTAATAGTATTTTAAAACCTGAATTTTAAAAGGATGAAAAAAAACTAAAAACTCCAGCACTAGGCAGCCGCGATGTAGCCCAATTTATTCAAAAGCTGCATAGAAACAAATAAACAATGAAAACGCCGCATTTTTTGCCTACATTTTAATCAATACGTACCAAACAGGCCTAAAAGATGATGGCCTACTTTAAATAGCCTTTGAGAAGAAGAAAAGTTATTGAGAAGCTTGAAACAACTTAACAAGAATAATACCAATTGATGGAGAAAAAAATAACAGATGCTACGAAGGTGGCTTGTGAACACCATCTCAAAAGATAAAGGGGAGAGATCAGAGCGAGGAAACAAGGTCCAGAAATGCACTGGCCAGAATGACTACAACAGATCATCTAGTATTTCACACGGAACTAGTTTAAAAACCAAACCTAACTAACTCGAGAGGACGACAAAAACCAAACATCCGCCCCTAGTCTTCACATGAATGACGTAATTTATGACACTACAATACACATCAACGTGCACTACAACACAGCCAGAGAACTCTTAACAGCAAAAAGAAGAGTTACTCCCATGCTCCTAAAACCTGCAACTTTTCAGCCTTATGCAGATCCATATCATCACGTGGAGATGAACTTCCATAACTTCCTTCCTATAGAAACTTCACCAGGATGCTCCGCCTCCTCTTCGTCTTCATCCTCATTCCCATCAGTCTCATCATCATCTTCCCCGTGGTTTTCAGTCCTTCGCTCTTCGTGGTCTGGTGTCCCATTCACCTCTTCACTCAAAACCATATTCTTATCCACCTGCGCCACCGTATCAGCAACCTCATTCTGAGAGTCTGCAGCAGTTTCAGTCTGAAAGGACAATTTTCAGACATCACACAGATGATATTATATTCCCCCAATGACTAAATGCACAATATAGATGTTCTGTTGTATTATTTCAAGTCCATTAACCATCTTTACAAAGAGCAATTAAAGAAAGATCATCGGGATACAATAAGAAGCCCAGTCATCATCATAATATACATACTGCTTATATTTCTACCAATACAAAACAATATATGAATTAAGAAAAAGACATGGAAGTGGATGGGTAGCAAGGAAGATGTGAGAGAGAGAGAGAGAGAGAGAGAGAGAGGAGATTACCCTCACAACCTCATTCACTGAGTCATCATGTACATCCTCGGAGTTGTTGAATGCCTTTACATCCTCATTCGGAACCTTTGTTGCAGGTGCAGGTGCAGGAGCAGCATTAAACAAGGCTCCATTTGCAACCAGTGGGCCAGTACTGATAAACAGGCAAGTACAATAAATAAGAGTGCCAACAAATATAACCAAAGCGGACAGATGAAAACTAGAGAGTACGTTTCTGATGGTGACCATTGATGGACTTCAAAATTAAAAAATTTAAATAGAAAAGAAGATGAGCAATGCATGTAGCACCCGTACCACTACTAAATCAAGGAAGGTCCAACATTAGCAGCATAAATCTTCAAAACTCCTTTATTTTTTAAACTTAAAAAAAAAATAAAAAGACACTGGGTCCAGCTTTTTAACCAAGTAATCCAGACGCAATTGATCAATATACACAAAGAAAACCATTGGTTTTTTTCAAAGTATATTTCATCTAGTTATTAACCAAATTATCTGACATCAGTCAAACAGCTGATGAAGCTTCAAAGATGCTCAATCAGATTAACTAGCTTGTACTCCAGAATTATGGCGGGAAGACCTAAAAACATCTACTGTAGCCATTTAAGATTTTGTGAACTTACGTCTTTGGCCTCCGCAGATTGTAGCGTTTCTCAGCAGGAGCTTGTAGAGCCGGTTCAACTTTTTGTCTCCTCTTCCTGCGCCCCCCAGTTGTGACACTGTCAGAATGTCCCTCATTGTAATCGGGATCTTCGTCGCGTGTACGGTTCCATTTTTTTCCATCTCTTTGTGTTCTTTTGCCCAAGTGATCGGATTCTCCCCGGCTATCTTCATTGGTCTGAATAGAATTTTCTGTAAAACCATTACTATGCTCACTCTCTTTGTGTTCACAACCATCCCCAGGTACAGCCTTGGGGTCTCCAACAACTGTCTTCACACGTTGTCTCCTATTCACCCTCGCCCTACCACCTCTCTTGCTAGTTTTTGGCCCCTCTCCAGTGCTATTATCAGATAGAGTCCTCTGGACATCAAAAGAATCTGTGGCAATTCTTCCCGATAGTTCTGGTTCGTCTTCATAGCTCAGTAATATTTTTGGTGGTTCTTCATTAATGGTATCTTCTTCAACAATGGTATCTTTCTCTATCAAGGATGCTGCCCCTGTCATACTTTCAGGTTCGTCAGTTCCAGTATTCTTGACTGGAGAGAAGATAGATATCTTAGAGGCACATTTCCGGAACCAGGAGACGGTTCTACCAGAAGCTGGAGATCCTGAATTAGCTCCACCAAGGGACGTCTCACCATTTGGCCTCTCAGAAGTACCCAGGACTGCTTCCTTCAAATAATCATCAGCTAGCTTTGGGATAGCAAAGGTCTCACCATTGCTTGCTTCAGCTAAAGATTGAAGGTCAGAAAGAATAAACTCAGAAGTTATCTCCCCGCAGTTCTTGCAGCCCTTGTGTTTGTCAACAAACGCAATGAAACGCTCTCTTTCCCTAAAGAATTGTTCCCTCTGCTCCTTCAACTTCATGCTAAGACCTACAAGCTCATCTATGTCTTTTCTCATTTCAAGCTGCTGCCCTTCAAGATGCTTCTGGTTTGCAGAAAGATCCTGTTTCTCTTTTTCAAGGCCAAGCCTTTCTAGTTTCATCTCTTCCATTTCTCTACTCGCTACTTCCTTCAAGTATTTGATATTGTTAAGCTCCCTCTCTCTCTCTTCCTCAAATGATTTCTCCCGTTGGCACAATCGGTTCTCCATTTCCTCCTCTCGATTCTGCATCTCAGCCTCAAGTTCTCGCTTCCGCAACTCAAAGTCATGAAGTATCTGGGATTTCTCACTCTGATATTTCTCAGTCATCGCTGACCTCTCCTGCTCCATGCTCGCAGCAAAGGAATCTTTAGCCAACTTGAGCTCTTCTAATTCCCTTTCAACATAAGCCTGTGTTTCAAGCTTCTGTTTATTTAGCCTTTCCTCTTCTAAGCGATTGAATTTTTCCATCTTCTCCTTCTGTTCAGTTACAGATTCTGTTTCCTTCTTAATCTGGGCTCTTTTCTCATCCAGTTCTTCCCACTCTTTCTCAAACCTCTCCCTCTCCTGCTTCAAATCATCCCCTTCCTTCAAAAGCAGTTCCCGCTGGAGTCTGCATTTGTCTATCTCTTGCTTCAGTTCTGACTGCAAACGGGAAAGTTCTGACCTCTCTTCCTCTGTTACCTGAAGTTGATCTCTCTCTTCATTTATCTTCAACCGCTGTTCTTCAATGTCAGACCTTACTTTTTCAAGCTCAGCCTTGAGGCCAAGGAAGTTCTCCCTCTCAGTGAGCAGTTGTCTCCTTTCATTCTCAAAGTTTTTCTCCTCAATTTTGAGAGACTTCTCCTTTTCCTTCACAGCTTTCAACTTCATGTCAAGGTCCTTCTCTTTCTCCTTTGATTTCTCTAGTTTTTTTTCCAGTGACTGTTCCCGTTTTGAAATTTTTCCCTCCATGTGGTTGACTTCAACTTCTTTCTTCTCCACTTCAGCAACCTTGCTTTTGAAGTCTTCATCCAAAGATTTCTTCTTCTGTTCCATCTCCAACTCAAAATCGTGTTTCTTCTTATCCAGGATAATTTTGTGTTCATCCAGAAGTTTCTGAATCTCAACCTGCAGAGGGACGACAGAATTGCAATTGCAATTGCAATTGCAATTTTAAACAATATGCTTTGGTTGGGGTATCGCAAGAACACTCTATAAAGCATAATGAGATAATATTAAGAAATCAAAATCTACTTGCAAATGGGATACCGAGTTAAAGGCTACCAGTTGAGAAGCTCGGTTAATGGTAGCAATTTTAATCAGAGAGACTTGACTTACGTTCCGAGTAGCGAAAGAACCTAGCGAATTGTTCTAGTCAAATAATGATAAGGTTGCATTTATAGGAAATTCTAAAGGATAAAGCTACCTAGTATATGCCTGGTAACAATGTGCAAAGAACCCATAAACTGGTATTCAATTCTTTGAATGGAGCTAATAAGATGCAAACCACTCTTTACCATGAAATAATTTTCAGTAACCAGTTACACGCAATATTAAGACCAACGTACACAAGGCAGAATAACTCACTTGTTCTCTAGCACTGAGCTTCTGCTCTAGTTCCAATAATTCCTTCTCCTTCACCTCTAAGCTGTTTTTTATAGCATCAGCTTCCTGCATACAAAGGAAGCCATCTAAAAACACAATTTTTCTAAACAAAAAACTTCAGGGTGGCTCTTCAGGAAAGAACTTGCCTTCTCTTTAAGTGTTAGATTAGCTATCCTGCTGCTCATATCATCTTCTTTCTCTTTCAAAGCTAAGTTAGCTGCATCGATTCTCTTCTGTGCGTTTTCAAGGTCAATCTGTTTTTGCTCATATATCCTATCATTCTCATTTGCCCTCTCTTCTCTTTGGTTGAGCAATCTTCGAACTTCAGCCAGCCTCTCTTCTCCCTCTTGTAATTTCCTTTCCCATTCCCTCAAGTCTTCCTTCTGGTTAGATAGATTCCGCTCATGTGCTTCTCGCCTGAGGAAAGTAAGTCACGAACAAATGATATTTATGCGATATAACCTAAACTACAATAAAATTGAATATAACCAAAATAAACAAATATCATGGAGAAAAGGAAACCCTGAACATACTCCGCAATAAATGATGCACGCTCTCTTCGAAGTGAACTTTCTGCTGCCTCCACCTCATGCGACTTCCTCTCGATATCTGAAGTCCTCCGGCTCACCTCAGCAAGCTTAGCCTCAGCAGCACGCAGCTTCAGCTCTACCTCCAACGACTTATCTTCAACGCAAGTAAGCAGAGCATTTGCTTCAGCCAGCTTTGAGTCAGATGTAAACTTAATTTCTGCATTTTCTGAGCGTATATCACGCAAAGCCTTCTCTAACTGCAGCAACCATCAACATATTTCATTGTATATTCAATCACACAGAAGCAGATCTTGTAAAATCTAACAAGAGTACTTATATTTGCATGTATACTTTGGCTTCTTGATAAATGCTGGAAAAAGAAATAAATGAAACTAGAAGAGTTACCTAGATTCCTAAGGAACACGCAACATAAGCCAAATTAGCAATTCCCAAATATGAATGTCCCAAATTTGCCCTCTTCACAGAGTCCCCCCACACACACACACACAACATAAAATAAATAGTTAAATAATATATTCTAGATGAATCGTCAGTAAACAAAATCAAGTTTTATTATTTCCCTTCAGAATAAGCACATACTTCAAATCATTAGGTTATAAACACATTCTTCCCATCACTTGGAATTTATTTGGAGCTTCTGAATTACAAATTTGGATAATTACTCATGTCGAGGATGAGCTACTAACAAGACTGCAATTTATTGGATTTCGGAAATTTCCAAATGGCTTTGCAGCTGAGTGTTATTTGTGTATCAGCGTTCCTCCATCTATTTTCGTCAAACACTCCGGAAATTGCAAATTTTGTAGCCATGTGCAATTTTTCTGAGGATAAGGTTAATTTTATGTTTCTCCATTTGCCTTGCACTACTTGGCTACGTTCGGATGAAGGGTGTTTGAAATTTTGGTGCTCGGAGAAATTCAAGTTTCAGTAGGTGTGTGTATTACAGCTGTCTATAAGTATTGAGTGTTTCTAGATGTGGCATTTTGGTGTTTAGATGGATATAAAATAAGGTAATAACCCAAGGAATCCAGAAAGAAATGGAGACGGCATAAGGAAATGGGCAGTCTTTCTCAGTAGGGTAGAGAAATTTCTGTTTCCAGTTCTAGGATTATCTTGTACTTGCAACAACAGTTATGAGCATCAGTAATTAACAGTTTGCTGTTGGTTAAATAAGTGCAATTATTGATTAAACCTTCAAAGTTTATCAATTGCAATATTCATCATAGGCATCTATCGAGAAGACTCAATAATTAATTCAAACTTGTTTTATGAGCCTATGGCAATCTCTATCATCATATCACGTGCAACTTGCTTTTGGTCAGGCAACAAGCAGTTGTTAATTCAGCCTAGTGAATATTTGTTCCAGATATGATGCCATATGGTTCAAAACATTCAATTCAAATAGCAATTATAGCCGCACTTAGACTATTGTGACATATCAGATTAACTTCAAATTCCGGAAACAACTAAAAATCAATTGGCATACATAATAGCAATTCGATTCCTGCAGCATGAAACAAATTCCTTCAAACAGAAATTGTACCAACATAACTGATTTCTAGTACCAAATACTCCGATCACCAATACAAGCGTGTCAGGACATTTAAAGAAAAGTAAGAAGAATACCTCAAGGACACACTGCCTTTCAACACCCAGTGCCTTTCTCAAGTTCTCCTCTCGCTTCTCTACTTCTGAGATTGCAATTAAATGCGCTGTTTGTTCTCGTTTAAGGGTATCTTTAGTGTCTTCTAAAGCTTGTTTAATTTCTTCACAGTTAGAGGTCCACTCCTTTTTCTCAATGAGGAGAAGGCCCATGTTGTACTGGTAGTCAAAGAGCTGTCAAAAGACCATTGTTAGAAACAGACCCAACCAAAACCTCCTCCACCTAAGAAGATAAATGCAAAAGTACATTAAAAGATAAAAAGTAAAAGTAAAGGAGAAACAAAAGAGAGGCAAAAGACTATTTACAGAAAAGAAACATGCATTTAACTGTCTCCAGCAAGCATAATGGACAAGAATCAGTGCAAGACTGCAAGTTTAACTTTTCAAATAAATAATAGTTACACAAGTAGTATAATACCAATGGGCAATTAAACCATGAGCACCTCCATAATTGAAGTCAAATCAAAGCAGACCGGACAAATACAACACATTAAATGTTCCACTAGTTGAAAAGCAAAAGCTTCAACGGCATCCAATACACATTTGTGCTAGCTCCACCCTACTTTGAGTGCTATGGATCCCCGAAAAAAAAAATCCCAACTAGGACTCTCAACTGATGTGTAAAGATATCAGTTAGGTTGTCAGTGACAGTCAGTCACATAAGTGATTTGACTTCCTGCCAATCAGTGTGGACATATAACATGGGACCAAAGTTGGAAATGTTTGGGGAGATCCATCTCTTAGCTTTTCCCACAGCCGCTTATGGAAACAGAAATAACTACTTACAAGGGGTAGGGTTATGGAAACAGAAATAACTACTTGGGGCAGTGAAGCACAGCTCAGGCAGGTTTGTTTTGCACAATTCAGGAACATTCAAACCTGTGGCTGGAAAAGAAAGAAAAGTTTCCTAATATTTCACTGCAAGATTTCCACTAAAACTCATTACAATAATTTTAGATAATCACATTTTAAGATTCCATTAAACTAATTAAGTAAAAACAAAGGCATTAAAATTTATATACCAACCAACATCACAAAACAAGAACAAACAAAACTAGTATAAATAAGTCACAAGAGCTTCAATCCTAAACAAAATCACAATACCCATTTCTCACTTACCTCATTTTCGAGCTTAGTGATCCTGTCAATAACATCATCGTTTGTGCCTAACGAACCCTTGGGGGTAGATTCAAGAAAGACACCTTTTTCCTTAGGAGCAATCTCTCCATCCCTAGGGCTCAAATTAGGGTTCGAATAACCCGACACAGAAACGTTCTTCTGGGCTGGTTCACTTCTGGGCGTAAGCCAGCCCGACCAAACTTTCTTCTGTGGCGTAAACATTTGAAATTACGCCAAAAGAATACACCTGTTTAAGCTCAAATCCGCAGATCCCAAATTAACCGTCATACGATCAGCAACAACGACGACGGAGAAGAAACCCCGCAATTCAAATTCAGTATGCACAAGAGAAAAGGAACCCTAATTTGGAGAGTGAAGCAACCTAGCAGTAGCCGGACGTGAAGAGAATACCCAAATTCCGGCGAATAAGAGCGGTGAAATCCGGTAACGTCTAGAAACTAATCTCTTTTTCGACCGCTCTCTTTACTTGCTTTCTCTCTCTTGGCTTTTTTTCGGGCAGAGTCACCTTTCGTGCGTAGCGCGGATCACTCACGTTCTACCTTTTTATTCTAATGTAATGGTCCGACAGCAATTCCGTTCCTTCACTTTTTACCTTATTACCCCTCCGTTTTGTCATGCTGTGAGCCAGTAAACGAGGGTGTCTTTTGGTATTTCCAGTAGCCGCCTTTTGGTTGAACGTGTGGAAAGACAAAGTTGGTCGTTGAGTGGGGCGGGCAAGTGGATTGTGTAAACAAGGGGAGAGATCTAGGGGTAATATGGTAAAACTGGTAGAAAGAGAATATGCTGCCATTCGTTCGTGCTGCCCTGGAATGCCAGTTTATTAGATGGGTTGGTTGTTAAACGTGAAAATGAGGAGACTGACTTGGTGAAGATAAGAATCAAAATTGTATAGTGTGTTTCTTGGTCCCACCCCACGCCTAGCTTGTACAAACATATCTTGTACGTACACCCCCTATCCAAATCCAAATCTAAATCTATATCTATATCTGTAATACAATACCAATCAGTTTGTCCATATCAATTTGATAAAGTTTCATTCTCACAGTTTGACTTTTGAAATTCTAGGGAGGATGTCATTAGCTAATAGTTTTAGCTATAGGACTATAGGTATGATTTGTAATATATAATATTCTTCAAATACATTAGTAGAAGAACATTAAAATTCTAGGGAGGATGTCATTAGCTAATAGTTTTAGCTATAGGACTATAGGTATGATTTGTGATATATAATATTCTTCAAATACATTAGTAGAAGAACATTAGCTATTGGCTAGAAAATGAAAAACTAGGAAAAAAGTTGATGTTACTAATGAGATTTAAACCCACGCCCTTTTAAATACGAAAAATCACCTTAAACCAACTCAACCATTTATATTATTTGAATACACCTCACATCCTTTTGTTAAAGATGCATTCTCAAGCCTTCTAACAAGAGTGTCCTTTCAACTTCCAACTTAGATGATTGTTGTGTCATTATTTAATAATTATACATAATTTGAATAGCTATGATATTGAGTATCAATCCCAACTATAATTGCTAATAGTAGGTTACAAAGAATTATACGAACAATAGTAGTGTTGTGCTAGGAAGTTGAAAGATATGTATTAATTTTAAAAGTCATAAAGTCACCAGGTTTGTTTTGTTTTTTCATGCTTTCAATTACTCATCTTGACGGTTGTTTGTTCATAGCCTTTTATTAGGCTTCTTACGTAAACCTTTGGTTTTGTTCATCTCAATTATAATCTGAACACAAAACACCTTTGTAATTCTCACTAGCACACAATAGTTGAATGTATTATATTGTTTGAGAATACAATAGGTGTGTTCTTGGAGTTCTTTTCTGCATATTCCTACCAGCCTATGGAGCTTCATTTGCATCAACTTCATATGAGTCACTAAGGGATTTTGGTTAGTCTTCCATTTCATTATTATTGATGAAAAGGTCCGACTCCGATCATATTGTAGTTAGATCTAGAAAGTTTGTTAATTAAAATATTGTGTTTTTTGTTCTAATATTTTTCTTGATTTTTAGTGTTTTTATATTCGATTTTGGTTTACGATTCTTGACTAAAATTTTGATTGTGTTTTTGCTATTTGATTCATTCTTGCTTTTTCTTAAGATGATGATTTTTATTTTTGATTTACTTTTGCTTTTGCTTATGGTTGTTGAATTGTTCTTTAGCTTTTCGTCAAACCTTTAATTTAGATTTGACTTTCATGCATTTTGTTTTTAGTTTTATTCTTAATTTTAGTTTTGTTCTTGATTAAAAATTTATATTTTAATAGTCTTGGATTTGATTATTGGCTTTTAATTTTAATTTTTAGACCTGATTAATAATTTAATTTTGTGTAGATGATGATTTTTGTTTTCATTTTTGTTTTTGCTTTAGATTATGGCCAGTTTTTAGTTTTGATTCTTTATTGATTTTATATTTTTCTTTTCATTTTGGTATTGCCATCGATTTCTGTTTTGTATGTTGGTTATTAAAATATATATTTTTTCGTTGATTCTTTTGTTTGTTCTTTTTTTGTTTTTTTTTTGTTTTTTTTTTGTTTTTTTTGTGTTAGATTTGGGGTTTGACCCTTTATTGTTTGGCTTCTAGCTATTGGTCTTGATTTTTAGATGATGCTTTTGGTTATTGCTTTACTTAGCTCATGATTTTTAATTTTGCTTTGATTTGATTTTAGTTTTTATTTTAAATTTGGGTATGATTTTTTTTTTCGGGTATTAAAACTTTTTCTTTTTATTTTGCTCTTGATCTTTATTTTTGTTTTTCTTTTTTTGATCTTTCAATTTACGGTATTTAATTTGGGTTTGTTTAGAGGATGCTTATGGGGTTAATATATATTTCTCACGATTTATGATTTTACGGTATAAATCATGTTTATATAAATTAATTATATAGCCCCGAAGATGTAGCCAAACCACACATGTAGAGTGTCAATGAGGTGTTTTTCTTAGTCCAATTCAACAAATAATCTGTTAACAACAATATTATTTCAATAAAAAAATAACAATTGTGAGAAATTGAAAGTTCTAAAATATTGTCATATTAATAGTGCAAAAGAAACTCACGTATATCCTAACTATTATTTAATCTAGAGTTTAGAAATTAAGTAAAAGTACGAAGAGATAAAATAATAATAATATTATTATTATTAAGAAGAAGAAACAAAAGAAAATTTAAATAAGCATAGTAAATTATAAAAATAATATCTAGCAGTTGAAATAAATTATTAATGAAACTTCTTCAAATAAGTGTACTTGAAATGAACCATAAATGAGTCTTCTTCAAATCTTCAATCTTATGAGGCCCAAACATTTTCAAAATAGACTCTTTTATAATTATTGTATCCAATTAAATATTTTCTAGCCATTGAATAATTTTTAAAAATTATATTAAAAAATATAATTATATTCAATTCTTAAATAATTTTTTTCTGTTCAAAAAGAGATGGCTATTATTTTTCTTCAATATGTCCGAAAGTAGATATTTTATTTTTAATTTAGTAAACATTCTTCAAAAATATCTTTATTAAGTGCAAGATAAAAAAAGAAACCCAACAATTTGATATCCTTAAAGGATACTTTAAAAATAACATGTATACCAACAAACGCCTATAATTATAATGATAATTTTTCATATAAATATTTTTAATACTTATCAATTAATGTTAAAATCAAATTCTCCGAAAAAGCATCAAACATCATTATAAAGAGAGACTCAATAATGATAATTTTATTCAAAAATATTTCTAAAATGTATCAATTAATCCCAAAAGTAAATTAAACTCGTGCGGAGCACGGGCTCTACACTAGTAAAAATTAAAAGTTTGGGAAAAATTCTTCCTAAAAAAATTTCATATTTAAAATCTCTTAAAATAACTATCCTATTCAATAAGTTTCAAAGTCAAACTTTAAATACCAAGAAACTCAAAAGCTAACCCCTCTACAATGTCGTTACGGTGAGAGTTTTCTTTTGGATGAAAATTTATTTTTCTTTTCATTGACGGTAATAATTATATGACTTACATCAAATAATTTATTATTATTATTATCTTCATCAACATTATAATTTTTAAATATCAAAAATCTCTTTAAAAGATTCGTTCAACAAATGAGTTCAAAATAATTATTTTTTCATAAAATTAAGTTAATCTTTTAATACTAAAAATTGAAAAAGTTAACATATTTACACCTCTATGAAATTTTGGTAAGAAGATAATAATAATAATAATAATAATAATAATAATAATAATAATAATAATAATAATAATAATAATAATAATAATAATAATAACAACAACAACAATAACAATAATAATAATAATAATAATAATAATAATAACAGCAAAATATTTGATCTATTGTTATTATAATATATTATTATTATTATTATTATTATTATTATATAAGAAATACTATAATTATTAACATCATTAAAAAGAAACATAGGTTTTCATTCAAATACAAGCTCATAGCCTAACGACGTTGTTAGAGAAGTTAATTTTTGGACTTTTGGGTATTAAAAATTTTACTTTGGGACTTTAATTTTGAGTGAATGAATTAGTTTTTAGACTTTTTGGAAATGAAATTTTTTAGGGGGACTTTTTGGTATCTTTTTCCTAAAAGTTATCTATTTATGTTATTTCTTCCATCTTAAAATAAGTGTTTTTCTATTAATTATACATATACTTTAAGAAAATAATTGATTTTACATAAAAACAAATTAATACTATCATAGTATCTCATAGTGGTATCAGATCAATTAGACCTTTTTTTTTCATCCACAAAAAGTAATGGTATTAATAATCTTCTAAATTTTTTTTTTTAAAAAAAAAGACACTTATTTTGAGACATCTCAAAATAAAACTTGAGTTTTCAAAACGCAGCGTTTTTTCTTATAAATGCGTTTGGGATACCATTTCAAAATAATATTTTCATAAACTGAGTAGTTGTCAAAATGACAGTTTTATCCTTTTATAAACAATATGTCTTGCTTCTAATTTAATATATATAGCTTTAAATATATAGGAATATAAGTACTTCTTAAGTATCATTAAATTTAAATTAAAAATATCCAAGTATAAATGTTTTATAGAATTTTAAAATAAATATTTTAAACATACTTATCTAGACCAAAATAAAATATATAAAATAAAATAAAGTCTAAATTGTTCAATAATTTCAAACCAATATAAGACAAGAGCTATCTAAATTAACTCACATAGTTATACTATCTCAAATCAAGTCCAATGAGAACTTTCACAAATAGATTCTAACAAGCTGCGTCAAAAAACATCCATGATATGATGTTCTTCCCTACGGTTGCTTGATTCAAGGACTTCAGGCTCTCCCTCTGAGTTGTGATTTACATCTAACTCATCATCACTATCATAGTGTGGACAATCTTTCAAATTTTCATAGTGACGAAACATCTCATCATCAAGTTTGGCTTCACGTCGAATGAAGTTGTGTATTGTCATGGTTGCAACACAATTAGCACTTGTGTCTTGAAAGGGAATGCTGGCACGACCCTCAAAATTTTAAATCTTGCCTTTCAAACGCCAAAAAACCTTTCAATAACACTTCTCAAAGAGAAGTGTGCTTTGTTAAACCTTTCTTTCCTATTTCTCGGACGTTGAGATGCTCTTGAACCCCTTCGAAAGTCAGGTAGGTGATATCTCACATTTTTATAAGGTGCGAGAAAACCTTTTGTATTTGAGTATCCACTATCGACAAGGTAATATTTTCCTACAAATTTAACACTCAATATCAGTATTTACTTGAAACATGCAAGTAACGAAAATTGTAGAAATGATAAAATACCATCAGGTGGAGTTGGGAACTTTAGTTCTTTTCTTGCTCTAGCAAACTCAAAGATGCGAGAATCATGTGTGATCCCTTCCCAGCCAGCCCATACATATGTGAAGCACATATCAAAATCGCAGATCGCCAAAATATTTCGTGTGGCATACCCTTTTCTTCTTATGTAAGCAGCTACGTTTTCTTTTTGTGGTACAGCATGCACATGAGTTCTATCAATTGCACCTATACAATTCTATACAATAAAATATTTTAAGTACTTTGAATATTTTAGAATAATTACATTTATAAAAAAAATTAATATCCATTACCTCAAAGAATTGATATTTGGGATTTCTGCTTATGTGTGGATAAACTCAAACACCTAATTCTTCACTCGGTTTAATGTAATTAACCGACATCCTTATTACCGCATTAAGGATATCATAGAAATGTTTGACAATCGTCCAACCTGATCGTTGAAATATATCTTGAGTTTGTCTATTTGTTGCCCTTGTCCCACGATGTACACAAAAATAACAACTCTTTCTTTCATAATTGAATGACTAGTGGGTTTTTAACCATACGTAGTCTCTAAGATATTACACAAATTCTCAAAAACATGCGGCAACATACGTAGGTTTTCTTGACACACTCTGGCATTGCCACCAAGTTTTTCATTCACCCAATCTTGGCCACTTTTGGATGAACTCCTAGAGGGCTCTCTATGCAAATGCTTGATAAAATAATTTGCGATACATTCAGCACCCCTGAGTATTTCCATATCTTCAAAAAATGCATCCATCATACGATTAAGAATGTCTTGGTTATAGTCGTCTCCATCTTCATCACCGCTATTAATTGAGTTTTCACCATTTTGCTTTTCTAATTCCTCCGCCAACTTAACCCAATAATCTAATTCATCATCATCCATTACACTATAGGATAAAGAAAAAAAAATCAACTTGTAAATATATAATGGTTGGCCAAGTTAGGTCACATTTTACTTGAACAAAATAAAAGTCAATTTCAAACAATAAAGTAGCACAAAATTCATCATTCATAAAAATCATTAAAAAAGGACCCAAATGTATCATCAACCAAACAACCCAATATGTTAACACATACAAAATACCATCCACCAACAAACTGAGAGAATTCAGTGTTTAAAAAAAAAATATTCTAAGCATCTGTGGTGGAATGTGAAGATAAGACATTAGACAACTGGTTAGCAATGACACTAGAGGATTGCTAAGCTAACAGCTGAGAGAATCTGTAATACCCTTGGTCCTTCCTTTGGGTGTTATAGCAATCCTAATACATTGCTATTGTAATACCCCGGATCCTCTTATGCATGATTTACGTGTCTTTATGTGTAATTTATGAATTATTACATGATTATATGTTGTGTTAGCACATGTTCAATGCCATGATAGTATATGAGCTTGGGTTGCGTAGTTTGTAGAGTATTTTAGTTTAAAAATACTTGTGATATTTACCAAAATGATTTGGGGTGACCTTGATGATTTATAATAGCTTTGTATCCAGTGATTTCCATACTGGAGACAAAGCGATCGCTCTGTTTTTGAGAAAGGCGATCGCTTTGTTTCCAGAAACTTTGGCTTCAAAATCAGGTACAAAGCGATCGCTTGTTTGAGACAGGCGATCGCTTTGTTCCCAGGAGGGCGATCGCTTTGATTCGAGGGAGAGCGATCGCTTGGCCCGCCGGTTCAAAACTCGTTTTCGGAAATGACAATTTCACCCCCAAACTTATAAATTGAGTGGCTCTCCTTGAGCCACCTCACTACCCTTTCTAAATCTGAATATTAACACCCAATTATGAGTGGAGAGGCTTCAATTCCTCTCCATTCTTCCCTCCAAATCCTCCATTGTAGCCTAAGAGAGTGTGTGTGGGAGAAAAGGTGAGATTGGTGTGTGTGTTCGGGTTCCTGAGATCCAACCGTCCGATCTTCGATCCGAGACCTCCATTGTGTTGCTACGGGCTAGGAGATCATCTTAGAAGGTCTTGATTTCGTTTTTGTTGCTTTGATTTTCGTCACAAGGTAAGTTACTAAACCCCCTTGAATGCTTTAAGCTTCCATGTATGTTAGATCATCAATATTATGGTATGACTTGCTTTATATGTTATTTTTATGTACAAATCTCTAGGTCGAGATGGGTACATTGTGCTTATTATATGAGTATGTGTTGGATGATGTTAATGAACAAAGGTTGGCATATAAATGTTAGGATTTGAACAAATAGAGAACTTGAGACTTGAAAATGGGTGGTCTTGCACTTAGTATTGAAACCCTAATTTGGCAAACTTTAGTAGTGACTCAAAAGTAGATTTTTGGGAAGATTATGACTCCCGAACAACATATTAGATTACTACGAGGTTTAGAGTCCGATTGATCGAGATTCTAGCCCTCCGTACTTTCGATACTGTTAAATTAGAGACATGTGTATAGCTCTAATGTGTTGAATCGAATGTTTACCTACTTGTTAAAATGATGATGAGTGATGGAATAGAATAATCTACTTGTCATTTGTCAAGTTCACTACTTTTGAACTTGATGGTTAATTGCATTTGATGAATAAGAATATATATTTATGCATTGTGTAAGTCCAGTGGCGTCGTCTGTTGAGTAAGGTAGGACGACCTATGGTCTTCACAAATTAACGTTGTGATCGCCATAAGTCGCCGTACGGAGTTGCACACACCCTCTTCGTTGGCCACGGTGAGAAGTAGCCCCATTGTTGTAGCAATACGCATGACTTTGGCTTGCTATGTCGAACTCGACGGGATTGTGTCGGGGACGTCGATACTACACACACGAGTATCGAGGCACCGTTGTTTGATTGTGTATTGCGGGAGCGACACAAGGTTAAAGAAAGTGATATGATACACTTCCCTAACATGGTCATTTATAAGCAAGTATTATGTGAGTTGAATAAATTGTGTATCGGTAAGATGACAAATGGTTTGGTTGTGGCATATAAACGTTAATACCATGTTATAGTTATTGCTTGAATATCATGTCATGCCATGTAGCTGCATTAGTAACTTACTGTGTCATTACGACTCACTCCGTTATGTGTTTATTGTTTTCCTTAGATCCGAGCCAGCGGAAGTTCGCGGTGAGGCCGATTAGTCCTATCGCGTAGCTCGCAGTGGACCATTGTTCGGGTTGGTCTGGAACTCTTTTGTTGATAGTTAGACAATTCTTTTGGTGAGGACGATCGGTTAAGTAAAGTCATGTAGACTTTACGGGTAGTATTAATACTTGGTTTGTACCTCTTATTCTTTTGGTAGCCGACACGTATATGTCGAGCTCGTATACTCTTTACATGTTAACGAATTGTTTTCCCAAGCGTGCTATGGCTTGTGGTTTTTGCGTAATTGTTTCCGGCATGTGGTGGCCGAGGTGATTAATGTTGCTTGTACCTTAATTAGTTGGGTTCCGGCGGTAACGTCGCCGATGAATGAACTTATCTTATCAAAGTTTTTGTTATTGTGGTTTTGTGGTGCGCACGGATAGTTGCGCCACATACTTTTACTATTGGTTATTGTTTATTGTGTGTTGTTTTGGCGTCGACCTCGAGATTTCGTATTGGAATTCGGGTCGGGCGTCACGTGGTATCGAGCAATAGTTTTCTTGTCGCCAGGATAGGTTCCTTGGCCTAGGTGGGTATGGTTTATTGTTGAGAATCTTAACGTCGAGTGATGTGTGTAGGTCATCATGGTGCGGACTAGGTTCGGAACGAGTGCCCGGTCGGGTACTAGTTCCGGCGAGAATGATGAGAGAGATGATGGCGTGAATCGACCCCCGACGTTCCCCGAACCGAATCAAGAGAACCCGAACGCAAACATAGCGATTATGATGGGACGAATGATGGAACTTATGAACCAAATGACGAACGCTTGAACGGGAGAGCACCACCTACACCGGAGGTTGAAGCTCCACGGCCGAAGTTGAAGTACCACAACCTGAAGTGAGGCCTAGAAATTACGCTACGACATTGGAGCGTTTCTTGAAGATGAAACCACGTACTTTCCTTGGGGAGCCGGATGCCGCAAAAGCTGAATTGTGGATTGAACATATCATCAAGATATTTGCGGCCTTGGGTTGCAACGATGAAAGGTTAACTTAGCGGTGTTCAAGCTTGAAGGAGCGGCCGAGCACCGGTGGCAAGTGTTGCGGGAAGTTGGGAGTTGCGGGAGAACCCCAGTTGGCCGAACTTCTTGAGGGAATTCAAGGCACAGTATATTCGGAGGTGATTCGCGAAAGGAGAGAGAGAATTTTATGACCTGGAGCAAGGTGGCATGACGGTGGCACAATACTCGGCCAAGTTCACGGAATTGGCTCGGTATTGTAGTCACTTGGTTCCCACGGAAGCAAAGAAGGCCCGAAATTCATCAAAGGCCCGAAGACGAATACAGAAACAACCGTTGTCCCTACCTTGCGACTATCGAAGTGCGGTGGATAGGGCTTATGGGATTGAGAATGACATAGAAGAGCATCGGGAAGAAACTTGAACAACCCTCCTCGGGCATCGCAGAACCGGGGTCGAGGGCAAGGTTTGGCCGATACTGGGGAAACAATAACCGCCGGGAAATCGGGAGGGGCAATCGATAGGCAACAGGGCAACAATCGGAGGGAGGGTAATAGCACCGCATCTGTACGAGTCCACGGGTACTCCACAAACTTGTAGTATATGCTCGAAACCGGACACTCGGAAGATAGATGTTGGAACAAAGTAGCGGGCAATGCTACAACCGTAAGGAAATGGGGCACATCAAGAGGAACTGTCCCAAGCGAAGGATAGTCAAGCGGGAGCGCGAGTGTACGACAAGTGGGACGAAGAGAGACAGTGATGGTAGGCCTAAGGTTCAAGGTCGTGTCTTTGCGCTCGATCAACAAGGAGTGCCGAGTCTACGTCCGTGATAGGAGGTAGTCTGTTTCGGTAGTAGAGCACGAGTTCTCATAGACCCCGGCTCATCGCATTCATATGTTGCATCTCATTTTGTGAAAAATTTGTGTGTATTGCCCCAATCATTACCTTTTGTGCTTGAGGTGTCTACCCGTTGGGACACATGCTTCGGAAGTATACCGAGCTTGTGACATCGATAGGTGATCACACTTTGCATGCCGATTTGGTTGTTGCCCATACGTGATTTTGATGTGATACTTGGCATGGATTGGTTGTGCGTTTATCATGCTTTAGTAGATTGCCATAGTAAGAAGGTTACTTTTGCTATGCGGTGTTCCCGAGTTTGTATTTGTTGGTGATCTTTGTTAAGAGTAGTATACATGTTATTTCGCTTTGAGGGCTAGAAAGTTATTGTCACGTGGGTGTGCGGGTTATTTGGCGTGTGTAGTTGACAAGAGTATTTCCACACCGAAATTAGAGGAAGTTCCGGTAGTTTGTGAATTCCCGATGTGTTTTCAACCGATTATGATATGCCTCCCGATAGGGAAGTAGAGTTTTGTATTGAGCTATTAGGGACTACTCCTATTTCTAAGGCCCCTTATAGAATGGCACCGCGGAGTTGAAGGAATTGAAAGAGCGATTCTGGGAACTTCTTGATAGGGAATTCATTAGAGTGTGTCACCTTGGGGTGCTCAGTTTTATTCGTAAGGAAGAAGGATGGTACTTTGAGGTTGTGCATCGATTACACGGTTGAATCGGTGACAATCAAGAACAAGTACCCTTTACCACACATCGATGATCTATTCGACCAATTGCAAGGGTCGGTTGTATATTCCAAGTTGGACTTGAGGAGTGGGTATCATCGGTTGAAGGTTCGAGCGGAAGACATTCCCAAAACTTTCGCACAAGATATGGTCATTATGAGTTCGTGGTTATGCCGTTTGGGTTGACAAACGCACCGGCGGTGTTTATGGATTTGATGAATCGTGTGTTTCATCAATACCTAGATTGTTTCGTGGTGGTCTTTATTGATGACATACTTGTTTACTCTAAGTCACGGGAAGAACATGAGCGGCTTGAGGGTAGTGTTATCGGTTCTTCGGGAGAAGCTTGTATGCTAAGTTTAGCAAGTGTGCTTTCGGTTAGAGAAGGTATCATTTTTGGGCCATGTGGTTTCGAAGGATGGGATAGCGGTTGATCCATCCAAGGTAGAGCGAACAAAGTGGAAGACACCGAGTACGCTACCGAGGTTCGTAGTTTCTTGGGTTTGGCGGGGTATTATCAAAGATTCATTGAGGATTTTCCAAGATTGCTACACCTCGACGAATTTAACAAAGAAAACGACACCGTTTGCGTGGAATGAGAAATGTGAGTCTAGTTTTCAAGAGTTGAAAAGACGTTTGACGACATCTCCTATTTTGACGTTGCCTAGTGGAGGTGACAACTTCGTGGTGTATAGTGACGCCTCGAAGGAAGGCTTGGGTTGTGTACTCATGCAATGGGAAAGTTATTGCTTATGCTTCGAAGAAATTGACACTTCCGACAATTATCCTACTCATGATTTGGAGTGGGTGCGATCATGTTTGCGTTGCATAAGTGGAAACATTACCTATACGGAGCAAAGTTTGAGGTTTTCACGGATCACAAGAGTTTGAGATATCTTTTCTCGCAAAAGGAATTGAACATGAGACAACGTAGGTGGATGGAGAAATTGAAAGACCATGACCGTACGATCCTTTATCATCCCGGAAGCGAATGTGGTAGCGGACGCATTGAGTAGAAAGACGTATGTCTCTTGCTTAATGGTTCGAGAATGGAAGATGTTGGAAGATTTGCGAGATTGGAATCCTTCCGAGACGGAACGGGAGTAATCTTTGCGAATATTCGGGCTACACCGATTTTGTTTCAGATTAAAGAGGCTCAAGTTGATGACCCGAAATTGTTAAGATAATTGGTGAGTTGGGCGGGAAAGACACCCGACTTTACGATAAAAGTGATGGAATTCTTACATTTCGGGGAAGAGTTTGCGTTCCTTCAAATGAGGTGGTTAAACGACAAGTTCTCGATGAGGCCCATAAGGCAAAGTATACTATACATCCGGGAGTACCAAAATGTATAGGGATTTGAAGAAACAGTTTTGGTGGAGTGGGATGAACGAGAGATTGCGGAGTATGTTTCGAGATGTTTGACTTGTCAACGGGTAAAGGCCGAGCATCGAGAGGCAGCGGGTTTGTTGCAACCCCTTGAGATTCCCGAGTGGAAGTGGGAGCACATCACGATGGATTTCGTGGATTACCTCGTACTCGTCGAGGATTTGATGCCGTTTGGGTTGTTGTGGATAGGTTGACAAAATCGGCGCACTTTATTCCTATTGCGATAACGTATTCCTTGAGTCGGTTGGCGGCGTTGTATATTCGGGAGATAGTGAGGTTGCACGGAGTTCCGGTGAGTATTGTGTCGGACCGAGATCCGAGGTTTACATCGAGGTTTTGGCGCATTACAGAGGCTATGGGACGAAATTGAACTTTAGTACGGCCTTTCACCCTCAATCGGATGGACAATCGGAGAGGTTAATTCAAGTACTTGAGGATATGTTGCGTGCGTGCACGGTAGACTTTAAAGGGAGTTGGGATACTCATTTACCCTTAGCGGAGTTTGCCTATAACAATAGTTTCCAAGCGAGTATTGGGATGGCGCCGTACGAGGCTTTGTATGGTCGGAAGTGTAGGTCGCCAATTTGTTGGGATGAGGTTGGCGAAGCGAAAATTTGGGGTTCGGAGTTAGTGCAACGGTTGAGAGTGTGAAGGTTATTCGGGATAGACTACGCACCGCAGTCGACGAAAAGCTATGCCGATAATCGGAGACGAGATCTCGAGTTTCGGTAGGAGATTATGTGTTCCTTAAAGTATCGCCACGTAGGGTACTAAGAGGTTCGGCAAGAAGGGAAATTATCACCGAGATACATTGGTCCGTTTGAGATTCTCGAGAAAGTGGGGACATTAGCATATAGAATTGCGTTACCGCCTTGTCGAAATCCATAACGTGTTTCACGTGTCTATGCTTGAAGTACATGAAGGACGACTCGCATGTGTTAGGGTATGAGGAGATTACTTTTGAACCCGACCTATCATATGTTGAGCAACCGGTGAAGATTCTCGACACTAAAGAACAAACCTTGCGAACTAAACGGATCCCACTAGTTAAGGTGCTTTGGAGGAATCACGACATCGAGGAAGCTACTTGGGAGACCGAGGCCGATATGCGTGAGAAATACCCTCATCTTTTCGATGAACATGGTAAGGAATTTAGGGACTAAATTCTTTTAAGGAGGAGAGGATGTAATACCCCGGATCCTCTTATGCATGATTTACGTGTCTTTATGTGTAATTTATGAATTATTACATGATTATATGTTGTGTTAGCACATGTTCAATGCCATGATAGTATATGAGCTTGGGTTGCGTAGTTTGTAGAGTATTTTAGTTTAAAAATACTTGTGATATTTACCAAAATGATTTGGGGTGACCTTGATGATTTATAATAGCTTTGTATCCAGTGATTTCCATACTGGAGACAAAGCGATCGCTCTGTTTTTGAGAAAGGCGATCGCTTTGTTTCCAGAAACTTTGGCTTCAAAATCAGGTACAAAGCGATCGCTGTTTGAGACAGGCGATCGCTTTGTTCCCAGAGGGGAGGGCGATCGCTTTGATTCGAGGGAGAGCGATCGCTTTGGCCCGCTGGTTCAAAACTCTGTTTTCCGGAAATGACAATTTCACCCCCAAACTTATAAATTGAGTGGCTCTCCTTGAGCCACCTCACTACCCTTTTCTAAATCTGAATATTAACACCCAATTATGAGTGGAGAGGCTTCAATTCCTCTCCATTCTTCCCTCCAAATCCTCCATTGTAGCCTAAGAGAGTGTGTGTGGGAGAAAAGGTGAGATTGGTGTGTGTGTTCGGGTTCCCGGAGATCCAACCGTCCGATCTTCGATCCGAGACCTCCATTGTGTTGCTACGGGCTAGGAGATCATCTTAGAAGGTCTTGATTTCGTTTTTGTTGCTTTGATTTTCGTCACAAGGTAAGTTACTAAACCCCCTTGAATGCTTTAAGCTTCCATGTATGTTAGATCATCAATATTATGGTATGACTTGCTTTATATGTTATTTTTATGTACAAATCTCTAGGTCGAGATGGGTACATTGTGCTTATTATATGAGTATGTGTTGGATGATGTTAATGAACAAAGGTTGGCATATAAATGTTAGGATTTGAACAAATAGAGAACTTGAGACTTGAAAATGGGTGGTCTTGCACTTAGTATTGAAACCCTAATTTGGCAAACTTTAGTAGTGACTCAGAAAAGTAGATTTTGGGAAGATTATGACTCCCGAACAACATATTAGATTACTACGAGGTTTAGAGTCCGATTGATCGAGATTCTAGCCTCCGTACTTTCGATCTTGTTAAATTAGAGACATGTGTATAGCTCTAATGTGTTGAATCGAATGTTTACCTACTTGTTAAAATGATGATGAGTGATGGAATAGAATAATCTACTTGTCATTTGTCAAGTTCACTACTTTTGAACTTGATGGTTAATTGCATTTGATGAATAAGAATATATATTTATGCATTGTGTAAGTCCAGTGGCGTCGTTGAGTAAGGTAGGACGACCTATGGTCTTCACAAATTAACGTTGTGATCGCCATAAGTCGCCGTCGGAGTTGCACACCTCTTCTGTTGGCCACAGTTGAGAAGTAGCCCCATTGTTGTAGCAATACGCATGACTTTGGCTTGCTATGTCGAACTCGACGGGATTGTGTCGGGGACGTCGATACTACACACACGAGTATCGAGGCACTGTTGTTTGATTGTGTATTGCAGGAGCGACACAAGGTTAAAGAAAGTGATATGATACACTTCCCTAACATGGTCATTTATAAGCAAGTATTATGTGAGTTGAATAAATTGTGTATCGGTAAGATGACAAATGGTTTGGTTGTGGCATATAAACGTTAATACCATGTTATAGTTATTGCTTGAATATCATGTCATGCCATGTAGTTGCATTAGTAACTTCTGTGTCATTACGACTCACTCCGTTATGTGTTTATTGTTTTCCTTAGATCCGAGCCGGGCGGGAAGTTCGCGGTGAGGCCGATTAGTCCTATCGCGTAGCTCGCGGGTGGACCATTGTTCGGGTTGGTCTGGAACTCTTTTGTTGATAGTTAGACAATTCTTTTGGTGAGGACGACTGGTTAAGTAAAGTCATGTAGACTTTACCTGGGTAGTATTAATACTTGGTTTGTACCTCTTATTCTTTTGGTAGCCGACACGTATATGTCGAGCTCGTATACTCTTTTACATGTTAACTGAATTGTTTTCCCAAGCGTGCTATGGCTTGTGGTTTTTGCGTAATTGTTTCCGGCATGTGGTGGCCGAGGTGATTAATGTTGCTTGTACCTTAATTAGTTGGGTTCCGGCGGTAACGTCGCCGATGAATGAACTTATCTTATCAAAGTTTTTGTTATTGTGGTTTTGTGGTGCGCACGGATAGTTGCGCCACATACTTTTACTATTGGTTATTGTTTATTGTGTGTTGTTTTGACGCGTCGACCTCGAGATTTCGTATTGGAATTCGGGTCGGGGCGTCACAGCTATCATATTTGACATACTTGTAGATTCATTAGGAAGGCATATTGCATGATTATACATTGATTTCATGTCTTTCGTGTGTCCTGAGTTGTACATTAATCCTTGTGGTTATGTGAGTTTGTGATGTGTTGCTGTAATAACCGAGCATTTCATTAGCATGTTGATCATATGATTATGTGCATGCATTGTTAATTTGATTATTATGATTCATGATATCGATTATATGTGTTATAAGTGTTGTGTAATCAAACCTAGGAGTGGTCAAGTGATCAAACCTAGGAAATAGAGTAAAACATAAATGAGTCTAGACTGTTAAACTTGGCATGCCCGTGCACCTTTTCATGGCACGCCCGTGCGAGAGAGTATAGAAACTCCAGAATTGGGCTGTGAAACTTGGCACGATCGCGCGCACATTTTTGGCACGGTCGTGCGAATGTCGGACAGATTTACCAACCTGTAGTATTTTGAACATAACTTCGTGTAAAAAACTCAGATCGATTTACGAACCGTTTGATTCTATGTAAACTAGACTCAAAGAGCTTTCCAACCATATCTTATTTGTAATTTTTAGACTTGTATATCATCCTAGGCACATCTTTGAAGTTGACTAAAAATCACGCAATCTGTTTGGACAGCTTTCTCCAAAGTGTACAACTTTGCCATTTTTACCCCTTGACTCACTTAAAACGACCCAAGACCATTTGGTCAGCCTAAAACACTCTCCATACCACATGGGAGACAAAAAACACTCTCTCAATTCATTTCTCATCATCCATGGAGCTTGAGAGTTAGTGTAGGAGATGAAGGTGAGATTAGTGTGTGTAGTTCTTGTTCTCTCAATCCTACCAACCAAACTTTGATCCAAGGCCATGCATGTGATGGGGATGACTAGGGGAGCATCTTATAAGGCTTTGATCTTATTTTCCTTATTTTGATTGTCTTCTTTGGAGGTAAGTTACTTAACCCCCTATGTATGTTAGAATTTGTTACATGTATGAATATTTATGAACATGCATGTCTTGATTACTTGATAATTCCATGTTTAAATGATATGATGAGATGCATAACATGCTTATCTGTTAAGTGTTGGGTTTGGATGATGTTGTATGTTTATGTTGAGCACTCAACCTTGGTAATGAACTCAAGAATAAGTTAGAGACTTTAATTGAAAAATATTTGCATATAACAATTATACCCAAAATTTAGAAGTATGTTAATGACTCTAGAAAGTTGATATTTGAAGAGAATAATATCTACCGAAAGACATGTTAAATTCCTACGTGAATTAGAGTTCGTTTGCTATGGATTATAGCCCTCCAATAATTTGGTACTGGTAAAATAAAGACTCCGGTTATAAGCGTAAGATGGTGTCTAATTAATTTAACAAGCCATATATTCGAACTTGTGTAGTTTGGGATGTTTGTTTATTAGATTTATCAACTCACAAGAGTTGTTTACCCGTATGAATATTAAAATACGGAATGTTAGAGACTAGTACATCAGTCTCGATGTGATAAACGATTGTTCGATAATCTTGGGATTTAACTACAAAACCATATGAATTAAGATAAATGTACTTAAGGGAACTTGCGTTTATAAGAATGAGTTGTTTACGCTTCAAGCGTCATTGTGGGTGTAGTAATTCGCACTCGATGTTAATGAACAAAATAAGTATCCTTGGGTGTTTGTGCTTGAGAACTATGTGAGTAGTCTCAACATGGGATTTGTAACTAGACTAACTTAGTAGTCTTAAGGTGCGTTTGTTGGGAATTATATGTGTATCTCAATGTGTAGATGTTTATAGACTAAATATGTGGTCTAATGGTTCTTGAGAAGTACTTGCAAATATGTGCTTGTATGATTATGTGATTCAAGACTAAATATGTGGTTTTGAGATGTTGATTTGTTACTTCACAAAATGTGTTTAGTAATGTGTTAAGGTAAGATCATTGACCTCCTTAGTTGGGATAAGGTTCACTACTTTGGAACCTTATTGTTGTTGTTATGTTACGAGTAAATATCTACTTGTGAGTTGTGTAAATCCAGCTGGCGTCGTCGTTACTAATGTTATGGTGGGACGACATATAGTCTTTACGAATTCGTTTCGTGATCGCTATAAGTCGTCATACCGGTATGCACACACACCTCACCTGTTGGCCACAGGTAGGAGATAGCCCCTCTGTTATAGCCAATGTTCAAAAAATCGGCCAAGGCGCCCGCCTAGGCGCTAGGCACCCCTAAAACGCCGCGACTAACACTAAATCGGACAAAAAATCGCCGAAGAGAAAAATCGCCGCCGAATCGCCTGCCTAACTGCCCAGCCGATCTGCCTTTTCTTTAAAAAAAAAAAATTTAAAAAGTTAGGGCTCAAATCGCAGACGGAAATCAGTCCCATCTCTCAACTCTCAAGCTCCGCCACCGTCGCCGTCACCGTCGCCGTCCCTTCTCCCTCCCGCTGCCGTGCCGTCCCACTACCAGAGAAAGAGAGAGTGAGAGTGAGATCGAGACAGAGAGATCGAGAGAGCGATAGTGAGATCCAGACAGTGAGATCAATAGAGCAAGACTGAGACTGAGACCAAGATCTGCATCTCCTGCTGTGTCTGTGTGAGAGTCTGAGAAAGAGAGAGAGAGAGAGAGAGAGGGAGATGCCGTGTTTGCCCTGTTTGTGTGAGCGTTTGAGAGAAAGAGAGAGGACGTGGGAGGCTGCCAGGCTGGGAGCATTAAGTTCCTTTAGCTTTTGACTTTTCATTTTTAAAAAATGACAAAAAAGGTTATCTTAATTTTTTTTTTTTGAAAGGATAAATGTTATTCAAGTTATTAAGTGTTTTCTTCAAATTATTAAAGTAATTTTATTTTTTTCAAGTTATTAAAGTATTTTTCTTCTTTTGTTCACTTTGAAATGATATTAAATTAAATTTTAATTTTTAATTTTATAATATGATCATTAATTTTAATTTATTTGGTCATATTTATTCATTTAGTTATTTATTATTGTTGTAGTAAGTTTGGTATGGACCTATGTTGAAATTATGCCTTAATTTATAGACCCCACCTAGGCCCCGACTAAGTCTCTAGGCGCTAGGCCCTGCTTTGCCGCCTAACGCCCGCCTAGCGATTTTTAGAACATTGGTTATAGCAATACGCGTGACTTTGGTTGCTAAGATCCGATAGATTTTCGGGGAGACCCGGCAGGTTCGGGGATGTCGATACATCACACACGAATATCGATACATGTTGGTTATTTTGTGTATTGCAGGAGCAGCACAAAGACAGATAAAGAGAAAGATATCCTTTATTATGTGATTTATTTATACGAACTTATGTGAATATCAAAGTGCTATGTGTTTAACATGAGTTGTATATCATGGATGATATTTCATGTTTGAGTTGTGATGTATAAAAATGCTATCACTTTGTTACGATTAAAATGAACATTATGCCATGTCATATAGTTGCATTTAGTAACTTATTGAGTTTCGACTCACCCCGTTGTGTTTAATGTTTTCCTTAGATCCGAACCAGCCAGGCAGCTCATGGTGAGGTCGGTGAGGACGTGACTAGTTAGCAGGTTGTCCTCGTGGTTGTACAGTTTTGATTGTATTTTCTTTTAGCGAGATACGATGGTTGTGTAAAGTTATATAGACTTTACTTTGGGGTAGAATTATACTTGGTTATGTATATTCTTTTGGTAGCCGACATGTATGTCGCGCTTTTGTTCAGTAGTTTTATTTTAGTTGTTTCTCGAGCATGTTGTAGCTCGTGATTATGTTGTTGTTGTTCTGGCATGTTGTGGCCGATGTTGTTGTAGTTGTTTTCTTTCCCGAGTTGTAGACTCGTGGTTGTTGTTAGATGGGTTTCAGCAGTAGTATCGCCGATGATTTGTTTTTATTTTAACAGGTTAATCTGTTGGATTTTGTTGTAAGTACGGGTGGTTACGCCACGTGCTTTTTGTTTTCTTGTTGGTTGTGTTGTTTGGCGACTCGACCTCGGGATTTCGTATAGAGATCCGGGTCGGGGCATCACAAAATCCACCAAGGGGCAGAGTAGTAACAGGCTGAGATAATCCACCAACAAACTGAGAGAATCCACTAGGGGGTTGAGCAAACTGCGAACTTGCTGAGAGAATCCACTTGAGGGTTGACCAAACTGCAGAGAAAATCCACTAGAGGATTGAGCAAGTAACTGAGAGAGTCTACCGGGTAACTGAGTAAATTGTTGCTGTGGAGGGTAGACTGGTGGCTCCCTTAGTTCCATTTCCTTTAACCAACTAAGTCTTAGGTCGTTGTCCTCAAATTGCATAAACAACTCTCTATTATATGTTTTGGCAAATAATCTACAAACCAAATGGTATAAAGGGCTCCCTATAGTCACACCTGACACTTGATTCAAAATCTTAAGAGTCTCTTTCACACTACTACCACTTATGAAAGACAATGTAGCATCTGTTCGGCGTTCCATATGACTCACCATACGATCAAGTGCATCAGTAATTTTATCAGCACCAGAAAACCTTTTACCTTTACACACCGATCCATAACTTTATTCCTCATTTGTTGCATTTTTCTTACGCTTACCACCAATTGTAACAGGTGTCATATCAGCAACTGGTAAATCTTCATACGGTGAATTATTTTCAGGTGATCCTATTTCTTCACAGCTATCATCCTCAGCCTCCTCCGTTATATTTTCCTCAGTTGCAATGTCATTGTAGCCACTAGTCTGATTTAGAGGTTGTGATACATACTCATCATCTTCATGCTCTAAACTTTGACTAGGTGTCCACGCATTAAACCCTATTGCTGTGACTAGTGAAAATAATTCTTTATACTCATCCTCGTGCTCTAATCCTTTATTTTTAAACTTTAATACCCGTTTATTTACCTACAAAATCAATCATTAACATTAGAAACAATAACAACTTGAAACAAATCCAAACATTAATTAGACCAAATTTTTTTTTGAAAAGATGTACCTGAGCCATTTCATTCCACCATGCCTTAGACGCTGCGTGTGTTTTCTTTTGAGGATCCTAACCAAGGCCACTTGTTTTTTGTTTCAAAAAGATCTAGGCCTGCCATTCTTTTTTCATGTTGTCCCAGTAATTTTTAAGTTTCCTTCGAGTATATGATTTTTTAGTTTCTTGAACAAAAAGCTTGCAAATAGTTTCCCAAGAGATGCAAATATTCTACTATGTCCTTACTCTTTTACGTAACAGTATCAGACATCATTTACAACTAAATGGTCAAACATCAAAACCCATTGTGTATTCAACATTGTACTTCACATGAAAGATTCAATTCCAAGGCAATTCATGCTCCTCTGGTTTCCACTGTAAATGCGATTGTGCCTCAATAAGATTTCAAGCATAGACCTCACTTGTAGCAGCAGATGGTCCAAAGTCCAAACCGAAAAGCATTGTACTTTTCAAACCATTGAATTGAGGGGTGATAAACCACCAAAAGCATGTAACCTTCATTCAAACCCATAGGATTGTTTATCAGGCCAGTATATCTAGAATCACCTTCTAATAGCTAGCAACCATCTACACCAAGCTACCATTATGAGCAAGTCCTATAGCTAACTGTCCTACTGAAAGAGAACTACCAATCTGTTTCCATATCAGGAACACACTGTTGAACTCCAGCCTCGCCACATTTATAAATCCAGCTAATCAATCGCACTCTTTCCTTCGGATCACCTACCTCAACACCTCGTAAAATTTATATCTGCTACATCACCCAAAGGGCAATGCAAAATTCAAGTCATGTGACAGAGCTTTCTTCAAGTTCACCTTCACCTAAATGAAATATGCAGTTCTAACTTGACAGTTTCAAAAGCAACTCTCATACTGCCTTGACGCTGCCCCATGATGAGAGTGTCTAAGTAGATTTTTACATACATAAATACAATTCAGCCTAGATTCAATTTTCACCAAACGAATATATATATATATATATATATATCTTTTATTTTGCTGGGCACATTAGCAACTACTAAACAATGTGATTCATGAGGACTGGGGGCAAACATTAAGAAAAGATGAAAAGGGAAAGGGAAAAAGTACAGTGGTTGATATCACATTATGAAGAGGAATTCAGTCATTTGTCAGTATGTGACTCCCCTCTGTTCCCTATAATAATGTGTTTGGGTAGACCAAAAATAGCATGCTTTTACTATAGTCAAAATTCTTGGTACATATTAGCACTTCTCTTTCTTTTGTAGTTTTGCCATTTTGAACAAGCTGCTCAAAAGAACTTTACTAGCTAGGGCGTGAAGATTTGTGTTTTTACAAATCAACCAAAATCAAGGTACGATATTCTCAAAAGTGCAATTAAACTGTCATGCAACAGTACTTATTTGTTCTTTGCCAAACTCCAGAGATTATAGGCATTTATGTGTGTGCGTGCATGTTCACAGCCTGTTAACTACACCATTCCAAGGGGAAGTTAACAAAGTTATACATACTTTTTTCACTCTCTCTTTAACAATTGTAGATAAGTTTACTTCTCTTGCTCAGCTAAACCTTTGTGGGTGCCAAATCCAAAATCATCAAATCATAATCAACAATATTATTTTTGTTTTCTAATAGCAACCCAGACAAACTTCAAAACCAATTTATCAATCGGAGCAATATATCAAATTTAAGCGAAAATTGCAAGAAAAACAAACACATAACGTAGTCAAGTATATATAGAATTGAATCCACAACATTCTTTTAGCAAATAAATCCACATAATGTATTACTAGTAAGAATGACATTGATTGATAATTTAAGGAAAAATTCAAACCTGTGGTAGAGAAATCAATTGGCGGTAAATGAAGGGAAGCTTGATTGTGTTCCCGCACAGCAACAGAGAGAGAGCAATAGCTGTCCCGACCCACACAGCAATGGAGAGAGAACGGAGGAGCCACAGGAGAGAAGACGCACAGGAGAGAAGAAGCGAGGAAGGAGAGAAAAAGTTAGAGCTTTTTATACTTGTCGTGCGTAATATCGGAAAACCAATTTTTAGGAGCGTTTTAAAACCTGCATTTGGGATTAAGCTAGAGATTCTAGCATTTTAAAACGCTACTGCGTTTTACAAACGGGGCGTTTTAAAACGCTCCATTGAAACACTAAGTTAAGGAATAAGCTGTGTTTTGGCCAAAATGCACGAACAAACGGTGCAGCGTTTACAAAACGTAGTGTTTTAAAAACGCAGCGTTTTAAAAAAACACAGTGTTTTAAAAACGCAGGTCTTTCCTTATAAATACGTTTGGGATATCACTTCAATACGCAACTTTTTTTTTCTAGCAGCGTTTTAAAATCTGTGTTTTGGAAAAAAACTGGAAATTCTAGCGTTTTAAAACGCAGCTGCGTTTTAAAAGCGCTGCTTTTTCTGCTGCAGTGTTGAAACATAAATTTTACAAATAAGCTGCGTTTTATTCCTGCGTTTTGGCCAAAACGCTCGACCAAACGGACTATTAGATTACAAGCTCCACCTTCATGTAGTAAAATTAAAACTTGTGAAATTGTGACTTTCAAAGCAAAACTTGCTTATAAGGCTATTTGGATGAAGTCACGGGGACAAACAAAGGGAATCATCTTACCCATAATAAGATTTCCATTATTGACTCTCCCTCCTTATATCTTTTCAATTCAAGCGTTTTGACCAAATATTTTCAAGTAATGTGTTAATTAAGTAAAATTAATCAAATAGGAGTAATTTTAATGTGCCTCGCCCAATTGAGTCAATGGAAGTCATTCCCATCCCTTAGAGAATGAATGAGACTAACACTCATGAGAAATTTTTTATTAATAGAGGATTAAGTTCACACCTACAATTAGAGGTACCAAACATGGGAATGAAACATAACATGAATGAGATTTTATTATCCCCCTCCCCCTCTATTTTCACTAACCATACAAAGCATAAATATGTTAAAGTGTGACCTTAAGATCGACACATAACCAACCTTCAATAAAATGGTAATTTTAGCTTGAGTAAAGAGAAATGTCAAAAGTCATATATATATACATTAGTAACCAACTTTGTCCCAAAATATATAATTGTCATAACTTATTTTATTGAAAACTTTAGTTTGTTGACATTTAAACAATTTTTTACCGCAAATATTTATATAACATACATAAACAATTTTGGCACCACAATGGCTAATGACAAATGGAAATGACTGTTGGTAAAAAAGAATTCATTATATTTATTTTAAAAAGGACACTTTTGGGAACAAAATGTCAACTTTTAATGCATTTATCAAAAAATTCATAAAAAAAAATTTAATTTGTAAATGAATAAGATGTTAATATTCTATTATCAATTTAAAACTAAACTTTTTCTTTGAACTTTTTAAATTTGTTATATATATATATATTAACAGTTGATTGGGCTATCAATTTAAAATGACCTAACGATCTTTTTGGTGTTCACATACTAAATATCAGTTTTAATTTTCCGTCACCTAGAAGATAGACAGAAAATTCTACTGATTAAATATAGTTTATTTTAAATTTAAGTTTTCAGGCCTACTTTTTTTTTATTTTCAAAACTACAATCACAGGGATCGAACTCGTTTCATATATGCAGGTCCGAAGACGAAAACATCTGAAACAGGGGCAAGTTAGAATTAGATGTCAAAGATTTGAAGCGAATATTTAAATTTTGCATCAATTGGGGGCAAATTTATAGAAAATGTTAGATTTTATTCTATAACAAAGGAGCGGGGAGGGGGGCTAAAATGAGAATATTTTTAACTTATATAGTGCTAAACTCTATTTTAAAAAATATTATGGGTGTGTAAAGTTGCACTTTTTTGAAACTAAAGGGGGCTAGAGCCCCCATATTATTTAGCCTTTATATGCCCTAAAGAAAGACCTGTTCCTGTTCCAAATCTACTAGCTCTTAATCAACTGAGCTATGCCCGTGAGGGCCCTAAAGAAAGACCTTTGATACCACTCGGGGAACGACTAATTGTTATAAAAATTCATGTCAATAACAAGAAAAACTTTAGTAGTTAATGATGAAAAGTAAAAGTTACTTTTGCTTAAGGAAGGAAAATTAATTACAAATCAAATACTTATCAATATACAATTAAAAAAGTGAGAGGACTCAAAATGAAGTAGTGTTACGCTTTTATATATTGCAAAATATCCCCTTAAATTTAAATAATAATTACTTTACTTTTTCTTAATTATAAATAGCTACCTACTATATTCACTATAGTAACTGTTAATTCGTTAAACTATTAACTTTTAAGTATTTTTTGAAATATAAATATGAAATGAGAAAATATTATTAATAAAAAATATGTTGGCGCATCTCCATATGTGTTACTCCTTCCGTTTCACTCAAAGAGTCAATGTTTGAAAAGTATAATAATTAAGGGATATATATATATATAACTAGTAGTATTGAAGTTGATCATAATTAAAAAAATATCTGAACATTGTCAAGATGTTTATAGCATATGTGGAGGGTAAAGTTAAAAAGTTATGAAAATTGTAGACATAATTTTTTTAAATGAACTCTTTATGTGGAACATCTCAAAATAGAATAGTGGACTTTTTGTCTCGATCTGAGAGAATATTTATTAGTACTACAGTATATTTAAGGATAAAATGCAACAAACGTCCCTGTATATTATCATAATTACAAAAATTATTCTTGTACTTTGTTATTGTATTTTTTTCATCGCTGTACAATTTTCATCACCCTTGAACCCTCCGTCTGTCCAGTTTTTTTTTTTTCGTTAAATACTCGTTATATTTGACATGTGTCATCCACCGACTCATTTTGGATGAAATTGTCAATTTATAAAGCCAAGGGGTCATGTTGATAGCACGAAATGTTGATGGGCATTTAAAAATTAAGAAAAAAAAAAGGGAAAAAGAAGAAGAAGAAGAATATGAAACTCAATAAAAAGCCTATTTTAAAGTGGGGTATGATATTACGTGCTCGAGTTTGTGATATTATTATAAATTTTAATGTTAGAGCTGTTAGATCAAATTTAATTAGACATTTACACTGTTAAACCAAATTTGTGTTTTTTAAATAATAACATAGACATTTCAAATTTTTACCAATTTAATAACATTTAATCATATAATGACTCTACACTTAAACTTATAATAATAACACAAACTCGAGCCCCCGATAATATCATTTGCCTTTTACAATAGGTTGCTATTGTCGGCCACAACAAGAAGGTTTCTCTCTCTCTCTCTCTCTCTCTCTCTCTGCATCAGGTCTTCCTGGTCAATTTTGGCTTCTTCACCGGTGACTATATTCACCGCGACGGCAACTATGTTCTTCGCAGCCGACAGTAACTTTTATGCCTCTCTCAGGTAATTATATATCAGTGATCTATCTCGTTTCTTAATTTGAAATATAGTTGTAGCTTAACAATGGGGGTGCTGTTGATGACGCCACCGTTATTGAGAAATATGTGCATATCGTGGTGATCGAGAACTCACGACATGATTTTTTTGAAGGAGAGCGGGATATGATGAAAAATTCACATCCATTTTGAGTGGTAGGACAAACTGAAGACTATCGACGAGTTTTATCTTAGAGTTGCCGGTGATTCTATTTCTACTCTCTATTGGCAAACAAGATTCTGTGCACCTTGGATGATTAGTTTTGATGGCTTCCAATAAACTGCAAAACACAATAATAAAATGGGGGAATTAATCGATTTTAGGACTATGAATGTATAATCTGGAGAAGTTAAGTAACTTTGGTGGAAGTAACTCTAATTGGAATACTAGATCCATTGATAGAATTAAAGTGTTCATACTAGAGAAAATTAAATGGGAGCCAAACTGAAAAAATCTCCATAAAAGCAACGTACTCGCACTTTGTAATTCATGAAGAAGATTTTTTTTTTGGGTGGAAATTCGTGAAGAAGATGACATAACATGACTTCTTTATATTGGCAAGATCCTTGGCTTTATAAATTGATAATTCCATCAATAAATTGAACAGAGGGTTGGTTCGAGAATAATAAAAATTGTACAAGAATCAAAAAAACGAGATAAACAAATACAGGAACGATTTTTACAATTATAACAAAGAACATAAACGTTTGATGCATTTTATCCTATATTGAAATTGGTAAGAGCATGTACAATGGGTAGGGAGCTTCCCACCATTTTCAACCAATTTTATTATAAAAATACCCTTAAAGCTACCCATTAGCTACTCAATCAAAAACCTCCTTCCAATGGTGGCACAAACTCCAATATTTTTATATATCCCACAATCTTTAATTATCTCCATTAATTTAATATCTTTATTCTTGTTTATTATTTTGTTTATGCAATTTTAATTTGATATTTGTTAAATTAATATTTTCGAACTCATATTAATTTTTAATAATAATAACTTTCGTATATTTTTATTATTTTTTATTGAAAAACAATTTAATTAGTATTCATTATTTAATTAAAAAATAATTTAATTAGTATTTGTTATTTAATTATATAAAAACTCCATAAACTACTATTATTTTCTTAATATTAATTAATTCATTTAAAAATAAAAATACAAATACAACAATTAAAAGGAAAAATTCGAGAAAAATACAACAATAAAAGCGAAGAAAATACAACAACAATAAAATCTAAGATTATTCAACCACCAACATGCTGGTTACTAAAAAGTTTCCAATTAGGCATTCCTCCAACATTTGATTTATTCTGAAATTGTTGAAGTGGAGGTTGACTTGGTAAATCAGAAATATTTTCACGATTAGAGAGTTGGTTTGGCGTAGATGAACATGAATTATCTTGATTTTTAGAGTTAATCTTTTTTCCCCATAAATTACGTGAAGCCATAATAGCAATAATAATAAAAATTAACAAAATAATAACAATAATGACAGTAATACTAATAATTAAATTATAATCGCAATATTGATAATTATAATATTTAACTAAAAATAATAATATTAGCAATAAATTAAGCTTAAATACCTTAAAATGACTTAAAAATCTGATTTGAAGAGAGAGAATGGAGGAAAATAGGAAGAAACTTTGAAAATTTGTACAAAATTGCTCGGATGTCCAAATTCAACAAAACAAGTCTCTATTTATAGCTAAAAATGTGTACTTTAATACAATATATATATATATATTATTTGGTTGAAAATTGGCCGTGAAAAGCAAAAGGGAAAAAAATTAAACGGAGCCATAGCCTTGCGACAAGTGGAAAGGGAGGCTGACACCAACTGCACGCTGCTGCTGCTGCTGCTGCCTTTTTTTGTAAAAAATTCAATCCTAAGCTAAACGGTGCTGTTTTGTGTAAATTTTTGGCCAAACGGTGCCATTTTCTTGGACATTGTTGGGAGAATTTGAGGAGCTTATTTGGCTACTCAAACCCACTTTTCCCAATTTGGCTCTCGTGTAGCTACTTTGTTGGAAGAGTAGCTACCGTGTTGCTACTCTTAAGATCCTCCATTGTACATGGTCTAAGACTCACTATATTTGTACCATCTTACTTGGTACTTGAGTTGAGTTTCCAACTAGGTACGACCCTTATAATTCAAATTTTTTCATTTCTAGGTCGTTAGGTAATAAATATAGTTAATAATTTCAATTATAACATGAAGTATATAAACCTACTAACTATATACGTAATAAGCTACATTCTACGGGTTATTTATAATAGTTATGATTATGATTAAGAGCTCATTTGTTCGTGCGTTTTGGCCAAAACGCAAGGTTAAAACACAACTTATTCCTTAACTTTGCGTTTCAATGTTGTGTTATAAAAAATAGCGTATTCAAAACGCAGTTGCGTTTTAAAACGCTTAAATTTCTAGCTTTTTCCCAAAACGCAGATTTGAAGCTGTGTTTTAAAACGCTGAAATTTCTAGTTTTTTCTCAAAACGCAAATTTTCTAGCTTTTTCCCAAAACGCACATAATATCTCAAACGCATTTATAAATAAAAAAGCCGCGTTTTAAATAATCTACGTTTTAGAAACACTGCGTTTTCAAAACACTGTATTTTTAAAACGCTACACCAAACGGACTCTAAATATAAAGAAATTGGATTAAATATATTGTACACTACCAAATAGACTATGATTTTTATCTACTTTCTATCTTTCTAAATAATTACTCTTAAAAAATAGTTACATTTGATAAGTTAATTTTCTTTTAAAATTGTAGCTAAACATACTTATAATTTCAAAAAATCATACTAATTTCTATTTTTATTTTTTTAGATTTGTGATTAGTTTTCTAGGATAAATAAAAAAAGCACTTGTTTAGAATGGAGGGAGTGTTTTTTTTTTTTTTTGGTTAAATTTCATTAACAAGTTTAAACACTCATTTAAAGATAAAGAGAGTATCACAATTCACAGACCCTTTTTGTTTTGGTACTTTTTTGTGATTTGTAATTTTATAATAATTAAAATAAAAAAAGAAAAGAGAAATAGAGAGAAAAATATGAGACTAATTTGAGAGAAAATAAGAAACACCAAGTAATAATAATAATAAAAAATATTATGGCGAACAAGACCATAATTTTTCCAAACAAATTTTGATTCAGATTATAGAGGGGTCCGTTAGTGGGCCAGAACTGAGGAACATGGTCCCATCACCTCGCTATCTATGTGAATCTCTTTTCAAATAAAAAAAAAAATAATCGTACCATTGTCTCTACACAACTCAAGCAAGAAATTTCACAGGCTCATAGAAATAGGAACGAAAATAAGCGAAAACGGAGAAGGAAAAAATGGCAGGAGAAGCTTCAAGATCTAGTGGTAATGGACCCACCGCTGATTCATACATCGGGAGCCTGATCAGCTTGATTTCAAAGTCGGAAATCCGATACGAAGGCCTTCTTTACAACATTAACACTGCCGAGTCAAGCATCGGATTACGAAACGGTAATTCATGAAAGCAAAATATGAGCTACATTACATTCACTCATCGCTTTAATGCTTTTTTTTTTTTTTTTGTTCATTTGGCTAATCTCGGGTTGTACTTATTTTTATGTTAGTTTTAATTTATGCATGTGGGTATGCGAGGTTGTTGATTTTGGGGAACTGGGATTTTTTTTTTTAAAGTTCATTTCATTGTATTTGCAAATGACGGATTTTCCATACGTGAATAGATGAATGTGATGTCAAGGGTTAAAGAAGAAGGCTTGAATTATGCAACATCAATTCTTTCCTTGTGTGTGTTTGTGTTGTGTGTGTTTGGGTATTAGGTCAGGGCTTAATTGTTCAGAAACTTGTTCTTTATGACAGAATTATGATTTATGATCACCGGCAATTTGTTTTAAGGTATTTGCGCCCTTCTCAACAAGGCAATAAGGCATGCAAGAAGGATAGATGTCCGAGTGTTTGGTTGTTTCTGTGGTGGCCAAGGAGTAATTGAGCAACATTATTCAGTAGCATGAGAAAGAGGGCACGGTTTGCTGTCAGACAAGAATGATTTCTGAACAGTTTTTCTTTGGGTTTTGTTTTAGTTGTTTGTTAGGAGGAGAAAATCGAAATCACTGGTTTCTCATCATATTAATTTCACAATTAGTGCGATGAGGTGTCGTTTAAATGTGGGGAAATTGGATGTTTTAGGTTGTCAGACGGCTGAATTACGGAACTATTGTTACTCTTACTCCTTGACAAAAATAGATGCTTCAAAAGCTCTTTATCCTGTTACTTTGACATGAAATGCCATGTTGCATATACCATGTAGCCGTTAACAAATAATGGTTCTGTAATTTGCATGGGAGGTGATTATTGCCTAACTAGTACACGAATACTCTTTTACTTGGCTTTAACGACGTATGCATGACTCAAGGAAGAGCATTAGGGGTGAGAAAAACTGGAAAAGGACCAACAAACTATAGATGTTTCATACGCATGAAATAGGAACCCCTTCTTCTCTTTGAACATCAATGCATGAGAGCAAGGGACTTCTAGAAGATTCACAGAGGCTTGTATTGTGGAGTGCACATATCTTTTTATATGGTATCTTTCTTTACCTCTTTGCAATCGTGCGTATAACTATTTGCAAAAAGTAAACGGGGTATATTAGTAGGTCCCTCAAATATCTGTTGAACTGGAGACTGCCAAGGTTATTGTCATTCTTGAAGCTTTTGACGTAAGACCTTTGCAGATGTGATAATCATTAAGGTTTGAGTACCTTGATAAAATCTAAAAGTTGACTGACAGGTTATTATTAACAAAAGACATCTAATACTTTTTTCTTGCCTACCAGCTCAGATTTTTCGCCAAAATTACCCAAAACAGAAAATAAGAGCCAGTTTTTATAATTATCTAAAAAGAAGAGAAGAAGAAGAAGGCCAACTTTTAACCTGATTCACATTTCAAGATTATTGGCCAACTTTATTGTAACATATGCATTTTGTATTCCATCTTCTTTGTAGGTGTTGTAATATTTAAATATCGTCATAGTAGGATTTTCTTGCGCTGTTGCTGGGATCTTTTGAATGATGAGTGATAAATAATATTTTCGCTTTACTTCAAAAGACCCATTCCTTTACATCTATCCTTGTGAAGGATCCTTTATAAACTGAATATTTGAAGAATTTGTCATATGTCAGTACCTTAAAGTAGATTTGTGCATCTAATCAACATCATTCTTGTAAGTTACAGATTTTTGTCGGAAAGGTTATATGAATGTCTTAGTTTGTTTAATAACAAACCAAAAAAGTATATGTATATTCCTACAGGATTGGTGTTTATGTGGGATCACAATAATCCAAATTATATGTAAAGTTGTGATTTGATGTACGATAACTCCTTTATCTTTGCTTTTGTTTTTGTTACATCATCCTGTTACTAATATTTCCAAAAAAAACTAAGTTGTGTCCTGAAACTTGGTATTTAATGAATTGTAGCTGATTCTTTCTTTTATGTTTCATAGAAATGAGGAAAACCTCCATCACTTTTACTTTTTAACTCTGACTTTGCAGTTAAATCATTTGGAACTGAAGGGCGTAAGAAGGATGGCCAACAAGTCCCTCCAAGTGACAAAGTTTATGAGTATATTTTATTCCGTGGAAGTGACATCAAGGTATTCCAAATTTTACTTGGATTTTGTGTATGATTTAGTGTGCAGAACTGCACATATACAATAATCATACATGCCCATATACGTGAACAGAGCAAACGCTATAAAAAGCTGTTTCATTTTTCGTTATAGCTACTTCTTTTATATGTACGTTGATAATGACAAATGTCACTGGCATAATGCATTGGTGTTCGAAAGACAAACGAAGCTGATGGGATCCATCATGACATGGTTCAAACTGGCATTATTGAGGCTTTCTAGTAAATCACCTTAGCACACTGATCACTTCCAATGTCATTCACCATTAGTGAAATCCACATACCATGAGCTTTCTTCTCGCAATCTTGGTCTAATGTATAATTAGATCCACTTCTAAACCCTTCATGTAATTGTTTTATCACAGGATTTACAGGTCAAATCTTCGCAACCTGTTGAATCTCTATCATCTTTATACAATGATCCTGCTATTATACAGGTACTTAACATTACCATGGATATTTGAAATTCCTATCAACGAATCAGTATTTAAGGGGCACCCAGTATAACTAAAAGTTGCCCTTATTGCATCTTCAGTCCCACTATTCACAAGGAGCAGCAACTTCTACAAGTTCCCATACTCCACAGGCAGGACTTACTAAGTCGACACTACAGAGCAGTCTTCCCTTGTATCAGCCCAGTGCGATTTCAGGTTCATCGGGTTTAACTCCCCTGCCTTCAATCACAAACAGTAGTAGCTTTCCCATGCCTATGTACATGCAAGGATTCTATGGGGCCTCAGAAGGGATTCAGACCCTGCATCAATCGCTGCTTCAATCACCCCATGGATTGTCAATTCCACCTTCCATGCAGCAATATCCAGTCAATAGTGCATCTATACCTTCTAGAACTTCGAACTTCTCTGCTTTACCTTTCTCTTTATCCACGGAATCCTTGCTGCCACCACTTAGTACAGGCACCCTTAATTCTAACTTAATGTTACCCGCCCAGTCTTCTGTTCTATTTTCGGACTCATCGACAACCTTGATGTCCAATAAGGCCGTGACACAAGCTCTTCCTACTGATGCTTTGAGTTCTAACCTGCCATTGGCATCTCCACTGGACAGTGTCTTGGACAGGAGTACCTTTTCAACTTCAGTCCCTGATATATTTGAAAATGTTGCTGGTTCGTCAATGTCATACGACGCTGGCTTTAAACCCCAGCTTTCTGATGCTGGGACATCAGGTTCTTTGTTGAATAAAGGATCTGTACCACTGTTGATAACACCGAATCAACTTCTGCAGCCTAGGCCTACAGCAAATGTACGGTTGCGGCCAGGGCCTATAGCAAATGGACTTCTGCTACCTGGGCCTACACAGAATGGGTTGTTGCAACCTCTGCCTACACAAAATCAAGTCTTGCAGTCAGGGTCGATACCGACTCAAGATTCACAGCTTGGGCATACACCAATTCAAGTAGTGCAGCCTGGGCTTACATCAAGTCAAGTTTTTCAGCCTTTGCCCAAATCGAATCAACTTTTGCAGTCTGGGATTACTGCATCATCTTCAAACTACTCTTCAGAATCAGCTCAGAAGGATGTCGAAGTGGTTCAAGTACCATCAACTGAACTACCAACAACACCAAGAGAGACTCAGGCACCAATACTGCCTCTACCTTCGCCGCATGATGTCAAGGTACTACTCTCACATGTTATTTCTACTAATAAAAGGTTCCCACACTCGATTTAGATCATAATCATGGGGAAACTTCTTTTAGACGAGGCTCTCTCTCTGGAGAAGGATCTGTTCGTCATCAGCTAGCTAAATGATATTCTTCATCTAACCTTTTCTCTGTAGTATGTTGTGGTCTTGTGTCTATAAATCCCCAACTATACATTGTGTTTGGAATTATGAATGAGTTAACGCGAATTGTCTTAGTCATGGGTATGATAATTGGTAAACAAACTTTTTGAAAGTTTAAACATGAAATTTGTGTAAGGTGTATTTTCAATGTTGATATCTTAGATTCTTCCACACACATTAATAGTTTTTACAAATATCTACAAGATTTGGGATCCAAGTGGACGCGGTTCAACTAATTCAGTGAGATGATCTTAGAGAAACTTCACCCTGCTTGTTCATTTTTCTTCTTGTGTTCTATATATCAGCTTATGATAAGGCTAGATATTTTTGCATCAACGCCACGCTCTGCTTTAATCAACATCTCTGTTTTAGAGTAGTTTGTAATAAGCTAGGGCATGCTTATGATGCTATAGTAACTCTCGAACTCTCTTTGTGATAGAGGAATTTGTAAGATTACGGTTGATTTCTATTAATCTGAGTACTCAAAGATGCTTTTCTTTTATTTATTTTTTAATCTTCTTTTATGCTTCTAGGTAAATGGGCATCATTCTTATGCTTGTTATAACAATCGAGGACGTGACAGACCCAGAGGACATGGGGTAAATGTGTTACTTTTTCCATGCATTTTCTGATAACATCTTAATCTCTTATGCGGAGTACTATACGCATTCCAGTGATGTTATATCAGCTAGTAGCCACTGCATTTTTAAAGATTGAGTTAGCTTTCCTAATGCACAATCTATTAGCTTGAATATAAAAATAAGTTCCTGGGTTAATGAATTGATGCCAAAGCTAACTTTCCCGAGCTCAATAATGCTTTCAAGTTGGCTTTGCTATTCTATTGTCACTCCGGCTTTTGTTAGGATTACTGTGAAGAATGATAAGCCATTCGACCTAAACTCTAAACTCTAAATTCATTGTTTTTATAAAGATAAAAGAAGTAATTTATTAGATGAAGAGATGAATATACAAATATTGCAATAATTTGTCATTTTAATTTACTTGACGATAAGTAATCAATGTTTTTCTAATTGTCATTTTACTAGTTTCCAGCTCATTCTTCAAATGATGGAAGGGAAGGGGGACTCCTTTGAAACCTGCAGCTACATACATCTATTTAGGGTCTGTTTGTTAAAACTGAAGATTAAGCTCTGAAAATTGATGTCTGAAAAAGTACAGCTGAAAACGTTAAGGCATCCTCTTTTGACTTAAAATTTTGGCAATTTTTAAGGGATATTTAATTTTTTAAGTGATATAATATTGCATTATCAAACAATCTTATTTTTAAACTCACTTATAATTTTCCTAATTAAACTCTTAATTGGGTTAACAAACAGGCCCTTAGGAGTGCTATGGAAAACTAATGTATATAATTCCAGCACCGCGCGAAATCAAATATACGCAGACTCCCAGACTAGAGTCAAATTGTAGATTTATTCAAATAGACACCAGAAAAGGAATCCGTAAAAGACTGAACTCAACCAACTTCTTAGCCCAGCCTTTTAGTTTTTCTCTTTCTTTATGATGGAGACCCAGTAAGTTGAAATATCAGTTTTATCACATTCTAAGGTTGGGTAGTAGAGGCAATTTTGCTGTTGAGGAAGATGACTAGATGCAGTTGCCATCATTACTCTAATCTGTTCCACTTGTTGGGAGCTAAATATCTTTTGATCTTGTAGCCTCAAGATCAGTACTTGCAGTCCGGCACAGATTCTGATGATGCCGATATTCTGCTTTGCAGGGTTCGCGTCATGTCACCAGATTCATGGAGGAATTTGATTTTACAGCAAGCAATGAAAAGTTTAAGAAGGATGAAATTTGGGGTGATCTTGGCAAGGGTAACAAAACCAAAGAGGAGCAAGGTTCACAAGATGAAGATCAGGCTGGAACATCAAATTTGGAACACAAGGTACTAGTTTCCCACTAGTAAAGACATCCCGCAACTTGTCTTGAGTGATATGTTAATCTTGTTACCCATTCTACTTTTATATTATGTCTACACATGCAATCATGTCTTTTTATAGCTTCCACCTTCTTTATTTTTCTGACGTATGTAATATTCTGTCAAAAGTATTTCCACAGCTTGTTTCTTTGTATATGGTATGAATGTTGGTAGAATTTTAATTGTTATGGTATTGGTACAGCCTGTTTATGTCAAGGACGATTTTTTCGATTCACTTTCTTGCAATGTTTCTGATCGTGGGTCAAAAAATGGGAGGACTAACTTCTCTGAACAAAGGAAACTAGATGTGGAGGTAATCCTCTGGATTTCTTGCTATGTGTGCTTTTCCCCCATCTTTCTCTAATATGGAAAATGCTAACAAGTTCCCCTAGGGAACCTAACCGTAAGCAATGCATTGAAATACACCCCCCAATGCACAATGCACGGTAGTCGTTCCTGATGCAGGACCCTTCTCATATTTTCTGATAGTCTGTTTTATAGTAACAGCTAACTTGTGGTTGGTTTCCTTATGGAACTACGTTTGTTTCGCACCTCCAGAATGAAGGCTCAAGCCTTCTTCAATATTGAGAAAATTTTGTCACAGACCATCATCTCCCCTTGTTCACTATATTTCTGTTGTCAATGGCCATTTACAAATTTTTCAACTATGGATTTAAACACGACGACCTTGATTTTTGCAGACATTTGGTAATTATGCAAGACATCGAGGTGGCCATGGTCACAGTCATGGTAGTCATGGATATGGCCATGGATACAATCGTGGTGCCCGTGGATATGGTAGCAACAATGGCTATGGATATGGTGGAAGCAATGGCCGTGGATATGGTGGCAGCAACGGCCGTGGATACGGTGGCAACAATGGCCGTGGATACAGTGGTTATGAGAGAAGTTATGGGTATAACGGGAGAGGTTATGGGCATCATGCTACTTAGCGCATTGTGTTTTGTTGTAACAATAGGTAGCACCTTCTTGATGTTAGATCACCCAAGAAATCAGTAAATAAGTTACTGCATTTCAGGCCCCTTTGCCTACAACTATTTGTAGGTTGAAATCTAAAGCGGGCAGTTGAACGGGGCTTGCTTCTTCATCTCCACAACCCCTCGCCCCCTCTCCCAGTTCTTTTGTTGGATTTCTAGCTCATAGAAGAATAAGAATAGTTATGAAGAAGAGAGAATTTCCTCGTGTTAGTTTTTTTTTCATTTTATTATTGTTATTTTAAGGGGTGATTTTTGTTGCTTTGCTTTGGTTGGGGAGCTGAAATTCAATTCATAGATTGTTAGTGTGCAACCTACTTTTGTACTCGTTTTACTTTTATATAAAGACAGTTACCTTTCGTCAAAAAAATAAAAATAATAAGACAATTACCTTATTGAACAATGTATGAGTGCCACGTAGAAGTTAAATAAAATTGTCTTACTTTATTGTATAACATATGAGTATCAAGTAAAAGTTAAATAAAGTATTACCCAGAGTGCCTTAGTTGGAAAAAAAAAAATATGTGACAATAGAAGAAAGATTTAATACAGCTTTATTTGCTGTGCAGCTATCATTGTTTAAATTCTTAATAAATTGGTGAGTGACAAAAATATATTTTTTGCATCTCAAAAAATAAGTTTACTTTTCTCTTTGATTTGTCTTAAAAAATTACCTTAATTTTATAAAAAATATAGTTAAAATGTAATTTAAAAGAGGTACAAATAAGTAATGTTAATTTTAAAATATTTGACTTATTAAATAAAAATATATATTTTTTTCTTTGGAAAAAGGGTGTATAAAATAAGTGACGTTGGAGAGAATTTTAAAAAGAGTTCTTGTTATTAATGAAATAATAAGAGAAATAGTGCAAAAAAATGTTGGTGAGAATTTTATAAAGAGTTGTTTATTAATGAAAAAATACGAAAAGACAAAAACTTAAAATAAATTTTTTTTTGGACAGATCTCTTTAATTCAATTCATCGTATGTTGATGAGGTGAATTGTAAGAGATTAGAGATCCGTTTTATGAATTATGATTCGTAAGATATACTCACCGAGATCTACTCATAAGAGAAATTATGAGAAAAAGTATTGATCGAGGTAGAGTGAAGTAAAAAAAAAAATTACTAAACGTCGTAATAGTTACCACGTGATCGTCTTCGCGGTGAACGGTGATTGAGACGGCATATAACTTTCATGGTCCTACGTGGAACGGGTGCTGACATGGCAATCCGAGCTCAGAATTGACACTCCTCTTTGGACTTTGATCTCGATGTCAACAAACAAGTGAACAACTACAGAAAACACCCAAAGCATAGAACCCTAGTTTTACGAATTTTCCCGCTGTACACTCATTCAGATTGTGACATTCGCCATTGAAGATTTAACATTTCTTTCTCTAAAAAGTCGTCGAAATTTCTCTCTCTAGACCCGGACAATGACCGTTCCGGTGGTTAGATTCCCAATCTTCTTGTTCGTGAGGGTCATCGGAATTGCGGTGACGGTTCTAGTACTGACATGGACTATTCATTACAGAGGTGGATTAGCTCTCATCTCCGACAACAAAGATCTCATCTTCAATGTAATTATTTTTCCTCTCATTTACCATCTGTTTCTCGTTTGCTCTCTACGAAAGAGCCAATTTTTTATCTTCTATTTGTATATACATTTTAAACTGTATATAGTTCGAAGTTTGCGGTAGTTCTGATTCAATTCCAATTCTGTGCTAAACATGCTCCCAAACATAGCTTTAGACAACAGTCATTTCCCAACATTAGTTCGTTTATTTTCGAGTTAAATCTTTTCTGTATAAGAAAATCATCTAGGAACCAAAATAACCCAGATCTTATACTCCCCATGTTCCAGGTAAACAGTCCCGTATTCTTCTACTTAAAAGAGTCCATTTCTAATATTATGCCTTCAATCTTCACAGCCTTTTAACTTTACCCTCGTATGTGATATAAGCATCTTTTGTACGCTCAAGCATTTTTGTAATTGGATTATTGGAACCAACTCGAAATATACTAATATATTCCTAAATGAATAAACTTTTCAACCTGGACTTTTTGAATGGAACGGACGGAGTAAATACTTTATGCCGACCTAAATTTGTGTCACCTTTCACATTTCTTTGTTCGTAAATGAGTGTCACTTTTCTATTGAATTTACTAAATTCACATTTTGCCGACTAATCAGCTATCATGACCCATCTCGTGCATTTGCAATGATATGATGTGGGCAATAAGGGTATTTATATATATGTGCTAGTAAAATTGCTTAAAACCCGACCTTAATTTCCCTGAAAAACGAAAAAGCAACACTCATTTAGGGACGGAGAATGGAGAATTTGATGTCCATCAGAATAGGCGACGAGTCGTTATATCTTTTGCACGAAAAAGGAAAATATTCTAGCACATTACTATTTTATATTGTTTGAAAATGTTTTACTTTGAAATAAACTGGGCAAAGAAATTACAGTATTTTCCCAGTACTCTTCTGCCTGTCAAATGCTACAGCTAAAGTTAATCCATCAAATGGCATTTTTTTTTTTTTGCCTAACAGTGTTAATGCATCTTTGGTTTTCATGTGGAATTGGAAGGTCAAAAATTTTAGCATCACTCCGCGTGCTGGTTGAAACAGATCAATATTCTTGTTATGTTTTTGAACTGTTCTTCTTTTTGGTGCTGGGTCTGGTATTTAGGATACCATAAAACTGAATGAAATAATGATTGTTGCATTTGGCTGCATCAATTGCTGCCATTTCGGTGACAAGTAAAAAGTTTGGATTTATCATTGGCAAAATCAAGGGTATGTCAAAACACTCTTTCGTGGGAAAGTAGAGATAGTTTGACCTCTAAACTCTCTGGAAGATTTGTCATTCATAAACTTCTAACATTTTTTGAAATGGAAATATGCAGTTAGTTTTGTCATTGTAATGCATTCATTCTTCCTTGTAGTGTATTATATACAGTTGTAGTAAGTTCTTGTGTTATCTTAATTTTATCTGCAGGTCCATCCTGTTTTGATGGTGATCGGTCTTGTACTTCTGAATGGAGAAGGTAACGTCCTTTTAAACCATGACCTAGCTAGATTTTAATAAATGTCATCTGGAAAGTTGTTAATGACACCTTAAAAATCCAACAATTTTATATTCCGTGCTTCCTTTGTGCTGCATATGATGAGCCATTAATACATAATCTCCTTTTTGACCATGACCTAGCTATAGTTATATCAATGTCCCTTAGAAAGTTACTAACTGCAACCAAAAGATCCAGTAGCATTATCCCTCTGGTTCCCAAAGATACCAGTAGCATTATATTATGTGCTTCCTATGTGCTGCAACTGATGAATCATTAATGCATGTATATACTCTGTGGACTTGCTCTATATTCTCTTTCTGGATTTCTTTTCATGTGAAAAGATTGTGATTTATGAGCAGAGTTGTTAGATATTCATACCTAGATCCGGATTGCATCTTTTGTTGCTGCTGTAATATGTATTCCCTCAAAAGGATGCGCCACCTCTTTTGGTGCGTGTTTATAATACTTATTATTTATCAAAATATATATATATATATATATATATATATATGTATTCCCTCTGTCCAAAATAAGTGTCCCATGTTTCATTTTGGGACGTCTCAAAATAAGTGTCCCCTTTCCAATTTTAGAAAGATTCTTTAAAGCAATTGTTTATAATACCCTTCTTAAATTATGAGATGGAAAAAGAAGAGGGTCCCATTGATTTTACACCACTAAGAGATACTTTGATGGCACTACGAGAAAATTACACAGAGTCATATTTACTTTCTTAAAACCCACGTGGAGTCAATAGGGGTCGCTTATTTTGGAACGGATGGTAACACTTTTCCCTGCTTCTTTTGAAGGTTTTCCATGTAGATACTGTAAAAGAGTTACTCTGTGTACACAGGACGTGACACCTGTTTTATCCCTCTTTGTTTATAATATATCTTACTTATCAAAAAAACAAAAAAAAGGGTAACTCTGTTAAGATGTAGTCCTTAGTGTCTCTCATAATGAATTGGAATAAGATCTCTTCTATTTTTATTTTTCAAAGTAAGCCTGAAAAATAACGTTAAATGACACATGGATTACATGGTAACTAATAAAGGGTTTTTTTCTTTGGCTTTCAGCTACCCCATGGGGTAGGCGCCCATGCTATACAACATGACAGTGCAATAGCTATGTGTAATCTCCAACTGATTGCAAGTGCAGGTAGCATGGTGTAATACCAATACCCAAGCAACTTGCCGGCCCATTGCTTAATCAAGACATGCATTTTTATAATTATTCAATAAATAACTGTTAGCAAGACACTTCTCAAGCTAGGTGCCAAACTCTAATCTGGATGTTATTGTCATAGATCATAGAATTGATTGTCATATTGGCTATCGTTAAGAAGTTAGTATGGCATTGTTTAGGTATTTATCAGTTTTCGGAGCTTTATTCAGCACCAGAACCAATTTATTTGCAGATAATCACTGTTTTGAACCAATAAATGCAAAGAAGAGGCACAATTATTCCATTTTCCTTTTTTTGTGTCTGTGATGTTGGATTGGGGAAAAGAAAGGAAACTGGAAGAAAAGTAAGCCTTTTATGCTGCACTACAGATCCAAATGGATTCTTTAATTCGTTAGTTTTCTTTGACTTGCCATTTTTCGGCCTGTCACGTCGTCTCTTTCTAATTTTTGCGCTGATGCATGCTGCCTTGCATATTGCCATCTCCTCTGTATATTGTCCTGTTGACCTCAAATTGTTTGAATTCTTGTAATAGAGTAGGAAGGCCGATGTCTCTCACTGTATCAGGTTATGGAAGTTTCTCATGTTTGCAACCGTACTCATGCGACGTAGTTTGAACCTGTGACCACAGGGGAGCAACCTTACCACTATGCCAAAGGTTGTCCAAGGTTGAAGTCTTATATTGCAAATAAAATTTATGTTTGTTCTACAAATAACTAAACAGATGGTCAATTTACCTTTGAGGGCCTTCGCATTTTTCCAAGGTTAACTTCTTGGGAGGGTTTGCATAATTAAAAAGGATGAGAGCAACCACCACCTGCAAGTATGTCAAGATTGGATCTGTTCCAATATTCACCTTCCGTTGGACGTGATTATACACCCATTCCAACGTTTAACTAAAATTTTGCAGAAAGCACTGAAATTTCTGCACCAGTGATTTGTTACTGATTAGGTTCCTCATTGTACGTGGCTACGTGCATGCCCCATATTAGTTGCAGATATAGAGTGTGTTACACAATTATAGGACTTCTATACAGTTCCTTGATACTGCAAATAGTTATTCAACACTCTGACCCTTCCTTTTGAGTCCAGCTCACCTTTGTTGCCATTTTCAAATTTATGTTCTAACTTCTACATCTGTTTGATGCAGCCATGCTGGCATACAAGACGGTCTCAGGAACAAAAAGCCTTAAAAAACTAGTTCATCTTACTCTGCAGTTCTTGGCTTTCCTTATGAGCATAATTGGTTTATGGGCTGCTTGGAAGTTTCATAATGATAAGGGCATTGACAATTTTTACAGCTTGCACTCATGGTTGGGCCTAGCTTGCCTATTCTTGTTCGGCATCCAGGTATTTTCTTGAATTCTCACCCTTTCTCGTTTCCTTATTCTTCCTGCTACCCTCTTGGGCCGCTCAATTAGGTCTCAGGCAATCATTTTCTGTGTGCAGTGGGCAGCTGGATTCGCAACCTTTTGGTATCCAGGGGGTTCCAGGAATAGCAGAGCCACACTGCTTCCGTGGCATGTGTTCTTTGGAGTTTATATTTATGCCCTTGCCGTTGCCACTTGCACAACTGGTATTCTAGAAAAAGCAACCTTTCTTCAGACCAACAAGGTGATATCACGATATTCGACAGAGGCATTACTGGTGAATTCTTTGGGTGTCTTGATCATTGCTTTAGGTGGTTTTGTTGTTCTAGCGGTTGTTTCTCCGGTTGGTGGGAAAGGAGATATATTAAGAGGATCAACAGAATAAATGGGAGTTGCACGGGATGAGACCGAAGCAAATTTAATCCTCATTTTACGATTTTGTACTTGTATAGAGGTTGATGATGTAACAGCAGTGAAATAGAATAAGACGACTTTTAGCTGGCTCTTTGTTTGCCAAGTTAATTGAAGAACACTGGAGGTTTTCTTTCCCCATTGGTAATTAATACCAAAATTGATTCTTATTCTCATAAAACCTTTTCACCTGTTGATCTAAGCTGAATGTTAATGGTACTAAAATATAATTACATAAACATTCTGAACCATGTATGATGTAGCAATAGTTTTTCTTAAACCTGCCGCCATGGATGATAAAGCTTCGCCTCAACTAGTTGTAAATCCAATATATAAAGCTGTGCGTTTTAGTTTAAACCCACTAAACACGAGTGACCTCATAAGCAATGATCTCTGCCTGCCATGCACCTTTGACCTTTTGTTGTACTCACTCCATTCCTCCCAAGAGTCTACCTTCTTCTTGACCTGTCTTAAAAGATTTACTTTCCAAAAGTCAAATACTGCATCCGCTATCGAAAAAAGTCACTCTTTCCTTTTGGTTTGTTCTGGAAAATTATTACTCCCTCCTCCGTTCCTAAATTATTGTCTTATTTGATTTGGTACATGGATTAAGAAAAAACAATTGACTTGATTATTAATTCTGACATAATGTGTAGTTTTCTTTAATGCTCATGTGTAGGGAGAAAAAGTAAGAGTAAAATGATAAAAGTAATGTTCTAAAAAAGAAAGTTTTCAAACAAGACAATTATTTAGGGACAGACAAAATAAGAAAGCAAGATAATAATTTAGGAACAGAGGGAGTATTATTTCTACAAGTTAAGTTTGAAACCTTCATATTTTTACAATCTTTTTCTTTCTTTCTTTTTGAAAATGTTTCATGTAAAAATATGTACTTCCTCCGTCCTAAAAACAGTCACGCTTTTACATTTTGGTTTGTTCCAAAAAGAGTCGCATTTTTAAAGGTTAAGATTTGTAATTTCATTTTTTTTTCTTTCTCTTGGAAAACATGATATTTCTGAATCGTGCTGTGCAAAAAATTATATACCTTTCATACAATTTAAATGACATGTAGAAAATAAAAAATACGATGTTAAAATGTTTCAGTTTCTAGATGAGAAATTTTTTGACGAATTAGAGTATAACTTTAGTGCTATATATATATATATATATATATATATATATATATATATATATATATAAAACGATAGGGATCCAAACTTTTTTGTCTAAATTTTTTATCTCAATCTAGGCATCAAGCATGTGATATGTTAGAAGGTGATATCAGATGTGATATTTAACATCACATGCTTGTCACCTAGATTGGGATGAGAAATTTGAGCAATAATAAATAAATACGATTGGAGTCTTATCACTCCTCTAAATGAAATATTAAACTAAAAATTTGATTTTTCAAATGCGACTCTTTTCAGAGTATTTCTAATTTTGCTCGAGGAGCACATATTTGCTTGTTGACCTCCACAGTTTGTCGTAGAAGTTTCATTTTTTAGTAACTTAACATTCTGAAAGTACACAAATATTCTCTCGGTTATACTTAAACAGTTCCTCAATTTTGTCTTAAAATATCCACTTTTGAAAATCAGACATTTTGAAAAATTAGTAAATGCTCTACCATAGAACAATATTTTGAACCCTCCAACTTGCTCATTTCATAAGTAAAATGTTAGTACAGTACCTGCAAACTTATATTTCAAAGTGGAGCTGTGGAACATCCTAAAACGGGACTTTTCTGAGTAGCAGGATAGATGGGAGTATTTGATTCTTTCAGAAATCTGCTTCCGTTCTCAACATAAGCAATTAATAAAGTTGGTACAACTCACCAAAGTGGCAACAACATCTGTGCAAGGGTAGAACAGACAGCCGTTAAATGGGCTTTACAGTGCGGCAATCGAACTTCATTCTGAGACTCACTGAAGAGGTAATGGAGAAATTGGTCTGAGGTACACTGGAGAGGTAATGGAGAAATTGCTTTCGGGTCGGGGAGGCGGGCTGCTGGCGGTGCTTGTTTTTCTCAGTTTTTAACTTACAACCATTCCAAGTGCAAGCGTCAATATGAAAGATCAGCCAACTTCAATTGTACATGCTGGAAAAGGGGGGCATCAAGTGTGCATTGCATGGTAACCATATGCATACGATACACCACCTAATCATGCAGAATGATAGCTATTAATGGAAACATTCCGACACTGAAAATTTGACAACAAAAACATCCAACTTGTTGAGTTACATCTGTTTTGCCAGATGGGTACAATAAGCCACCAATTGTGCACTAAACATTTCAAATACAAGTACCATTGAACAACTCAAAAATTCTTACATCTGTGTGCTTGTCATTTAAGTCCTTAATCCACATTGTAGAAAAAAAGAAACAGAAAAAGAACAAGGGCAACTCAAAATACTGGAGCCAAGTCCCCAAAACTGACCGGAGAGGCGGAAATCTCGCACTCTTCACAAAGTCGTGCCAAAAATTAATACCCGAAATTAGCTACTCAGTAGCATTATTCTGAAACAAATGAACTAATGGAGAGCTAGATAACAACAGATTGCTGAAGAAGTCTTGGCCATGTCATTCACATCTGCTGGTTGGATGGCGTTCAGCAAAAAATACAAAATTGGAAGGGCGTCCTTCAGACCACCTCTCTATATTCATATCTGATCATTGCGGAATTCTCGAACAATAACAGGAACACTTGTTGGAGGGATCTAAAATCATAAATAAACATCATAATAAACTGATGAGTAAATGAATACATTATTTCACTGGAGAGAGCATATTAAAGATATAAACTTGCACCAGAATACATGTTCATGCAAGCATTTCCACTCTACGAGACCATTGGTCGTGTAAACATTTTAAAACCATAATATAACTTACCATGCCGTAGTCTGTAATGATCATTGAAACATAATCTGCTGGTGTTACATCATACCTGTTAAATAGAGAGAGGAAGGGGAGGGGGAGAGTATGAGCCTTTATAATTATCATCAGCCGAGACAAACTTGAATTTAATGGCCAAACAATAAAGTATAATCAAACTTACACCAAATTCAAGAGTTGCAGATTTTCATTATTAGCACAATCCTTCAAATAGTTGATTTCAGTTCTACCAAGAACATTGGAAATGGCATCGGGATCTCCTGCAATTCGTTTACAAGTAAGTAATTAAGCGACAAAATAGCAGAATTCCATTCCAATATGAGAACACTAATCAAACATCAATTGTATACAGTTAGAGATGCATACCGAGTTCATTAGAGCAAATCGAGTCGAGCTGCACCCTTTCATGAAATTTATATGCTTCACAACATACTAAGACCGGAACACGAAATGCATGAGCAACCATAGCAACACATGCAGTCCCAACCCTTGAATAGACTGTCCCATTAGCCAACACTGATGAAGCTCCCAGAAAAACTCGAGTAACTTCATGCATGATATATGAAACAGCATTTATATGAACGTACGTACAGCTAAGACCTTTTCCCACCAACCTACGAAGTAATAGTCGCCCTTCAAGCTTTGGACGTGAGTCCACTATTACAACGCGAAACTGTTTGCCAAGCTCATGGGCATGCAAAAATATCATTTCAACAGCAGAGGATGATCCATAAGTGAGAAGAACATCCCCGTCCCCAACTTTTGCTACAGCATGATTGACTATCACCTTGTCTGCTAGTATAATTTTCTCATTAATAAAATGATTGATTTCAGACAAAATAATCGCTTTTGCTTCTGATTCTGACAGTGCTAAGGGTAAGTTGGCAATCCGTGTTTTAACAAACTTAATTGCATTTCCCATGCTGACGGAAAGGGGCCTGCATTCGATCAGAAATGAAACATAGGAGTTTATTTTTGCAGTTAAGTCCCTATTAATGGCCTTCTCAGGTGGTGTAGAGTGGTCTTTAATTGACTCTTGGAATGCTTGAAGCATTGCAATACAACGGGCATTGCCACCTGATATATCTCCAGCCAAATACCTTAATCCAACCTGCTCAAGAGTAAAGAGAGTCATAAGAATGATGGAAGTACGAAAACCACATTTTACTAAAAGCAGGAGTTAGATCTAAGATCTAGATCGATCTCAGCTTTGGTCTTCTTAGAGAGGTTTCAGCCCATCCCCCCACCAAGAAATAAATACTGGATCATTACATAGTAAGGCAATACCTAAGATCAGCCACCCTGTTTCATACTCCCTCCGTCCCGAAAAATAATTCCACTTTCCTCTTTGGTTTTTCCCAAAAAAATAGTCTCATTTCTTAGAAGAAAATACTATAATTTTTACTGCAATTTAAAGGAGGTACAAACAAGTAAAGGTACAATCTTTATGACTTGTCAAATGGGACTTTTTTTTGGACAAAGGGAGTAGCATATGATTGCCTTGTAAGCGTATGTTATGATTCCGGGTGGGTAATATCCTAAGTATGGGATTAGGTATGGTTCACTTGAGGTATGACATCAAGTTTAAGAGAATTGATTTGACGCGATACCAAGTCACGTGGCTTTTGGCATACTGGTCAAGGATCTTAACAGCGTACAATCAGCAAACATCAGCAAAGGTCAAAATAGGATAAATTTCCAACAAGCTACCTTGTAAACAGCTGGATGAACTGGATCAAGATGGAAGAACTTTGATTCGAGATCAGGAAGCCTTGTTCCATGTTCGTATTGGGGTAAATGCCTGAATAGTTCAACTCTGTTCCTAGCCTCGACTTGTTTGACTACAGCACGCTTTTTAGCCTTCTCCACTCGGGTTGTATCATCAAATTGCATCCTTGGATGGGGGACATCTTTCTTTCTATCTTTATCTGGTGCACGATCACCTCCCTTTTTCTCAGAAGCTGCAACTGAAGAGCTGTCTTTCTTCTGTTGAGCAGGAGCCTTCGCAGCTTTTGCTGGCCTTGCATTCACCGTAGTCACTGACCCAGAAACAGCAGCAGGTGCCTTACTTCCTTCACCTGAATACATATCAAATACCATAAGCATACACAACGAAATAATATCCACATGCAGCAAAAAGGAAAAGTCAAGGGAAAAAACAATTGAATCTTCCTAGCAATGTGTTGAATTCTATCTCCAGAAAGCTTGGGCTCCAAACTCACAAGAAAGTAAGTTTTTATTTTTTATTTCAAGTAAGACATTTCAACATAAGAAGGCTTTCATTCTTGCCAATACATCTCTCCTCCCAAATAAAGAAGCTATCCATCAAACTTGAGGTTGGGATTGTAATAATGCTTTAGCCGCTTCTCCTGTTTCATTTTCCCAAGGTAGGCTTAGGGGCAAGGAGTTAACCAGAAATTAGATTACCGAGTCTACCATATGAGAGAATCTAAGAAAAATGGCATGCCTTCCTCCCCCCACACAAAGAAAAGAAAAGGGAAAAAAAGAGCAAAAAACTGATGACGAGATTTATAGTTACTTCAAATAGAACACAACGTGAGACTTAGACCATCTACAACGAGGGAGCAATTGGGGAGCATGAGGGGATAAAGGCTTGCAACAAGGTAGCATCCTGGTAGCATTTTGGGGAGCAGATTTTGCTCCCGGAGCTTAGCACGCGAGAATCACTTTTCATCCTCCAAAACGACGTAGTTTAGACTCAAAAGACCCCAAAACTACGCCCTTTTTGCAACAACAAAAAAAAAACTGGCCTGCCATGTTACTGTAGCATCTGACATGTCACTATAGCTTCAGTTTTTGGTCATTTTTCCCACAAAAATCTTTTTTTTTTAATTAAAGTACACATTTTTATCTATAAAGAGAGACTTGGTTTACTTCATTTGGACACCAGATCATTTTTTTACGAATTTTTCAAGTTTTCCTCCATTTTCATCTCTTCTCTCTCTTCAAATTTGATTATTACCAGTTTTCGGCTATGTTTTAACCACAAAAAAATGTTTTTTTATTATTTTTATTAAAATATACATTTTTCTCTATAAATAGAAACTTGGTTTGCTTCATTTGAATGTCAACTTATTTTTTTACAAAATTTTCATGTGTTTCTCCATTTTCACATAAAGACATTAAATTAAATGGAGATAAAGATGGTGGGGTATGTAACTTGTTGGAGTTCGTGCATTGTTGGAAGAAAGTTTTTGTTGAGTAGCTTAATGACATTTTTGTAATAAAATAGTCAAAAAGGGAGATAAGCTCCCCAAAATAGGAGACCTTGCTGGACATGCTCTTAGGCATTCTTGTGAAGGTCCGGAAATACCATGCACTCAAAGAATTAAAACTAAGAAAACAAATATGTAGAGCAAACGAAATATATTTAAGTACTCGAGCCTCCATAAAAGATCAAAACCACACTTCTCACCATCACATGTTAAAGTATCATTAGACAAATGCAAGAGCAAACGAAAATTGATAATGAATTTATCAGAATATTAGAAATGTTTGCAATTTAACTGTGTTAGCACATAAAATAAAACTTATATTTTAGGGGAGACATATGAAAGGAATGATACATTAGGGTGGTAACAAAATATCTCATTGGGCAACGTACTGTTACCAATGCAAATACTGTTGGGAGACCCATGTGAGCAATAATTTGATCAAATGCAAGAGCAAATGAGAATTCACAATTATTTGTCAGAATATTAAGAATCTTTGCAATTTAACTGTGCTATCAGCTACATTTTACTTTTAAGGGAAGACATTTAGGGTAGTAACAAAACATGTCATTAAGCAACTTACTGTTACCAATGCAAATATTGCTAGGATACACTAAACCTTGCATAGGATACAAGAGGGAAAACCACAACTTAATGTACTTGACTGACCAATAACCTAGATAACAGAGCGAGAGTTGGAGCCAGAGCAAATGTGAGAGCAACAAAGCATCAAAATTCAAAATTAGCCCAGATTAGAGCTATATATATATATATATATATATATGATTTGATAATATTTTCAAATTCCTTATGGGGTCAACATGGTAATAAATGAAGAATATGTGGTTAAAGTTATCTTGTTGGTTTGGTATTAGTTTCCAAATGAAACATTGTCCTATGCCAGTCAATTCTTATCCCACACTGTCCAACTTCAAACATCAACGCTGCATCCATCTTCCTTTCATTTCGGCTTCGTCTTCTCCACCCATGAAAAGACCATCTTCTTCCATTCCTATATCATGATGGGGAAACCTGCTAGTATTCAAGATCTGATCTAGTTCAAAAGTCCCCAAATGCGAAATATGACGGTTTCACACATTGGAAAGCCAATTCACGGATTCCAAAATTTGGATTCACAAACTTTTAGCAAATTCACAGATCGCAGACAGAGTGGGAATTCGTGAGACTGGCATGACGAATCGTGTGACCCAGCCAATAACCAATTGCTTAAGCTTGGATACAATATGGGATTTTCTCATGCAAGACTCTGAACAGTAAATAAAACTAACTAGATACAAACTTAAAGTTCCCATCTTATCAATAGAGTAAAATACTCGGCAAGTAAAATTATGCAAGAGACTAGATATTTTATTTGTTTTGTTTAGCAAGAGACTAAATACATGTAGAATTTCTAATTAAAATGCCCAACCTTTGGCAGCAGCTTTTGCCGCTCTTTGAGTCTCCTGAAGGGCACGCCTTTCAGCTTTTGAAGTTTTCTCTTTCAATGGCTTCAAATTTGTAGAGCGATCGTTTTGAGCATCACCAGACTGTCCTCCAAACTTTTCGGTGAAATGATCTGTTTATCAAACAAGGTTGCATTTCTCATGAAAGATCAAGTGAAGAATAGAACAAGACAGCTTAAGCACAAGATAGTCATATGCTAGAAGCACTATTGTTTATTTTTAAGAAGTTGAACTTCAGCAATGGACTAAAATACGTAGTAACAGGTGAATGAAAAGCTACTCAGAGTCAACTTTACCCAAACAGTAAATTTTCTTCCCATGGACATTCATGTAATCAATATAAAGTTTTGCACATATCAGATTTGAGTTTTCTACTTTATCCCTTCTTTGATTTGTGTGGATACACAGGAAGTTGACGCCCAACACAAAACCAAACCGAAGACGCAATCTTCCTTCTGCTTAGCACCTGCTAAAGTAAAGTCAACAATTTCGTGAAACCATTCATTTAGAAATGGGTACACTTACAGTTTCACATGGCTCACGATTAGGACCATACGATCTGTACCTGCTACACCAGAGCAGATATACTTACTTAATAATGCAATTCACACTCTTCCTCATCTTCTTCTTGTACCACATTTGATGTGCTCTTTTATTCCCATTTTTATGTACTTACAACAGCACAGGGCTTGAATATGTCTAGGGATAATTCTTTTTCTATTTCGGTTATATTTCTTTCCATGAGGGTAGAGGATTTCCTTTTTCTTAGTTGGGTCCTGTTTCATTTAACAGGTTTAATCCCAAATATCCAATCTTTTAAGCCTAAACAAGACTTAAATGCTTATCAAACACATAATTCTCAATCTGGAGGCATAAATCTTGAAAATGATTGTGTACAAATACACTGCCAAACTTTTATCTTACAGTAACTAGATCCTCAGATGATTTAAGATTTAGTAATAGTCAAGTATGCCACCGTTCATTTCAGTATGTCAGCAGCTTTTAAGCAAATCCTTTCATTTTTTAACTTCCTTTTAAACCAAAAACGAGCCTTCTTTGGTATCAAATGCTAAAATACTTTCCAGTTTCCAACTGCAGAGACAGAGTACAGATAAATTGAATTGTCAATTAATATTTACAGTAAACATATAGAAAGTCATATGCATACCAGTTACATTAGGAGGCATGCTGACGATTGACACAGTAGTCAAACTACTCAGAGGTACATTCTTGGGCTTCACGCCCGACAAATCAATTCCACCGGCGGGCAAGGAAGTTTCAAACTTTCCAGAATCAACCCTGTGAGCCCGACCCGGCGATGGAACACCGACAGAGAAATCTGTGATGTGGGATGCGGACTTGGAGGGGTTGTAGCTTCCGACGGGAATGGACACGCTAGAGGGAGGATGGAGGGGCAACTGAGGGAAGTGAACTGGACGGTGGTGGAAGTGGGAGAGGTCGTAGAGGTGATGTGGAGGGGGGATCATGACCGGAGGGAGAGAGAGGTCGGAAATTGGAGGCGAAGAGGAATTTGGGGCGACGGGAACGGATTGGGAACGGTCAGGTGGGGCGAAGAAACCCACTTGACGGACTTTCGGGTTGATAACAGCGCGGTTGAGTCTGCGCGGCTCCATGGGAGGGGTTTGAAGTTTGAGAACGATGGATTGGGAAAAACCGGAACTAGGGTTTTTAGAGAGGTTGGAGATGGAGGGAGTGATTGGATGGGCGAACTTAGGGGCATCGGGCATGTTGGACGGAGAGAAATATAGTCCATTTTGAATGAGGGATTACAATTACTGAAATTTGATTGATGAAATCTGGTAAAGTTTGATATCAAAGTAGTATGACGACGGGTTGCGATAAAGCAAGTTTTGCCCCAGACAATTGTTCAATCTCATCTTGATAGGCTATTCGCGACGCAGAAAGTTTTGCTCAAGGAATAGGAACATGGCTGCATCATTACAGTCATGCATGCAGAATTTGAGAATACACCGCACAGTAAGTTTTGGTTGTAGGAATAACACAATTCACACTCTTCCTTATCATCTTCTTCTATCACATTTGGTGCATCCTTCCATATAATAATAAAAGAAACAATTTTTTACTTACTACAGCAGAGGGCTTGAATATATCTAGGAATAATCCTTTTAAAATTTTCAGTTTATATTTCCTTCTATGAGGATAGAGGATTTCCTTTTTCTTGTTTGCACCCTATTTGTCCAACAGGTTTAATCCCAAATATCCAATATTTTTAGCCTAAAAAGGTGACATGCTCATCAAACACATAATTCTCAATTTGGAGGCGTAAATCTTGAAGTCTATTGTGTACAAATACACTGCCAAACTTTTATCATACAGTTACTAGATCCTCTTATGATTTAAGCTTTGGTAATGGTCAGTATGCCGCTGCCGTCCTGTTTAATGTGTGTCAGTCGCATTTAACCAAATCATTACATTTTTTGAGTATCACATGACTAATCTTTCCACTTTCCAATTACAAAGACATAGTTTCCATAAGTTCGAGCTGCCAGTTAATATTTAGAGTAAGGATATAGAAAGCCATTTGCTTACCAGTTGCATTGGGAGGCATGCTGACAATTGACACGGTAGTCAAACTACTCGGCGGTACATTCTTCGGCTTCACTCCCGACAAATCAAATCCACCAGCGGGTAAAGAAGTAGCAAACTTTCCAGAACTAACCTTGCGAGCCCAACCAGGGGACGGAAGGCCGTCGGAGAAATCAGCAGTGGGGGACGCGAACTCGGAGGGGTTGTAGCTGCCGACGGGAATGGACTCGCCGGAGGGACGACGGAGGGGAAGCTGAGGGAAGTGAACGGGACGCTGGAGGTTGTCGGAGAGGTGACGCGGAGGGGGGATCATGACTGGAGAGAGGGAGTTGCCGGAGGGGGAGAGGTCGGGGATGGGAGGTGAGGAGGAAGCCGGGGCGACGGGAACGGATTGGGAACGGTCGGGTGGGGCGAAGAAGCCGACTTGACGGACTTTCGGGTCGATAACAGCGCGGTTGGGTCGGCGGGGCTCCATGGGAGAGGTTGGAAATTGAAATTTGAGAGCGGTGGATAGGGAGAAACGGGAACTAGGGTTTTTGGAGGCGTTAAAGATGGAGGAGTGAAATATACTAGTACATTTTGAATGAGGAATTACAATGAGGGATACTTAAACAATGAAATATGATTGATGAAATCTGGTAAGAGAGTTTGAGCTGAGCTGAGCTGAATGGATTGGACGATGAAGATCAGTCAGTTGAGTACTACAACTGTATAAAAATTGCAGGTGGCGAGCATGAGAGAGAAAATGAGCAGTTAAAAAACTAGGCAGAAAGAACAAACACATGGGCTGTTCTGTCCTCGGCCCAAAAGGATTTCTGTTTTGAGTCACCATTTTTGTCTGCAATGTAGTATCTATCTGAAAGGCTACGGCTAGTTTGGTAATGGCTGAACGGGATCTTCTTACCTAGATTTTCTCCATTTTTTTTTTTTAATGAATAAATTGAATGATCGCCCGATGATCATGTTGAAATTAAGAGAAACTAATACTCCATTAAAAAGAAGTTGAGTTCGATAACTATTTAAGTACTCGTCAAATTCTTAATATATTAGCGGGTTTTTATTTTATTTTAAGACGTACAAAACAAATTTTTTTTTTTTTTTAGATTTTTCAAACCAGTGCTCATTTTAACTGTGAGTGGAATTAATTTTGCACTATAATTTTGTAAGTAGACATTAGATATTCATTGTAATTAACATAGCATCATTGTTGACTCAAATATATGCTGCCTTTTATTAATTTGATGAATTCATTACTTAGTGATTGAAGATCCTTAATTTTTATACGTAATTAGTGTTCACACTATAATAGGCAAAGTCTTCTTCGTGGACTTAGTTTTTGCTAAGACTTTTGCTAAGTTTTAATTTCTACTCTTCAGCAAGCTTGTGGATCTGCAGATTTGCTCACTGTCAAAAGATGCCTATCATGTTTACATAAGAAGCTGCTAATATATGAAGACCAGCAAATAATACTAATGTGTACATGGAAAATAGAAAAATCTCAAGAATCTATCTTCTAATCTTATCTCCAAAGATATATCACTCACTATTAAAGTCTCTAAGACGCCAACAATCATTTCCTCGGATTAAAGCAAAGTTTGTAATTTCTAGCTGACCTATTGATGCAATTAAAGCATTTCAGGCAACCAACAAACTCCTTATTTTGACAACTAAGTCTCAACAGTTATTTGCATTAAATGCACCAGATTTAAAGATCAAAGATTAAGAATTTCACCTTCTCTAATGGCTCCAATAACTCTCACCATAATAGCCATCTCTTGGAACATTGAAGAAGGTTGCCTAAGGCATTAAACTTAGAAATCATATTAGAGTGAAGCATTTAAGACCGACCAAACATATTTTTTCCTATATCTCATCAAACACTTTAGCACCTCACAAATCATTGATAGCTCTCTCTACTAATATTTATTGAGAGTTTCATTGATTGCACACACACACACACATACACGAGTGATTTTAGTCCTTGTTTAAAGGACATCATCACTCACAAACACAGGTCAAAGTTATTTCATACACGATTCATTAGTGATCAAGTTGAAAATTCATTTAGATCTTTATAAAAATGTCAACGATGTTGTAATCTTGCTTTGTAATAAACTGGTGGGCAAATGGTGCATATTTGAGATCTAGGGCTGACCACCTTGCTAATGGTTGTATCAACCTTTATGTTGTGAACGACTTTAAATCGATGTCTCTTTAATTTTTTTGATGATTATCTGTTTATTACTTTTGTTGTTGATGTCTCTGCTTTGAGTATTTATTTTTATAGCAGTCATAGTAACCTATTTGAACAACAGTGTTGTGATCTTCCTGTGTGACTTTATTTCAAATCCCGCATTTTGTGAAATTGCTATTTTGATATAACTGGAGATTGAATCAGTAGGTAATTTGATAAGATTGAGTTGTTTTGTTAAAAGTTTTAAAACTAGTGTACAGGCTATTCACCCTATGCATCTAGCTTGTTTCTTAACAATTGAGCCTAACAATCATATACAAACGAATTCAATGCTAGTGTCGTGGGCCACCTTTGGAATCACCATGACAAGCCAATAAGGGCACACTTATTCTCTAAAGTTTTGCAGCTGCCGGATTTATGCTCGGCATGCTAGCTTGCCTCCAAGTGCCACTGCCATCACTGCGCTAGCGGCCGCACATGCCAAAACTATGCATATGCCAACTCAAGAGTGTAACATTGATGCCTTGAAGGTTGGACAAGACAAAAATTATGCCTTTGGTGATAAAGGCCGACATGCGACAACATCAACACCGGTTGCCCGCAACATTGTCTTGCATGGCCAAGACAATGCCATGACATGGCCACGATAGTACGGTGCTGGGTGCCAGGAAAAGGCCACAACATCAAATTTTGGCACGAGGGAATTTGAGCTTGAAATGGAATTAGACTTGGGTCGAAACATTTAAGTGTCTTATTCTGATGTAAACAAGTAGCGCATGCCATTAGGGCACCATTTGTAAGTTATTAACGTGCAGTTTTACTTGTATGCCTCTAGAACGAATATCAGTGTATGTTCTTAGAATAAGGTTTCTTGCCAACTGACTATTATATGGGGAAGTGCTTGAGTGCACTGCTTTCACACCCAGTTGTCCGATTGTAAGCCAAGTTGTTTGGCTTTGTAACCTTTGATTTCCTAGTTTGCAAGTATTATACAGATGTATGAAATTAGTTGTTTTCATGTACTTTTAATTGCGTAAATTGTTGTTGCTATATACTGTTTTCCAATAATTTATATTGCAATTTACTGTTTTCCAATCATTTATGTTGCTATTTACTATTTTCCAATCATTTAGTGCCGGGCGTTGCACATTGTATTGGGTTTTGCAGTGCGGGTGTTCATGCCATTAAAGGCACGCTGCAAGATATCCGCATTAGTACAGCACCAAAAATGAAGACCAACACACACTACTTAAACTTGCTCACTGAATCAAAGGAGAATTTTTTTTCTTTTTCTTTTTTTCCTTTTTCCTTCGGTTTCGGAATAAAGAGGAAGCAATATTCAGCAAATATACTAATGAAAAAATTGGTCGAAAACACGTCCTCGACACTTCCATAGATAGGAAACCACGCAAGCACTAGTTGAAGTGAAAGTCTAAATTGGTAGTGCCAATGATAACCATGTCCTTATAAAGATATAATTGGTCTAGAGATAACGAGAATATGAAACCTGAAATTAAAATCCATTTTCTGATATGAACGAAGGGGACATGCAAGAAAAGAACACCACAACCACTGGTACCATCAAAACAAAGGATATGATGCAACAGCTATGAATCAAGGAGAATAATAATCACAAAAGGCATGTGCCACACAGATCGAGTTCATTTTCACCGGGTGAATAGATTCAAAGACAAGTTTCCCTACTGTAGTTTTTAACAAAAGCATGGATGCAGCTGCATAACAACAACCATAGAACTTCGGGAATCCTTCCTCGAGCATCAGCATAGGGTTCACATGAAACTGGGGCAAATTGGTCCCTTGGAGAGCCCAAGACGAACTTCCATTCCATGATGCAAATCAGGGAGGCGGAATGTTTCTATGTCATGCACATCTACAAGAAACATCGATGAAACATAATAAGCAGAAGCCTATGTTAACAAGACTCTACATTCACCAAACACAAGGCATAAAAACCAAAGCACCTATATGAGCACGACGCAAAAACTAAAGCAACTTTTGCATATAGATTGGCAATGGTATACTTCTATGTTACTCCCTCCGTTCCAGGCAAAGAGTCCACTATACTATTTTAGAATGTTTCACTTAAAGAGTCTACTTTCAAAAATTTATGCTAACAATCTTCGTAATCATTCATCTTTATCCTTCACTTGTGTTGTAATCATCCTGGTTGTGCTCAAGTATTTTTATAATTATGATAAAATCCAATGACACTAATAAATTTCGTAATAATTAGACTTTTCAAACATGAACTCTTTGGGTGGAACGGAGGGAGTATTTCTTTAAAGTTCTAAGCTGGCACTTAGGTTATACAAATTTAAAAATAAAAATAAAAAAAGGTTATACAAAATTTAGACCCAGATTTGAAAAGGTTAATTGTGTTTAGAACCAGTCAACAAAATTTTGAGTATACTGGGCAAAACTCAACTTAGTATTTGGTCACAAGAAGTGATTAGAATCCTCCAAAGGATCCGAGCACAAGAAATGATGACCTGTTGAAATGGCAAGTTGGGCCTATCACTAGGTCCAAGTCTAAAGAATTCAAAAATGCTCTCAATGGTTTGATTGGAAATTGTTGGGTTCAAGCTCGATTATCAACCCAAGAGAACCCAACAAATCATGTCCTTTTAATCCAAGTTAACAACCAAGACTAGGCCTAGTCTTTGTGGATCAAAGGGGTGTTAATTTCAGCCCTCTCCAATAATTGGCAACAATTTTATTCAGTTTAATTTAGCTTAAGTCCATGTTTAATTTCAGCCCATGTCCTAGTTTTATTTATTTATCTAAGTATAAGTTTGCGTTTAAAATAGTCCTTTTTATATGTTTGTTTGGTCCCTTTGAATTGCTTAGCTTATGTTGTCTTTTGTCTTAATCTAGGTTTGGTCCAGTACAAAACACAAAGAATAAGGCCCAAATTGAAGTGCAGCGTGGAGTCTCATGGTGATGGAACTCTAGCCCAAGGAAAGAAGACATTTTGAGCCCAAACATGACCCAAAATCAGCCACTTCAAAGGCTACAAGGAGGAGATCCGAATTTCTCAATAAATCTAGAAGATTCCATGGTCAAGATAAGGTTGATTCATCCATCCATGGTCAAATACATTCAAGCCAGTTTTGTCTACATGAACTAGGAGAATTCAAGAGACTTTGGAGACCTCATTGTTCCTTGTATTCTCCACCCCCTTAGTTTATAAATAGGTCACTTGTAAACATTGAGAACCAACTTTTGATCAATACAAATATTAGTGAGTTTTCCAAACTCTTTGTTCTTCTTGAACTATCCAGAACTTATCAAGCTTTCTTCTAAACTGATTGTTTGTGGTGATTTCCATACAAGGTTCTCACTTTCTTCAAGTGACGGGTCGAGGTTCTTCACCAACTCAAACTAGCAACCATTAGAACGGTCCAAGCTCAACATGTGATCAAGTCCTTTCGGGTAAGAACACATCAAGAAGTCATTGGACAAAGGCAAGAAAAAACTAATCAGTCTAATTTCTCCAGAAACCAAACAGTTGTTTGGATGCACATTTCATGCTATCCAACTCTTGCAAGCATACATTCTCAAATTTATATCAAAAGGGTGAAGGCTGATTGACCCCAAAACTTGTAGCATACAATGGCCGTTATGAGTAAAGCAGAAAAATGGCTAGCGAGAACAATCATTTGATAAGGCAGGCACCATTAACAGTAATTTGATAAGGCAGGCACCATTAACAGTAATTTGATAAGGCAGGCACCATTAACAGGAATTAATACTCCCTCCATTCCAACCAAAAAGTCCACGCTTAAAAAGTCTTTTAATTAAGAGATATGTTAGTGCACTTGCAATTGGTTATATTTACAAAAATGTTTTGAGTGTACACAAAATGTTTATATCACATGGGGAGGGTAAAGTTGAACGTTTATGGGGATTGAAAGCATAATTTTCGAAAGTGGTCTCTTTAACTGAAATATCCCAAAATAGAATAATAGACTTTTTACATGGAACGAAGGAGTACATAATTACTCTATTCTTTCTTACCACTGAGGTGATCTTCAACACCAAAGTCTTCCAAGGCTCCAGTCATGGCCTCCAAACCCAGCATCGATGAAGGTATAATACCTGGTGGCCTCTGAACTCTGCAAATAATCAGTGAATATAGCAGTCATACTTTGATCAAAATCAAGGAAAAAGAAGTTTTTTGCACAAAACATAAATATGCACGATCACATCAAAAAACCTTCAAAACAAAAAGCACTTAAATTTTATTAAAATCTGAAAAATATGAAAGTTTATATCTGACAACCAACTCCATCATATGTTTTCTTAAATTCATCTTAATAAGCATGTCAAATTAGCTTTTGTTACCCCACTACTTGCAAGATTTGCATTTCAACACTCTAAAATGAGTAACTTTATTACTTGGTAATATTTTAATTAGTAAATAAAGATTCGTAACCTTTTGCTAGATTCCCTACGTGAAATCCACCAGATCTTTAATAGAAAGGAACCGGGAAGTAGCCAAACCCATACTTGAATGCAAGAGAGACATTTGGAAAAACAAAGAAATGTTCAGTTTACTCTAGGATTACTTCGAAAACAGCCTCCCAACCCTCGATTTCTGTATTGCTCTAGAGAAATGTTTAAAACAAGCTCACTACAGCCAGTTGATTGTTCAAGTGGCTGTTCAACAATTTGAGGAAGAACAAATGGAAGGGGACCCAGAATTTATTTAAAGACATTGCAGCAATTCAGGAATTTTAAAGTGGCCAGCAATCCCTTGGCCAATGAGTTTTTCACATTGTTTCAGTCTGTTTATAGACAACAAGCTTCAATGTTGGGCAAATAACAAAGTAAAAAGATTAAGCGTGATCAGAATTTGAAATTGGCCAAGGGGTGGTGGAAAGTGTCCAATGTAATATTTTCTGCCACTTTTACCATGGTCTTGATTTGCTTGGTGGGGATGCAGCGATCACTGCACCGCTCGTGATTACTGCACCGGGAGAGGGGGAGTATCCCTCTCCTCTAGGGACAAACAAAAAAGAAAAGTGTCCCTCTCCTTTTGGGACGGAGGGAGTATCACTCAACAAGAATGTTCCAAGAAAGGAAAAGTGTGTGACGAGTGAACAGGATGTCATATGAAATGGAATCAAATGGGTGACAGACATTAAACAAACTTGAACAGAACATTTAAAATCAAATTTTCAAACACTGATCAATAAGTCCACAAGGCAAAAGTTGCAACTGTAAAGCTGAATAGCTACTAATTTCTACCAAGAGGCATCCCTAAATGTGAGATTTAAGTCACAACAGGTAGCTCTTAACCATGGACGAAGCCACTATAGGGCCAGGGGGGCCATGACCCCCTAGCCATTTACATTATAGCAATTAACCCCCTCATATATATATATATATATATATATATATATATATATATATATATACACAATTTTAACTTTGCTATTGTTTCATGGCCCTCCTTGAGTTCTACATATTAGCTAATTAGGTTATCTTGAAATGCATTTTTTTCTCATATTCTTTTTAATAAGAGTGTCAAATTAGCTTTTGTGCCCCACTATTTCCCAAGGTTGTCATTTCAATACTCTAAAATTAGTAACTTTATTACTTAGTAATAAGTTTAAGCAAATATATAATTGTCATATATTAAATTTTAGTATTTTAAAAAGTTAGGAAAACAATTTAAGGAAGTAAATTCATAAAAATGAATTGACCTTCCTCTTTGTCAGACTTAGCAATGGGCCGAGTGCTTATGCAAGATGCTCATCCTCTCGCCTCTGATAGCAGATAGTTGAAGGATGCTGAAGGACCTTATGCTGCTCACGAAAAAGAGATCCTAGCCCCTGTAAATTCTCTCCCTGTCTGGTAACTCTGCTTGGGCCTCAATTTGTGGTGAAGAATGCTCTTGCCCAGGTCACTACTTCTCCTGAATTAATGTGATTTCCTTGGCCATTTCGTATCTTTTGCTGGGTATATTTTATTCATCAGAAGAATATTTAATCAAATGTGCTAGCTTCTTCCGAAAATCATGAATCAACAGTTGGTTTAGAGCAGCAGGAATTCCAAAGAGCTATGCATGGAAAAATGAATTCCTATTTCCATCTCTCCTTCCCCTTGTCCCTCGCCCTCTTTATCAAGCCTAGCCTCTTGCTTTTGACTGTCTTTGGTGTCATTACTATTCCAATTAAGGAAAGATAAGAATCTAAAAAAGAGACTCTTCTTTCTAAGAGGCCCTGGTAAGAGCATTAATGGAAACTGCAGGATGCACTCGGGGAAGGGCAGTGGCCCTTCTACCAGAATGACTTTAAGGCACTCGAATTTTTTCAGTTACAGGACCTGCTTAAGAAACTGTCTGTGAACTGGAGATCTGAGAAGTTTTTCCCTTGCTCTTCCCATACCAAGCTCTGGATCCTACCTTATGGCTTATGTCGGTGTCAGATAAGCTTAAACTCACGGCTAATCTTCACTCAGAAAGGAAAGAGAGCACAAGGTCTTCTTCCACTTGAGAACGACCTGGGGTATTCATTTAATAGTTGGTTTAGAGCAGGAACAGACAGGCATGGTCCAGTTTAAAGACAGGAATCCATCTGATCTCTGTCCATCTTCCAAGAACTAGTCCGGATTTGTACTCTCATGTGGAAGATTGTGTGGAAAATGAAGCCTAATTTAAGGACGGACATTCCTCTTTAGCAGAGAAAGGTTAGTAAGAAAGAGTATCTGGGTCGTGAACATCTTGAAGCTTTTCCTTCTCACTCTCTTCCTTCCCAAATCAAAGCAAGATCAGATGAGGGGAATCGAAGGCCAAAGTCACTCAACCTATGAAAAAGGCTTCCAAAAGAGGTTTCTACTTCGCTCTAAGGTCTATCCTTCCTTTTCTATGACTGACTCCTAACTTCTTTTATTCACCAAGAGAGGAGATGAGGACGGCGCACACTCAGAGTAAGGGAAATAAGCCAAACCGGAAGGAAAGGCAAAAAGGAATCTACAAAAGGTTCAAGCCATGCCTATCTTCATTCAATTCAGAGGTATCCGAGGGAAATCTCCCTTTAGTCCTGTAGATCTCTGTAGCCAATTAGATCATCAATACGCATCTCACGCACCCTATATAGAACCTGGTCTTATCCCATCTATAGACAAGGAAGACCATGAAGGTCCCTTCCCCTCTACTGTTAGCATAGGGAAAGGTTATGAAGGTCATGAATAGGGCAAGGGTGTTGTTCTTTTAGAGACGAGATAGGCATTTTGAAAGAAAGAAAAGGGTAAGATAGACATCAAAGAAAGAGTGCTAGCAAGCAAGCATTCCTTTAGCCATCAATCCTATGGGTAGACTTTCAGGAAATGACTCTCAAGGAATGCAGAAAGAAAAATACTTGACTTCAATTGGCTGGCTACAAGACTAGTTCTTCAAAGAAAGGACGACCTTGAGGCAGGCATCATTTGAAGGACTGGTGCTAGAAAAAAAGGACGTGATCTTTCTCACCAGAAGATTTTTGTGAAGCCATCTTCCAGAAGGCCCAGTTGAAGATCCGGACTGGTGGCCTAAAAAATCAACAATTTTCTGAATTTGGGATGCTGTGAGACTTGGAAGCAAGTGGTGTAAATCTTTCGTTGAATTCCACTCCAGGATCTAGGGAATAGCCTTTGGCAATGAGCCGAGCATGATTCCTCTTGGATTCTGCCATCTGTATTTTCGTCTTATAGACCGACTCAGAAACAAAGCTGGATTGGTAATATTTTTTATCCTTGGTTCGAATTGAAGCGGATTCCCAAGGGTCGCATCCATCCCCAACCTCAGACATACATATTGCTTTATTTGAAATTAAAAGCAAATCCTGATATGTGTTATTGGTAAATTTTATATGATCTACGAACATTTAGAAACAAAAACAACATTTTTGGCAATTAACAAGATTTCATTTTCAATCTCAATAGGTTCTTATGTTCAGCTGTTCATCTGTAGAGTTCCTCTAGAGCACCCATCACTTTTATTTAAGGTGAAGCTTTTATAATTATCTAAAAGCTCCTAGCTTCGTCCTGCTCTTAATACCTTCAACTCAAACAATAAACTTCCGATTGGTAGCAAAGATATATAAAAATAAAGCTCCAAACTTTCAGTTCAATGAAGACAAAAATCCACAAAGGAGAAAGCCCTATTTTGCAGTCAAGATTACAAATTTCAGCTAACGAATGTTAAAAAAACAAAAATCGCAATCACAAACTAACGCTGAAAATTCAAAACTCATACCTAGATAGAATTTTGCGGTCGAGCTCCATCTTCAAAGGAAAAGCGGAGCCATACGTGTTGGTGAGTATCTTTCTCTTCACCTGCTCTTCTCTAACGCTTGCCTGATCAAAATTACGGATGTAACCAATTATACGCGATACAAACTGATGCATCGTCATGCATAAAACGGAGTATTGAGAGAGAGAGAGAGAGATTACGGATTGGTAGGCCGATTCGAGGGGATGAGATCCGACGATCTCACTCTTGACGCCTTGAAGTCCGAAGCGGAGGGCATCGTTTCTGAGTCCTCCGATTTCGTGCTCAATAGTCTTTGGAGCTTCCATCTTTTCTCTATTTCTTTCTCTCACTCTGCTAGCTACTTGTCCGTTCAGCTTGTGTGGGAAAGAAGGTCTCTGTAAAACCCCCAAAAATAGGCAACGAAAACTTTGCAGACAAGCCAAGATGGGGGACGGGGATGGGGATGGGGATGGGGATGCCGGGATGGACTCGGGGAAGAAATATAATTGGGCCTCTCAAACTTAAGCCCATTAATTCTTTCCCTCTACTTAGCGGCAGGGACAACCGGTGCAAAAATTCTTGTTGAGAGACTGAGACCTTTTTTGAAAAACATAATCACAGGCCCTTTTCAATAGGGCGTGCAAGAAGAGACGTCGGGTTAGCCTTCGAGTGCCCACGTTGATTAGGGACATAAGAAATTCTAGGCTTTGTTTTGATTTGTGATACGCAGTTTGTTTCACGAAAAACGACTCACAAAACATAGTTTACAAAAATTGAAAACATTTTTCTTGAAATAAATTTTCAAGTGTTTCGAAATCTTGAATTTATTTAAAATATTATATGTAATACAATTTTCCAAAAATATTAGTTGAGTATAAAAAGATAAAACTAATTTGAAAAAATATTAAACTATGATATACTGTGCATGTTTGTGTGTGTGTGTGTGTGTAAGACTTGTCAAATGATTGAGATGGTGCAAAAGAAAAAAAATTAGTTAACACTAGGCTTTTGAAATAGTAGAAAATAAAGTTAATTACTTGTGAAAAATGAATAGAACAGTTGGCTTTTTGAAAAAAAGAAAACCAAAAAACAATAAGTAAATCTATATATACTCCCCCGTGTGTGTATAAAGTTGGAGAGGATTATGCCTTAAGTTATGACACCTCACCCAAATTTGACTTTTGGAGTGAGATAACTTTTTATTTTTAGGTCATTAACTAATAACTATAGCTAATAATGTTGTCAATGAGATTTGAACTCACGTCCTTTAAAATATGAATATATACCTTAAACTAACTTAATCAATTATAGTATAGAGTAATGCTATGTGCATCTAAAGAGTATCAAATTTTTTGCACAAATGATGTGTCAACTGATGTAGCAGCTAATGTGATGCATTAATTATGATTTTTAATTTTATTTTTTTGTACCACATCAGCTGACACAACATTTGGTGCAAAAAATTTGGTACTCTTTAGGTACCCATAGTATTACTCTTATAGTATATAAAGATTTTTAAAAAATATTAAATTATTCTATAAATTATTTTATACTATAAATCAACTAATTTTTATTTTTATAAATGTTACTATCTCCGTGTTGAATTATGAGTCTCATATTCTTATTTAATATGTCTTAAAATAATGTCTATAATATGTGATACATATCAATAAAATTTTAAATCATTTCATTCAAAATTGATGATCTTTTTTTTATATATGTGTAAATTTCTTTTTTACGCCGACAGTGTATCAAAAATATGTAAATATACAATCCAACTAAACATTTTCTAATCATTGAATGATCATCAAAAATTATTTTAAGAAATATAATTATATTCAATCCTTAAACAATTCTCCTTTGTTCAGAAAAAAGTTTATTTTTCTTCAATATGTCCCAAAGTAAATATTTTATTTTTTATTTTGTAAAAATTATTCAAATATATGTCTAAAATATCTTTATTAAGTGCAAGATTTAAAAAAAAAAAAAGAAACACAATAATTTGATATCGTTAAAGGATACTTAAAAAATAAAAAATAAAAAGTATAGAAACGAAAATACATATATTTACCACCAATAAAAAATACTTGTTCTGAAACGAAAATATTAATAAACGGTCATCAATTTGCATATATTGACAATACATTACCTTTGTCAGACATTAAGTCAACAAATGCTTATATTCAATAATGATAATTTTTTCAAAAATATTTCTAAAATGTATCAATTAAACTCGTGCGGAGCACATGTTCTATAACTACTGAATGATTGAATGCAATTGAAAAAGGAAAAAAAAAAACAATTGGAACATTGCTTAACTAGGTTAGTATCTGTGCAATGATGCATGAATTTAATTAAAAAAATATTTAAAAGCTATTTATAATAAGGGAATTTTCTAAATTTGTCATAAGTAATTGAAAATATTTTAATTGAAATAATTTGAACAAAACTAAAATAGGATAAATATTGAATACAATTTGAAATTACTTATAATAATATTTGTAATGTAAGAAATTTAATAACATCTCATGTAAATATATAGTTTTTTTTTTAAGTGATTAAAAGATATGTATTGAAATTCACTATAGAAAGGAGAACTTAAAAGATGTGCATTAGAAATAGGACAGAAAATGAGACAGCTTAGAAAATGAGACAATTTACAATTGAGGATGGAAATAATAAAAGGGGCAGTAAATGAGATAGCTTAAAAAGGATAGGAGATTAGACTCGGGGAAAAATAAACGTAAAACTGTCTTGTTGCAACATTGACTTTTATTTTGGTTATAGTTATAGATACCGTTGAGCAACATTTGCTAATACTAGTGAAGCTACTATGTCTAGTTCTTTTGAATTTGCAGGTTCCAAAAAAAATAAGTGTCGTGATCTCGGGGTGGAAGGAGAGTGCATATAATTTTAGTACTTACCATCTCTAACAAAAATATTTGGATCTACTTGTATCACATGTATATAATTTGAACACTAGGTTAGTAGTTTTGACTTTGTGTAAATTTTTTTTTTACATTAGTGACACATCACTAGACATGCACAAACGATTCAAACCCGAATCGGAATCGAACCGGCCAGAAAATCGCATAAATCGGAACCGTCAAGAACTGGAACCGAAATTGTCCCCGAACCGCCGGTTACACGGTTCGATTTCGGTTTCCAATTTCTCAAAACCGTGAACTGCCAGTTTGGAACCAAAAATCGGAACCGCTGGTCCCAAACCGGCTTAAAACGTAAAAAACCGTGAAATATCGCCAAAATTTAAATTTTAAAATTTATAATTGTCTTGTTTACTCTATAATTTGAAAGATGAAAAGTTTACAAAGTTCAAAAAAATATACTTTGGTTACTTTAAAAAATTCAAAAAAATACTATGTACAAAATTTAAAGATGAAAATTTTTAAAAAAATTTAAATCACGATTTAGAACCGGAACTAGCTTAACCAGTTCAGAATCAAAACTGTAACCGTGATTTGCCAATTCAATTACGATTTGTTATCCCACAATTTTTGGAACTATGGGTTCAAACCGTTTAGACATGTCTATACATCACCAAATCCTTTTGACCGGTTTTTCAAGTTTCAACTTTGCCTAAACTTTCAAAAGCGGATTATATTTCACCACTTTAATGACATCGGTTTCATAATTCTCCTCTTATAACGTCCACTTGTAAAATTTCGCTGCCAAGTTGTTAGCCTCTCTCTCTCTCCCATGGAGTTCTTATAGCATTCCAAAGACATAAAAATTTCCATGTGCATCAAAGTTGAAGATGACCTAACCCTCTTTTTGTTGTGGTGTTGTAATTTGTAAGTAACAAACATTAAAGAATTATATAATTATTTGGTCCCTCGGTTTTACGAAAACTATGCATTTGGTTCCTCTGCTAAAAAAAAAAAAATACAATCTGGTCACTCGATTTGCATTTCATTAAGAGATTCCCCCTTTGAGCTGTTACCGTCAATTTTTTCGTCTGTTTTTAAAAAAGATACCCAAACTTCCCTCCCTTCCTCTTCTCCCTATTTCCCCTCATCTTCTTCTTCAACCTCCCTTGTTTTTGAAATACAAATACAACAGTCCAAATCCTTTTTCTCTCTTACTCATTCAAAATCTCTTTCAATAAAGTAGCACAGGATCCTTTTCAATTGGGTTTTTGATGAATAATGATCACAAATCCTCTTGTATGTAATTTGCCAATCTGAATATTGAAACTGGAAACTAACAGAAAAAGGGATCTCACGAGAAAGAGACTTGGAGATCCAACACCGACGCTATCTCCTGTTCAAGATCCGGTCATCTTTTCCAGCCCCGGTGAGTCGTGTACTAGTGCCCTCGCGCCGCAACACCAGCATTTGTACGTGATCTCATCATCTCTGGTTGTACCCCTATTCTTTCCATCTCCGGCTGAACCGTAATCGACTCTAGGCTCCTTCCTCAGTGCCAAAGAGCCCTTGAACCAGCGCCACCGAGCCATTCCTTTAGCACCGCGTATCAGTTTTCTTCAATCTGCAATTGGTGCAACAAAATTTCTTGGAGGGCCTGAAATTGGGGGTAACTTTCTTCTCCACACAAGTAAGATCTTTCCTATTTTTGTGCAATTATTTGAGAATTGTTGATTGCTGGTGGATGGGTTTGCGATAAATTTCAAAATCTATTCAAATTGATTACTGTGGATTGAGATTTACGAATCTTTTCTAGTTGTACTAGTATACAATTCTGTTGGATTAGTAAAGTAAGTACTGTAGTTGGCTAGCACTTGGACTGTTGAGCAAATTAGTAGTGGTTGAAAAATTAGTTGTGGGGGAAGTTACAAATCAAGTTTTTGGGTGTGGTTTGGAGCAACAATTATACCATTGTAGTCGTCTGGAGTAGGCGACCAAGTCTGTGAGCTTCCCGTTGTCGCTAGTGCCGGAACAGTCCTCCACGCGTCCCACGCACCGGCGCGTCCACCGGGATTTTCTCGCCGAAACTTCACAGACCTGTTCGCTGGCCCATTCCCGTCCTGGGTGTGCTGCTCTCTTCTCAATTTGGTGAGTTTTTGGTATATTGGTGATTTGAGTAAGAAATGAACTGGGTTTATTAATTTTTTTTTATAAGTATGAACTGGGTTAATTAATTCAACGATGGGCTGCTCGGAAGAGAGGATCATTTTTCAAAGTGGACGAAAAACTTTTGATGTGGTTAGATTTGTAGAAGAGAAGGGTGTCGTCTTTAGATTGATTGAAAGATAGGGAGGCAAAACTCATGTTGTTTTACTCTCTACTTTTGAATTCAAATGGGTGTGCGATTGCTTGGGTAATTTCTCTTCTTCGAGTAAAGGATGTTGGAAGAAATGGCAAGAGACAAAACGAGAAAAAGATTTGGAAAGAGAAGGAGAGAAAGAGGTTTTTTAGTATTTTGACTGCTGCTATATTTGTATTTCAAAAACAAGGGAGGTTGAAGAAGAAGATGAGAGGAAATAGGGAGAAGAGGAAGAGAGGGTAGTTTGGACATTTTTTAAAAAACAGACGGAAAAATTGACGGTAACGGCTCAAAGGGTTAACGAAATGCAAATCGAGTGACCAGATTGCATTTTTTTTAGCGAAGGGACCAAATGCATAGTTTTCGTAAAGCCGAGGGACCAAATAATTACATAATTCAACATTAAATATTACACCATTAATTGATGCATGAAGTGCAGTATTAATAGTTGAATTAATATATAATTTGGTCCCTGAACTTTACCTTTCCCCCTAATTTGGTCATAGATCTTTAAAGTTTTCTAAATTAGTCCTTGAACTCAATATTTGATGCCGTATTAGTCTCTCATTTCGTTATCTCAAATAACATCGTTAAAATTTTCTTAAAATGCCAAATTTACCCTCAGTTATGGTTGAGTGGGATGCCTAGGTGGATGTTTTCATGGTGGGAATGGAGAAAATTTTGGCTTAAATCGCAATTTGGTCACCCTACTTTGTCAGAAAATTTATTAAGCTAACCCCAACTTTTTTTTTTCTTAATTTTATCACTATATTTAGCATTGAGTCAATAAGCTTAGGGCAAACTACATAAATGATCCCTGTAGTTTTATGATTTTTTGTATTTCGTCCCTATACAAAATTTTTTTTGCCAGTCATCCTTGTATCAACCAATTTAACGCAATTGGTCCTTCCGTCTAGTTCTTTTATATTGTGTCCGTTAACTCTTGACACGTGCTTCTCACATGAATTTGGGATAGGACAAAATTGTCATTTCACCCATGAAAGTACAGGGACCGTGAAATATTAAAATTTTGCGTGATATTAGAAACTCAGAGGGGTCCAATTGAAAAAGAATTGCATTGCCTTAACAATCCACCGGCCATTGTTGTCTTCTCCAAAGAAATCCAATTGATTATTTTTTTACCTTACTTTGGCATAAATTCAAGAGACCGAATTTAAGAAGTATAAGTTAAAAGACTCTTCAATTGATTTATTTAAAAGTTGCAAAAACGATTTAGGACAAAAAATAATTATTCAAGATGTGGAAGAAGGTAAGAAAACTAATAGGCAATTTGAATCAATTTGCACTAAAAATCAAAATCTAGTAAGGTGGGCTTTTGATGTGGGTTTTAATTCCTCTCTTTCACTCTCTCTCTTCGCGTAATTTTTAGTCAAATTTTTTATCTGGGTTTTGATTCCTCTCTTTCTATTCAAAATTTTTAGAGAGAGACGAGAAGGGGGGAGAAATTTTTAGTCAAAGAGATGGACCAAGAGACAGAATGAATGGCTGATGAGAGAATTGGGAAGTTGGGATTTTGTAGTGGGTTTGGATTTTAACTTTGTACCAGTGTTTGTCTTGACGTGGGTTTTGACTTTGATTTTGAAAAGAAAGGATCTTTAATTCTTTGATTCATTCCAGCGAAGACGAAAAAGAATACACTTCACATATCAAAGATATATATATATATATATATATATATAATACAATACAACTTGACTCTCACGCTTACAATTGACTCAAGTTAATGAGAGGCTCAGATTTTCCCATTTACTAAAATCTACGGCCAATATCTAATATTAGGGTGCAAGCGTGTGAATGGCGGTTAGTCGGATAGAGTGCGACTCCTTCCTTTTTTCGATGAATAATGCGCTTCAATCGTCATTCTGAAACCCCCGTTTTGTGAATAATCCCAAAAAATTTATGTATCTAGAATTGGGCCGAAAGGGGAAAAGGTTTTGATGATAACCTTGGCTAAAGCAGATACGCTCAAAGGCGTCATTCAAAACCCCCCGATTTTGTGAATAATCCCAAAAAAATTATGTGTGTAAAATTGGGGCGAAAGGGGAAAATGAGATTGGAGAAGTTTTGTGTTTCTTGAAAGTAGGGGTTTTGGGTTTCTTTCCTTCGGCAGGTTTGTCCTCTCTCTCCCTCTCTCGGTTATATATTCTCTTTAGTTTCCTTTAAACAAATTTTTGATTCACATTACGCATTTTTCAAATTCACATTGATTCACACATTTTTCATTTGTTCTTCTTCAATTCGTACGTTATAGCTTGCATTTCTGGCTAGAACATTGTGATTTATTCTTCTTCAATTCATACGTGTGTTAGTGATCTATTATGCAAATTTAATTTTTTCAGTTCGTCCTCTCTCTCTCTCTATGTACATGTGTGTAAAACGAACGATCATGAATGAGAACGAGTTGTATTTAGAGTCGTTGTAGCTTCAATTTGGTGTATACATTGTGAAATCCCTTTCAATTACTCTCTCAAGCTTGTTGTATGAATCAATTTAGTTTCCTTAAGACAGTTTTGTCATTCACCGTTCGATACTTTTCGCCTGCACTTTGTTTATCGATTCGAGTGAGTGTGTATTTGATTGATATTTCCGAATGCAAATTCAATTTGAGGTCACTAAGTTCCGGATTGTAACATAGATCGTTCTGATGCATGGATTCAAGTGGATTCAACGTGTTCCAAAGCTTAGATACACACACTTAATCCGTATTATTTCTCTCTTTGATTAATTTCTTGATTTTGTATTGTGAGTTTGCCGAATTGACAAGATGGCACAGACAACAATACTCACAGCACACACAGCAGCCACACAACCCACAAAATTTGGCTTAAGAACAAAATGTAAACCTGACAAGCTATAATGTTAGTCCTAAGACAAATGATAGATCTGCACTTAGTAAATAAGCTTCCGATAACAAAATAGATAATAGATAATTAAGGCATGTATAGATTTCGACTATTTTCTTGCCACTCCTCTAACTGTATCAAAAACCTTAGCTTTTTACATGAAGGAGACAAAAGAGGACAAAAAAAAAAAAAAAATACAGGAGATCAGACTAGCGGTATTCATAAAAGACTTACCCTTAACAATACCAACCAATCTAACAACCATGTTTGACAATCATGATACTTCGTTAATTCTATATCTTTTAGATTTTATAAAAAAAATGATAATTACAAGTAAGCGACCATATTCCAAGATTCTCACAAAGCATTGCTTAATTAGATAGCTGTTAGAATGCTCAAACCTGATTTCTTCTGTTTTTGGTATGAAGGGAAAACGAAACTAAATGTGAGTTGAGTATTGTAGGAGGAAGAATGAACTAATTAGTAAGTCTGGAGCATACTAAAAATGAGTTGAGCGTAGTAGCAGGAAGAATGAACATTATTTACTATAGAATTCTTTGGGTAGACATCCTTTTTAATTGTCATACTCATCAGTTCAAGCCTTAATTACGAACATGAGGCTGGTTGTGTCACTGGTGCCTAAGTCCTAAACATCACCTACAATGTGAATTCAAATATTGTGCTCATTTGCCTATGTGTGGTTGTCTGTATATATCAAGTGAACTTATTGATGGAATATACTATTATAGTTTGTTTCTTTGGATTTAGTAAGTTTAAAAAAATTTAATAGTATATGCATATACTATTAGAGTCTTTTTCTTTGGATTTAGTAAGTTTATACCTTATCATGAAAACATTATTAAGAACTTCATTGCTACACCCTCTCTTTTTGATATACAATTATGGTGTACTACACAAGTTAGGAGTTGGCAATTCCTCGCTACATCCCAAAATGAGTGTTTCTTTGGATTTTTCATAAAATTTAAGAATATTACATTTTAAACAATTTTAATAGTATATGTATATACTATTAGAGTCTGTGTCTTTAGATTTAGTAAGTTTATACCTTATCATGAAAAAATTATTAAAAACTTCATTGCTACACCCTCTCTTTTTGATATACAATTATGGTGTACGTACTACACAAGTTAGGAGTTGGCAATTCCTCACTGCATCCCAAAATGAGTGTTTCTTTGGATTTTTCATAAAACTTAAGAATATTAAATTTTAAACAATTTTAATAGTATATGTATATACTATTAGAGTCTGTTTCTTTGGATTTAGTAAGTTCATACCTTTGCATGAAAAAAAAAATATTTAAAACTTCATTACTACACATTTAGTCAGATCGATTCCCCCCCCTCCTCTTTTTGATATACAATGATGGTGTACTACACAATTTAGGGGTTGACAATTCCTCGTTGCATCTCAAAATGAGTACATTTCTTTGGATTTTTCATAAAGATTAAGAATATTACCTCTTAAATAATTTTAATAGTATATGTACCATTGATTTATAATCTTCTGAATAATTGAATATAAACCATAGTCAGATTGATACACCCCCCCCTTTTTGATTCACAATGATGGTGTAGTACACAAGTTGCTCAATACTAATTCTCAGTTGACTCGAATATACGATTACGTATTGATGATAGAATTTTTGAGATCTCAATCTTCTTCTTCTTCTTCTTCATTTTTTTTATTCTTCTTCATTATTTATGACAATTTTCATGGTGTTGTAGTGACCTAATTCAGTTGGTGAATTATATTTTGGTATGTTTGATCCAAAATTTCTTTGAGTTGATATCAGTAAAATTCAAATCAAATCCAATAGCCAAAACCAAATTATCGCCCATCTTCTATTTGCTTGACCTATTGTAGTTACTGCCTAACCTGATTATATAATTCACATATCTGAACGAAATGGATTTGTCCTACTCATGTGCGTGCGTATGTGTTTTGTTGCTACTGTATGTGTGTGTGTGTTAGTTATTTAAAACAAATGAAAAAATTACAAAATATAGAAAACTCATGTACAGGTGTGTGTGTTTTGTTGCTACTGTATGTGTGTGTGTGTGTGTTAGCTGTTGTTGTATGCATATGTGTGTGTGTTAGCTATTGTTGTATGCATGTGTGTGTGTGTGTGGTTGCTGCTGTATGTATGTGTGTGTGTGTGTGTGTGTGTGTTATTTGTTGCTGTATGCATGTGTGTGTGTGTGTGTTATTTGTTGCTGTATGCATGTGTGTGTGTGTGTGTATGTTACTGTGTTAGTTGTTGCTGCTGCTGTGTGTGTGTATGTTATTGTTGCTACTGCATGTTTTTATGTGTGTGTTTGTGATTAGAGTAATGGTTTTGAAGTGATGAGTGACTTAATAGTGGATAGAGATTGAAGGGAAAAAAAAAAAAGAAGGTAAGAAAGGACAAAAAAAAAAAAAAGAGAATTGCATAAGATTCACTACTGTAACTCTGTTTTAAGGTTGAAGAGAACAAAATTTTCAGACCAGACTTGATTGATTTTAAGAAAAAGTTACTAACTTTAAATAGTCATAATTTACTCATTTTAAATCGCAATTGAGTGATTCAAAAGCCTAAATTGATTATATTTTTGAGTACTTTCCAATAGATTTACTTTCAGAATCAAATTCGGTGTCTATTTATAATTTGTTGCAAGTTTGTTTGGTTTTGATATGTAATGTCTACACATTGAACTAACTGAGAGAACTGAGTTGGGAACAACGATTTCATTTGTTTATTATGGCTTCAGTTTTTTAGGGAATACACAATGATAGTGGATTCATCATTTGCTTAAACTGATACATGCTTTTTTTTGGTCATTTTTGTTCAGCATTGCCAAAAGCAATCAAGACCATGAAAAGGAGAGAGAGAGTCAATCTAATTGTTCGACCTCAATGTAAGGCTTCCTAGACCTTTGTCTGCTATATATCAATAAGTCTTTGGCCGTATCATTTGGGAGTACGTCTTTGGTGGTGAAGTGATGCTGATCGGAAAGGTATACACACATTGTTTTTACGAACAGTGGAGGGGGTAGATGTGTTGTTTTGATTTGTGTATTGTTCAAAAAAGGGTGTCATAGCAAAGGGGCAGGTGTGGTACATTTGAATATAGGAGTTGGGGTGATTGATGGAGTCAGGACTCAGGAGTATTTGAGGTTATTTTCAAAATTTTGTAGTTGGCTATTTAAGATATATAATGGTGGAAATATTAGAAGTATCCTTGAATAGTAAAATAATCATGTAAGGGTGGATTGTACTACAAATAACAACCCTGGTTCAATTGTTGAATGTGAAGACTTTCGGAAGTAGCACTCTGCTGGAATTAGTAGCACTCTAATGGATGTAATTAGTAGCACTCTGTTGGAATTAGTAGCACATAGGTGTTTTAACTACTTTAGCATCTGGCCTTGATTATCTAACATGTTGCTGTAATCCTGAATAATTCAGAATGAAGATTTTCTCATATAGTCCTGAGAGTATATCATATGGTATTGGGAGGAAGTACATATTTTTATTGGTTCAAGGTTTGACCGCCAAGTTTTTTTGTTTGTACTGGCCACTTATGACTTCATCCTGTTTGCTTGGATTCCAATTTTTGCTATGAGTATGTTAATTCATATCTTGATTTTTGTTGTTGCTTTCTTTTAAAAAGAGCATGGAATTGTTGTTGCTGATATTTTAATTATAGACTCATATGCACAAAATATACTTAAATAAATGTGTCTCATATCTTCTTTGTGCAGGTGAAAATAATGAAAAAAGTTATTACAGCCCCATTTCTGAATCAGTCATTGTCGTTATTGAGGGAAACAATAAAATAATGTAGCCATGTCCCAAAATTTTTGTTTAATTTCAATATTTCATTATTAAAAAACTTAATTGTAATTAATTGTTATTTTATTATTTTTGTATCATTTAGTCTTATTTACCTCCTACGAAACCTCGAGCATAGGCACGGGCACAAAAACTTAGTGTGTATATATATATATATATATATATATATATATATATATATAAGGAGTTTTCAATGGTTATTACATATCACTAACCATTGTTTCATTTCAGTGAAGGTTGAAGATGAAGCTTGTATTATATATATATATATATATATATTATTTTGCACTTATTATGGAAATGACTATTTTACCCTTCCCCAAATGCACATGCGAGGCATATGTACCCACTTAACGACCAAAAATTAACAGAAGTTGATGGAAGGACCATTTGTGTTAAAGGTCTCGGTACATGAACCATTTGCGAGGTGTAAGGACGAAATGAAAAAAACCCTAAAACTACGATCATTTTTGTAGTTTGCCCTAAGCTTACTGTGCTTAACTTTCGTTAGTTAAGTTGGATGGTGGCCTGCGAAAAGACCAAAATGCCCTTTACCTAATAAATTTTTGATGACTTAAATTTCTATTTGGTCAACCTAGTTTAAATAATTTAAAGGCTTAAATCGCAATTTGGTGACAATCGAAAATAGTTAAAAGGACTAAAATACCCCTCTTTTGTATTATTTTTACTTTTCTATTTTTGATTTTTTTTTTGACAAAAGAATAAATCTATACTGCTTTATTTTTTCCAAAAGAAAGTTTCCCAAATTCAAACCATCAAAGTCAAAATCAACAAACATCGAACCAGCAAATATTCTTGACGTCGTCTACATTTCTAGTTTGGCAAAATTCTTCGTTTTACAATGTCACTGCCTTGAAGAAGAAAGAGAGACAATAACATCACCTGCGGTGAACTGTTAATGAAAAACACATTGTTTTCCATCAGATCTCGACGAAGCAAGACCTCCAGAAAATGAGGAAAGAGGAAATAAGTATCTAAAAGATTCAGCCGAGTTTGTGTATAGATGAGTTGCCTCCCATCTTGCAAGCTCGTCATCGTCGTTTCTTCTTCTTCAGTTTCTTTAAAATTCACCCCAAAATTCTCCAATCCCTAACCCAAATTCCTCGAAATTTAAGAAACTTCCATTAACAAAAGACTTTTCCACTAAATGACTACGAATCATAAGGACCAAAGCCACCATAGGACCCATTAGGCCATCACCCCATCTACTGGAATGGGGAATCTCAATTCAAATGAACCCACAAAAAGCCAAACTACTGATATTCAAGATTCTCTTTTTGTGAAACCAAGGTAAAGCAGGGAAGCCTCTCATTCATTCTTTAACAAGGTCAACCCCCACCCCCAGCCCCTCTTTCATGATGCTAACTCAACAGTAATGGACTTTCCATGAAAGCTTGAAGATGGGATCATTAATCATGAATCGAAGGAAAATCTTCGTGCCAAACTCTCTCTCATCTCTCTCTCTCTCTCTCTCTCTCTCTCTCTCTCTCTCTCGTCATGGCCACCGTCTTCGCCTACTCTTCCCCTCCCTGGCCAAAACCCTAACCCTAATTTTGACCTCCTCAATCACGATTCAGTCACCAATGTAAAGCCTAGCTGCTCAATTTTTGAGTTTTTATTTGTTCTTGGTTGCAATGAATTTTAATATTTTAGTAAAGGCATTTTTGGATTTTTAGGAAAATTTTAAGCTTTTTATTCAAAAATCTGGACAAAGTGATGAACTTGATATTTATGTCTAAGTACAGTGATTAAATTGATAGTTATTAGTAAAGGCAATTTTGGGATTTAAAAAATTTGTAAGTTTTTCATCCAAAAATCTGGACGGAGTGATGAACGTGAGATTTATGCCAGGTATAGTGATGAAATTGTGAAAAAAAAAAAGTTAGCTTAATGAATTTTTTGTCAAATTTGGGTGACTGTAATTTAATTTATTAATCTATACCTTTCTTCGCTTATCCTCATTTCTCTCTCTCTCTCTCTTGACAAAAACAAAACACCTTTCCTCTCTCTCACTGTATACCCCTCTCTCTGTCTTTGTCTCTTCGTTCTGTTTAGGGCTAGATTTGCAACCAAGCTTCTATCTCTCTTCACTCTTCTCGCTGCTGTCTTATCTCTTCCCTTATTTTAAGGGAGTGAAGAACTTCTAGAGAGAGAAAATAAGAGAGAGAAATGGGGGCTAGGCGGGGCAGGGAATTAGGTTGAAGTATGAGCATATAAATGTATGGAAGGGCTTGCCGTGTTGAGGCAGCTCATCGGTTAAGTTCAAGAGCCCTTGGACCTCTACGGTTCTCCTCCTCCTCCACCACTTCCGCCGCTTCGTCCTTCTTATTGTCTATTTTGATGCTGAGAAGGCACTACAAATTAAATTTTTTTAAAAAAATGATGATGAAATTTCTCCCTAATTGAACCATGACTTTTTATTTTTATTTTTTCCCTCGAAGATTTCGGCCCTCTACCCATCATGAACTGATTAACTCATTCTATAAGCTAGAACATGAATCAATTTGTAAAAAGGTGAAGGCTTACAGCTATATCTCTTTTCTTCGTCTGGTCAGCATTGGTCTTTGTTGCTTTGATTCTTTCTAAATTTTGTTTGTACTGTAGCATCGTACAACTTCTTTTTGAATACATTAGGCTAGTGGAACAGCAAAGCCCTTGGGTGACTAATCCATCTAGATCTCTCAGTTTCTAATTTAGTATGTTTGGTGTTTGTTTTGCGTTGATTTAGTGGTTATCGTCATCGGAGCGGTACAGTGGTGGCCGGGGTTTGGCCGTTTTTTTACGATTCTGGCATTACGTTTTTCGGGTGAAGGGGGGGTCGTTTGATCGTAGACAGAAGATCGATGTGGGTATGGTAGGATTGATGGTGGTGTTTATAATTTGAATGTTGTTATGGATTAGGATAAAAAGTGTGTAAATGGGTTTGTGATTTACCATGGATTAGGATAAAAAGTGGGTTTGTGTTCTTGACTGTTAATAAGTGGCGGTTGTAGCGAGGGAGAGAGGAGATAGAGCAAATGGGTTGTGTTATTGACTCTAAACACGTGGGGTTGTAAGAGCATCCACATTGTTAATATTCTTAACAAATCTTCTTAGCTAGGTCTCATTGCCACCTATACACTTTTCTCTTAAGAATTTATCTTCCCATTGTTAATCTTCTTAGCTGGGTCCCACTATCACCTCATTAACTTTACACTTTAATCTTATTTTTATATTTTTCAAACAAATAAATTTATTTAACTTTACTTAATATATTTTATATTTAAATATTCCGTAAAAATAAATTAATTTATAAATAAAGAAATTAATTTATTTATAAATAATAAATTACTCATAAATTATTTTATTTATAATTTAATTAATAAATAATCTATAAAACACATATTGTACTTAATTCATAAAATATCATAAATAGAAAGTTACATAAAACGTTAAAATTAAAAAAAAAATACATAATTCAAAAGTTACATAAAACATAAATACTTAAAAATTACATAAAAACGTGAATAATTAGAATTACATAAAAACGTGAATAATTAAGCTCTATCACTAGTTATCGCCGTAACGATGCCATATATGCTCAACCAAGTCGGCTCGAAGTTCATTATGTGTGCTTCTATAATGTACCTCAGAATTTTGCTGAAGATATTCTTGAAATGCTTGTGTTGACCCATGGTTGACTTGTGGAGAGTCATATACGGTATCATCAGCCCAGTTCGTAACGTGATCACCCTCATCCTCGAGTACAATCATATTGTGTGGAATAATACATGTGAGCATTATTTCTTTTAAGTTATCTCTATACCAAAACCTGGTAGGACCTTTGATTATTGCCCATCTTGATTGGAGCACTCCAAATGCTCGTTCGACATTTTTTCTTGCAGCCTCTTGCATCTCTTTGAATTTCTTTCGCTTAGCATCCGACGAGCACGAAAAACTCTTCACAAAAATAGCCCAATCCGGATAAATTCCATCAGTTAGGTAGTATCCTTTTGTATACTGTGTGTCATTTACTTCAAAATTGCACGGCGGTGCATTTCCTTCAAGTACGTTATTGAACAAAGGTGATTCGTATAGCACATTAAGATCATTACGAGAACCCGCGACCCCAAAGAATGCATGTCATATCCATAAATCTGCAGACGCAACTGCTTCGAGCACAATTGTTGGCTTCCCATGACCTCTTGCATATTGACCTTGCCAAACAATTGGACAATTTTTCCATTCCCAGTGTATACAATCAAGACTTCCTAACATACCTGAAAATCCGTGCCTTCGCTCGTGCATTTGAAGCTGAAGTTGTGTATCATTACCATTTGGCCTTCTCAAGTATTGACCTCCAAACAATTCAATAATACATCGACAGAAGTTGAACATGCACTCGATGGTAGTTGTTTCTCCCAATCGGAGGTACTCGTCGAGATGATCGGCCGGAACTCCTTAAGCCAATTGACGGATAGTTGCCGTGCATTTTTGAAGTGGTGAGAGACCTACTTTTCTGAATGCATCACACCTCTGTTGAAAATAACTTAAATGATTTTCCAATGCCTTAACTATCTGAATGAACAAGTTTCTATGCATTCGGAAGCGTCGGCGAAATATATGATCGGGATACAATGGTTGAGATGAGAAGTAGTCATTGACAAGTTGAGTACTTCCCCTTTCACGATTTCGTTGTATATACCTCCTCTTTTTCCTTTGCCGTTTGTCAATGTTGGCTTTGGCCATTTCAATCATCTGTTGGTGTAATGCAATTACCTCCATAACTAATTCTTCACCTTCGAAAGTGTTGGATCGTCGTTGCGTTCTTCGGGATCCCTGCTTGTGGTAGAGGTAGTAGTAGAGGAAGAAGATATCTTTGGTGGTAAAATGCAGGACAAGGGCAAGGGCTTATATTTTGATGGTTTGTAGATTGTAGATTACAACTACTTCTCATCTATATATACTAAGCTCTACAACGGCTAGTTTACAACGGCTAGTTTACAACGACTAGTTTTCAATGGCTACTTTCATTAATAATTAAAGTTACATAAAACAACGATGACTAAAGTTGCATTAAACATTAATAATTAAAGTTACATAAAACAACGATGATGAAAGTTACATAAAACATTAATAATTAAAGTTACATAAAACAACGATGATGAAAGTTAAATAAAAGCATCCTAATATTAAAAGTAGAGTTACATCAAACAACGAGCACTAAAATTCATACCCTTGCTCCTTCAACTGCGCCTTTATTACCTCATATCCGTGTTGATGTAAGGCAAGGTTATCTGGAGTCATATTCGAGGTATCTTTCGAAATAAAACTTATGTCTTTCGCCAACCTTTCGCGCTTCTTTGTTGATGCTCTTTGCCGCCTCGCTTCCGCTTCAATCTTTCGAGTTTTTGCTTCAATTTTTAAAATCTCATTGTATTTATCAAACCTCAATGAAAGCTGAGAACTAATCATCTCGAACCCATCTACATACGAAGAATTATTGGCTTTTCCTTAAGCTTTACCTTTCCTCTTTGCTGCCTTTTGTCCAATCGGACGAGTATGTAAATCAATTTCCTCCACATCTTCAACATCCACACTAGTGTTAGAATGACCGCCCTCAGACTCAAACTTCCTAGTCTTTTTGTTGGTGTGAAGAATATTCCCTTGTGGAGAAAATGAAGCAGTAGATCTTAACACATCCCAAACATGTTCGAAAGGAAAATGTTGACTTTTTTCTTGATGGTATTCGTCCTTCCATTTTTCATTAATAAAATATCATCGCTCCAACCGATGTGTTTATATTTCTTAAGCCTATTGACGATTTCGTTGAAGCTTCTCACCAATGGAGCAATTCTTTGTGACCAACGTGGTATTAACTTCGCGATATCTCTCGGAATTGATCCACTTGGGCGATGTTCGTTGTAGTACTCAGCCACATGCTTCCAATATTGCGCACTCTTTTGACCATTACCAACCATTGGACATTGGTCAACAGTCATCACAGCTTCCGTAAGCACAATATCTTCATCCTTGGTCCATCATGTACGCGATGACTTATGTTTTTCCGGTACCGGTTCCGATTCGTCGTACAAATCAATTGTTTCTAAATTGATTTGCGTTTCAGGAGCCGATGTTGGCGTTACTGATTCCTTACCGGACGAAGTCGCGTCTATGTTTGTTCTTTGGGACTCATTCGAAGATATGCTAAATGGAGAAAATGCACGAGGCGAACTTTGCATGAAAAATTGGTTTCCCGTAGGTTGCCAATAATTCGGAGCAAAACGAACGTTACTAGACGAATTCCCAATAGTTGGAGGAACTTGAAAATCCTGGAAATTATGAAAATTGAGAACATTTGGATTGTTGGAAAAACTAGGCGAGTATTGGGGAGTAGATGAAAATTGAGAATATTGAACATTCTCAGGAACACGAGAATTTTGTGTATTTTGATTTTCTTCAATATTTGAAGAATGCAATAAATTTTAGAAAAAATTACTATCTCTTCGATCTATTTGGAAAGTTAGTATATAGAGAAAGTGATTTTTTAAAAGAGATGATGAAGAAATAGAAGAGAGAATGAAGAAGTTGTGAAAAAAATGATGAAAGTTGAAATGTATTTATAGGGAAGAAGTATAAAAAAAATTAAAAAATAAAAATAAAAAGGGTTTTTAACGGTCAAGTTAAAGGAGAAAAAAAAAAGGACAAAAAACGGTAAGAAAAAAAGGGTAAAGAACAAAAGGGTTGCTACCAAAACAATTACTCTCTGAAACGGGAAGGAGTAAATTTTTTTTTTTTAAAATTAAACTAAATTCAGACTTTGATGAGCTGAGACCCACCTCCCCCAACCCTACACTCTCTCAAATTGGCAATGTATTGCACGCGCCCGCTTTGGGCGAGCCGTGCAACACACTTTCCCCTTTTCTGACCCATTTTCCATTCTTCCTATTTTCTTCTTATTTAAGAAGAGAAATATTTTCTTATTTCAAGAAGATTGTTCCCATTGTTTAGTTTTTTCTTCTTGAAGAATGCTAAGAATAAAACAATGGAGCTGCTCTAAAGAGCGAAAGAGGAGCGCGAGCAAGTGGATTTGTGTTCTTGACTGTCTCGCTTAGTGGATTTGTGTTCTTGATTGTATATACGTGGGATCGTAGAGAGAGAAACATGGAGAGAGGAGAGAGGAGAGAGATTTGTGTTCTTGATTGTGGGTTAGAGAGGAGAGAGAGCAAGTAGGTTTTTTTTTCTTGTTTGTTGTATGAATGATGCCACAGTTGCTTATTTTGGTGACAATAGCATTGTAAGAAATAATTTTCTTGAAGAAATATCCACGGAGAAAATGAATGAGAATAAATTAATGGAACAAACAAAATGACAAAAGACAAAAAAATAAAATACAAAATTTTAATATTCTAATATAGACTTTTTTTTCTTCTTATTAGTTTGCTAAATGATCAGATTTTACGAAAGATTATTATCACATCCCGCCTTATTTTAATTTTTCACTTTTTTCTCTTTCTCACTCTTGTTTATTTCTCTTTTTACTTTTATCTCTCTTCCTGTCTTTTTTTAATCAATTTTTTCTTTTTTTGCAATATAGTAAATGGAATATACTGTCAGCATGACTACTCCCATATTTTTTTTATCCCTTTCTGCCAAAAATAACTCCACCTAGGCATCCCAATTAAAACTCAAGTGAGGGTAATTTTGTAATTTAAAATAAAAATTAACAGATCTGTTAAAGATAACTCTACGAGGGACTAATATAGCAACAAAAGTTAAGTTCAAGAACTAATATATAAAATTTGAAACATCTATGATCATTATAGAAGAAATATTAAGTTCAGGGACCAAATTATATATTAATCCTTAATAGTTTTATAAATGCTCGTATATAGGTCGGATTACAATTTATTATCTTATGATTTGTCCAGATCAACATATTAATTCAAACTATTTGATGAATTAAGAGCATCACCAATACAAATATGAATGTGGAAAAATTAGGTATCACCTAAGATTTACATATTTTTCAAAAAAAATAAACTTTTTAATGCAATTGTGGGGAAGGAATACGAATATGATGTGTTAGCTAAATTGTTTCCTATTGATTATTAGATAATTGATTTGTTGACTTCCAATGCACATTGTGAAGGAAGATGTGTATATTGAAAGTCAAGAAATTAATTATCTAATAACCAATAGGAAACAATTTAATTGACACATCATATTTTACAATTATATTAAAATATTTTTTTTCTTTAAAAAAATATATAAATTCTAAATGACATCCAATTTTTTTAATTTTATATACTATGAAAAATATATTGTACTCTCTCCATCCCTAAATTATTGTCTTGTTTGACTCGGCACACGGATTAAGAAAAAATAATTGACTTGATTATTAATATTTGTATAATGTGTAGTTTCTTTTAATGCCCATGTGTATATGGTTCATAATTAAAGTAGAGAGAAAAGTAAGGGTAAAATGATAAAAATAATCTCCTAAAAAAGAAAATTTTAAACAACACAATTATTTAAGAAAAAGATAATAATTTAGGGACAGAGAGAGTATATTTTAATAATTTTCATCCCAAAATATTAAACAAAAGTATATTGTGCTCAAATAAAGTGAGAAAAATGTAGAGGATTTGAATTACTATTCATGTTAAAACTCACTCTATATTTAGAGGGTGATTTAATTGGTTTTAGAGATAGAATGTGGACTAGAGGGACCACTGTAGAAATAAGTAGGGGTAAAACACTCTAAAATTTTGTTTAGAGGGTGGAAGGAAGGCGCGACTTTGGACGCCCTTAGCTAGATTTATAGAGACTGGCAATTGGCCATTATCATAGTTAGGGGTGAAGGTGGTTCGGTTTGAGCTAAAACTGCAAATCGAACTACCCCCTAACGGTTTCACATATTTCAAACCGAACCAAACCGCTACAAACTTCAAACCGAACCGAACCGAATTGATCGGTTTGGTTCGGTTCCGCGGTTTAATTATTTAAATATTCTAAAAAAGAAAAAACTTTTAAATATCAAAAAAATATTTTTAACACAAACTAAATAATTAAAAGTTAAAAAATTAATTTTAAAATTACAATAATTCAATCAAAATGTAGGCAAATAACAATAATTTTTTTATTAAATTCAATTACTAATTACTAATTACTAAATAATATATATATAAAAAAATAAAAATTAAATAGTAGTGGTTTGATTTAGTTCGGTTTGGCATCAAAAATCGTAAATTAAACCGAATCGCTCAATTTATAAAATTTTTAAACCTAAACCAAACCGTGCTAACTCAAAATTAAACCAAATTAATTAATTTAATTCAATTCGATGATTCTACGGTCTGAACTTCCTACCCAAGTCATGGTACTGCCATGGCCGGGGGAGGAGGAGTGAGTGTTTTGGAAACTGAGAGACGTGACGTAATTATAAAGTAGGGGAAAGATTCTATACAACCGCTGATTTCTCATACCACTCAAAAGATGATATATAGAGGCTAGGGGATCTGATTGAGATTGGGAGTTGATAGAGTAATTTAAATTTGTCTTTTCTACGAAATATTTAAAGAAGGGACTACCTAATCCCAGTTAAAATATTGACGAGAGGACGTCCTGCGCTGCGCGGCCATTACGCACTCCAACCCCCCCGTCACCTCGCATACCTAGTACTACTACTAACTCTACTATATTCTATTCCGATATTACACTGTACGTACTATATTTCTATACATAAATAATTAAAAAAAAAAACCTGGCCAGTCTACAGTCTACACTAATCTATTCCATGCCAAATCAAAACAATAAAATTAAGTAATAATCACAAAATGGTCAAAGCATCAACTCAGCAGCAGCAGCAGCTTACTTTTTGCTACTTAAATCTCTCTTTATTTATTTATTTATTTATTTCAGATATATAGCTAGAAGTTTTTTCTTATATATAATGTAACCATCCCCGTCCTCTCCCTCTCTCTTTCTATGATCATGCAGGCAGGAGGATGAGAGCAGTGTCTTAAAGGTGTTTGTGGAAATGCCACTGTTACTATTCCCTTTTTGTGTTGGTATTGATTGGTAGCATTAGCATCATCATGATTTTGATTTCCACGGCCGTTGGGGCATCCAGTTTTGCGAATGGGCCATCTCGACAACAGTGATCAAATTCCCCCATTCAACCCGGCTACCTCTTTTTCCGTCTGCCTTCAAAATGGTATGGGAGAAAAACAAAAAGAGTTTGAGAAGGAAACATCTCCCTCTCTATCTCTCCCTCCACACTCTTTTATCTTTACCTGTTTTCTTTACTTTCATTATTATTTGATCCAAGATTAGTTAGGTTGAACTTCGATGATTACTTCTTCATGTCTAGTCTTTTCCTCTCTCCATTTTAGTAGTTCCAAAATGGCAAATTCTAACTTGTTAATTTCTTAAGGCTATATGTTAAACCACCTCTGATAGGAGTAATTTTTATATCTCGACAGTCACCCTTGTGGGGAATGGAACCTCTTCATTTGGAGAGAGATATGCAGCCATTCACTCCAGTCATTTGCTATGATATATTAAATCTTAATCATTGATTTTTGATCTAATAATTAATAATAATAATAATTATTATTATTAATAATTAATGAAATATAATAATCATTGAATACTCTATATATATATATATATATATATATGCATAAAAATATTAATAAACCTCGTACAAAAAAAAATTACTATAAAAATTACGATATGTTCCTTTTGAAAAGTAACATTTCCACTATAATTTGTACTATAGGAAACAATAATTCTGCTATAAAAAGTATAAATATTTACATAATGTATTTTGCTTCTTCTTTTTCTTCTCTTTCACCAGTAATGTGTTTTAGCGCAAATCTAGCGGGAGACTTAGGGAATTGATTGCATTTTCAAATAAAGAGGTTCCAGTTCTCATAGTGGCATCAGAGCTTATGAGAAGTGATTGATTATCGACCACAGATTTACCATAACTAAAAGTTTACTGGGTAACCTTGAAGGATTTATTAGTCAAACACAATTGTATTATTTGGTCATCAATTTTATTATTATTATTATTATTATTATTATTATTATTATTATTATTATTATTATTATTATTATTATTATTTCAACTTTTTGTTGTGTGATGGGGGTGGCTTAACTGTCTATTAATTAAGCTAAGCACCATATATTTTTCTTGCAGCGAGATCAGGGAAGTAGGTGAGTGAGTAGCTGAATGCCGAATGGAACAAAAAGGACGTCAAAATAATATGAGGTCAGTTATGTAGTTGAATTGGCATATCGACACTCTAATTTTGTACTATAACACTTCAAGTACTACTTTATTTTATAAAAATTTATATTTTTGATCATCTTAAAAATTGTTGATAATTAATTTAATTAACGTATTTTTAATATTTAAAATGTGACTAATGTACTTTTGATTTGAGTGCGATATAGTCCTTAACGTTAACGCTTCATCTAATATTTTAACTGTCGTTAATATTCCATCTAATTTTTTAACGGGGCTGCTGACGTGGACCATATAATCCCTATCTCGCATAAATGGCTGTTTACGTGGACAATGTATGCTTAGTTAGACAAAAAATATAAAAATAAAAATTGTAGTATAATATTTTATCAAATTAATGTAGATAATTATTTTATCAAATTATTGAGATCAACTTACTTTTGTATTAAAATGCTTTCGTTTTTTCACTGCAGGGATCATATTAGATAGGGATCATATTAGATGCGATGGTAGATAAGTGATCATTAATTTAAAAAATAACACTAAAAATAATTATATTATTTTAGAAAAAATTGATTATTAATTTCAAATGATAATTCTATTATTTTGATTATTTTTTTATTTCAAAAATATTTCTATTATTTTGATTATTTTTTATTATGTTAAAAGATATATAAATGTACTGTATATGTTATTTTTTGAAACCTATATATTTATCCAAAAAATTATTAATACTCAATTATACTTTCCAACAAAACAAAATTAATTTTATACATTTTTTTCATTTTTTTTGTACAACTAAGCACACAGTCCACGCAAGCACCCATTTATGCTAGATAGGGACCACATTGTACTCAAATTGTGAGTACGTTGACACATTTTAAATATTAGAAGTATGTTGGTTAAATCGATTATTCCCAATTTTTATGGTATTCAACAATATAATTTTCCCTTATTTTATTTATATGCAATGCTTCTTACAGTGTACTTTGGAATGCTTTGATACAAAATTAGAATGCTAATATATAACCTATTCGAATTAATGTCCTTTGAAATTTCTTTCGCAAGCTTGCTTGCATATATATATATATATATATATATATATATATATATATATATATATGAGAGTTTGCAATAGTTACTTTATCTTACTTATAATTGATGGTTACTATTATTATTATTATTATATTTGTCCGTCCATATATAGTCTTCTACAAATGAAGTTATGAAAGCTAAATAGTATTTCTTTCGTCCTAAAAAATTAAGGATTTAATTTTGATATATCAACAATTTAAACTTTAAATTTACACAAGTACTTCAAAAAACTTTATTATAATTTTTTTTTGTATACCATCAGTGTAAACAAAAGTTTACAACAAGCACCTCAAAAATCATCAATATTGAATAAAATAATTAAAAATTAAGCTGATACATATCAAATGTTGTAAGTAGTAATTAAAACTTTATGTATTTTTCAGATCTTAAAAATAATGTCTTTTAAATCAACTTTAATTATCGACCAATCAAATTACTCGAAATAAAAAACATCATCAATTGAGCAACAAAAATCAGATTTTTTCTTTAAAAAGTATAGGATAGATGTAATATGAGATAAATAAACAATGTTTAAGTTGTTTTCTAGTGTTTAATAAAAGATTGAACAAGATTCAAGGTCGCTTGTGTAATTTTTTTGACACTAGCAGTGTATTAAAATTTTACTCTTATAAAATATAGCATTATAAAAACTCGTTTGATACTAGTTGACATTCTACTTATTTTTAATGTATAAAAATCAAGTATGTAGTTCTTAAAATATAATTTTCATATCCACCATTCAAATGCCTTGAAACAAAGAATTCGTCAATATAATGTCATAAATTAAAATTTGTGTTTACAAAATCGAATGTGCAGTTAATATGTGATAAAGAATTAATATGATTGCATTTTAGAGAAAATTTAAAAACATGTTTTAACCCTCTTGTTTAAAAAATATTAAACTAACGGTACATCAAAAATTTACTCAATAAGTCTATCTATATATTCAAAAGCCAATCTAAGAAAAATCAAATCACTATCTAACATACATCTATTATGTCTTAAGTAATCAAATTTAAAAATATTAAAAATACTATAAATAACAATTTTAAAATTGTATAAGGATAAGCGAATATTTATAATTTTTTTGTCAAAATTCAATCATGTTGACCAAGAAAAGTCAAAATAAAACTATGTATTTAAAATGGAGGGAGTACATGTCTAATTTCTAACAAACTACACTATGTTTAGAACATAAAATTCCATCATAGTTTGGGGTTTTATTTAGAAAATTGATATCCACCAAACATTAGTTTAAATCCATTTGAATACTATCTATCATTAACGATCTTTCAATCTATTTACAAAACTTAAGGAGAGGTGATTGAAATTAATTTTGTTAAGAATTTGATGATAATTAGAAATAATGCCAAAATTGTAACTTTTATTGAAACTACAATGACAATTTTTGCTCAAAACGAAGTACAATGACAAAATTAAAAAATTTATTTGAAGTACAGTGGCAAAATAAACTATTTTTTCTTTAACTTCTTTTCTTGTTTACATGGAAACCCACCAATGTCTTTTTTTTCTTATCTATCCAGTGTTCTAAAATCTCTAGTGTCAGCCGCGAGACTAGCGCCTAGCACCTAGGGGGCCTAGGCGGGGACTAGACGAGACCTAGGTGGGGACTTGAAAAACATAATTACCCTGATTTTTTAAATATTTTCTTAATATAACCTAATTAACAAGCATTAAACCTTCAAATATACTAATAATACATTTCACCAGATAGACAAATAATCTAAATATTATTTTAAAGTTCAAAACAACACAACCATAATCAATAACTTAAAATGCCATAAATCCATAACACCTGCTGCAGCAATATAAATATGACTAAAGAATCCAAATAATCTAAATCATTTTGGGTCAAAATTTTTTAAAAATTAAAAAATTAGTAGGTTGAGCGCCTAAGCACTCGATTTTTAGGCATCTAGGAGGCGCCTGCCGCCTAGCGCTTATGCGGACGCGTAGACCATCTTGTAGAACATTGTATTTATCTATAGGCGCTTATGCGGATGCGTAGACCATCTTGTAGAACACTGTATCTATCTATTTGACTTGACCTTCTATTGGTGTTGGACCTACTAGTCAAACTTAGATTATATTTAATTTTTGTTTTTATCTTTTTGTAATCTTTCTTCATGTGAAAACTGATAGTTGCTCGTTTTCTTTATATTTTTTGTTTTTTGCTTTTTCCGTTTAAGTAATCTTTCTCCAAAGAGTGGGCACGAGGAGTACTTAGGTTATGATCGCATCAGTGGAAAGTGCGTCTCCTTTATAAATAAGCAACACATAGTTAGAGTTACTGTGCAAGTGAGAGAGTGCCAGTAAGAAACAGATTGTAGTAGGTGCAAGGTGAGAGTATTCAAGAGTGTTGAGTGAAAAAAGATACGGTATAATATTGGATGCTTTTGGCAAAAAAATTTTTTAGATAAAGAGTTTATTTTACTTTTTAAGAATTAACATATGATTAAATAAAATTAAAATTTTACATATTTTATTTATATTTTAAAAAATAAAATTTTATTAATTAAAAATTATTTTAAGAATACTATGAATTATAACTTTCATAACTTTGTAAAAACTACAAAGTTTATATTAATTATCGATCAAACTTTAACTAAATTGATAAAAAAAAGTTAAAAGTAAACCCTTTACCTGGAACGAAGGAATTAGTTCACTACTTACAAATATATATTTAAACACTCAGCGAGAATATTTCAAAGATTATTTTTCTAAAGCTATATGACAAATATAGATTTTAAATTTTTGATGCATAAAATTATTTATTTAAAAAAAATAAAAAATCTTAACAGTGAAGTTGAAATATTTTAAAACTCAATGGGTTAAGTTGACCCACATCCCAATCCCAATCCCATATATAGAATAGTATCTCTATCCATTCCCTTTTTATTCCTAAACGAGTGTTAATCTATGAATATTTTCGAAGTACTCTTTACTCTTTAGCCTATAGTATACCAATGGAGCCTTATTTTATTTGGAAAATATTTGGGCAGCCGTCCCAATCAAATGCCCCATCCGTTGAATTACTTTACAAGGTTGTACTGTACAACCCTGTGAAATAATGTGGTGAATGGGTTGGTTGATTAGGATGACAAGTGTTGCAATGTTCATTTTATTTAGCCTTACTACAGTACTTAGGAGAAGAGAGAGAGAGAGAGAGAGAGCAACTTTACATTTTGCCTTAGCTAGCCTATTGGTATGAGAAGAGAGCGCAACTTTACATTTTGCCTTAGCTAGCCTATTGGTATAAGAATCTTCAGGAATTGAACCCATACAAAGTGTTTGTATTGACATTCACTGCAGGAGCCATAGCGGACTAAATTACATCCCGATTAAATCTTCAATTACCACAAACACAATACTATAATTCAACTCAATTCAATTCAGTTTTTTTCCTAATTATTTGAGGTCGGCTAGATTAATCACTTTTTGCTATTCGATTCTATCCACAACAAGGTCATCACAGACTTATTTATTTCTTTATTACGGATATCCATATTAGTTTTGATCTTCCCCTTCTCATATTTTTAGCCCATGTTAGTTTTGAAAGAGTATACGTAACTGACAGAAAAATGAGAAGGAGAGGAAGAAGGATACAAAGAGAGAAGAAAGAGAACCAACCAGCTTACTTGCTGATGGTGTGAGTGTATATTGTTATATATCTACAAAGGGTACATGAACTGAGCATAGGGAACTCAAGAGACCCAAAACTAATCTACCTACCATGGTTGACCCATTTACAAACCAAGACAAATAAAGAATGTTGAAAACTAATTACAATCAAACACTAATTATAATATAGCACTAACACCCTCCCGCAAACCAAGCAGAGCGTCGAGGAGCTGTAGTTTGGAGGAAATCAAGGCTAATCGAGGTTGACCAAGAGCTTTGGTGAAGACATTCGCCAATTGGTCTTTGGTAGAGACATAAGCCAAATGAAGGAACCCGCGTTGTTGTAATTCTCAGACGAAATGATAGTCGATTTCGATATGATAGGTGCATGCATGGAACACCGGATTTTTTGACATGTGAATGGTAGAGACATTATCACAGTATAGACGTGGAGTATGTAAGGGAAGACCCAACTCACGATAGAGAAATGAGAACCAGCAAAGTTCCACAGCTGTGGTTGCCAAGGCTCTATACTCAGCCTCACTACTTGAACGAGCGACCGTAGATTGTTTCTTAGCAGTCCATGCCACAATGTTGGGACCAATAAAGACACAAGCACCGGTGGTAGAGCGACGATCATTAGGATCTCCTGCCCAATCGGCATCAGAAAAGGAGGAGAGGGACAAGTCCGTAGACATGCGGTAAGACAAGCCGAGAGAAAGAGTTCCTTTAACAAAGCGAAGTATTATTTTCACATCTTGCATGTCAGATGTGCGAGAATGGTGCATATGCTGACATACTTGATTGACGGCGAAGGCTATGTCAGGGCGGGTGAAGGTTAAGTATTGAAGTCCCCCAACCATGCTTCGATACAGGTTAGTGTCCGGAAGTGGATCACCAGAGTTAGAGAGAAGATGAGATCCTAGAAGCATAGGTGTAGAGACAGTCTTACAGTTTGCCATGTTAAATTTTTGGAGCAGGTCAGCTGCATACTGAGATTGTTTTAAAGTTAAAAAGGGGGAGGATCGATGTGCTTCGATACCGAGAAAAAATCCAAGGTTGCCCAAACGACGACTATCAAACGTCACACAGATATCATCAATGACACCCGAGACCTCTTGGGGATTGGAACCTGTTATTATAAAGTCATCCACATAGACTAATATAACAAGTATGGAGGAGGACGAATGTCGAATAAATAGCAAACCATCAGCTTTGCTATTGAAAAATCCCAGAGATAGGAGGAAATCATGTAACCGTTGAAACCAGGCCTGAGGAGACTGTTTCAAACCATAGAGAGCACGGTGGAGCTTACATACATGGTCCGAAAACTTTGGGTCTTGAAACCCAGGTGTTGGGCCATAAAGACTTCTTCATGGAGAGTGTCATTAAGAAATGCATTTCGTACGTCCAATTGTTGGATTGGCCATGCACGAGAATTAGCAAGAGTGAGAATCGTCCGAATTGTGGGGGGCTTGAAAACTGGGCTAAAAGTCTCGTCATAATTGAGACCCTCTTGTTGCGTGTAACCTTGAGCAACAAGCCTAGCCTTATGACGTTTGATACTCCCTTCCGCCTCGCGTTTAATTTTAAAAACCCATTTACTATCAACCACGTTAAGTTCATGGATTGAGTGCGGGGGACCAAAGACCATGTGCCGTTTTTACGAAGAGCACAAAGTTCTTCATCCATATCATGTTGCCACTGGGGATGGTTTGCAGCTTGTTTGTAATTGCGAGGTTCGATTTCTAAGGAATTCAAGGTGGTTGTGGACAGGGGCTGCTAGGGGATTGCCATATACTAATTCATTAATGCTGTGAAACTTGCGTGGAGGCTTTGAAGGTGGACTGGAAGATGGTGTACCTGAGAATGGAGAAGTCTACACTGGAGGGGAACTTAAGTGGAATAGAACTGGACTGCTGTTGAAGCTAAAGTGTCGGGAGTGCCCAGCTGAGTCCTCTGTTGTGGTTGTAGGGCCAGATGCCTGTTGGTCCAGGCCTGGTGTTGAGAGTCCAGGCGAGGATGATGAAGGCGAGTGAGGAGTCTGATTTGGGCTATTAGTGGCAGGCTGGCCCAAGAAGGAAGGTGCACCCGGATCAAGGGCAGTAGCTGCTGGGTGAGTAGAGGGGGCCATGGGGCCTGAGTGAGAGGCCAAATGAATGGGCTGGGTAAGACTGGAAGCAGTAACGGGCCGCCAGTAAGTAAGCGGCGGGCTGGATTGTAATGCTGGCGAGGGCCAGTAGCATAATATGCAGTTTTGTTAAGGCCTAAAAGGAAAACAAATTTCATCAAAAAACGCATGTCAAGATATGTATATCCGCCCTGTCGATTTATCAAGACATCGATACCTTTTTCGCAATTGATCATATCCGAGAAAGACACATGGGGTTGATTTTGGCATTAATTTGTGACGATTGTAAGGCACGAGGTGAGGGAAACAGAGACACCCGAAAGCTTTTAAGTAACGATAATCGGGCACACGTTTTAGAAGTTTTTGATAGGGAGAGATATAATGTAACTGACGCATAGGAAGATGATTAATACGAAAGATTTTCGTAGAGAAAGCTTCGAGCCAGTACATTTGAGGTACATTTGATTAGGCAAGGAGGTAAAGTTCCATCTCAACAATGTGTCGATGCTTGCGTTCGACGACTTCGTTTTGTTGCGGAGTATAGGGACAAGTCACTTGATGTCGAATCCCTTGTTGACCCAAAAACTGAGCAAATTTTGTATCTATGAATTCCCCACCCCCATCCGTTTTAATTGTTTTAAAAGTGTGGATGGCCGAAATTTTTCGACTTAGTTGGTTTTCCACTTGAGTCTTAAATGTTGAAAACACGGAAAGAACGTCAAATTTATGTATGAGAGGGAATAACCAAACATATCGCGAAAAATCATCCACAATAGATATGTAAAATTTAAAACCAGACAAAGGGGTGACAAGGGAAGGCCCCCAGACGTCCAAATGTAACATGTCTAGAGGATTTATTGAATTAAAGGTGCGAGGATAAAACGGTAGATTACAAGACTTGCCCAAAGGGCATATATGACATGAACCACTGGATTTAACGGAGCCATTAACAGGGATCCAAATTTTATTAACTAAAGACTCAAAAGTGTGTTGTGAAGGGTGACCCAAAGGAGCATGCCAAGTCTGGGAAGTTGTGCGTTCTCCAATTAGTGCAAGAGGATTATTTACAGAAGAAGGCTTGAAAGATAAGTTGTAGAGGCTGTCGGTACTATTGCCAGAAAGAATAGTCTGTCTCGTGCGGTTGTCCTTTACACGAAAACTAGATTGGTCAATTTCAAAAAAATAATTATTATCACAGGAAAATTGGCGAATTGATAACAAGTTTCTATGAATAGAAGGAACATGTAAGACATTATGTAATTTAAAAGAACGGGAACCGGATAGGAAACTGGACTGTCCAAAATTTGAAATTGGAAGATGCGAACCATTTGTTACAATTATAGTATCCTTGCCAGAATATGGAGTGGAGTGAGAGAATATATATGGTGAGTGAGTCATATGAGACGTAGCACCGGAATTAAGAACGAAGGAGACCGGGGCCATAGATGATACTGGAGGAGGCGATTATTGGTAGGGGTTAGGCTGAGGATAGTTGGGTGGAGCAGGTGACTGAGGTGAGTATTGAGCAACACAAGCTTGGTTTAATCTGTGAGGGCAAGTTGGGGCCAAGTGATCTGGACTGTGGCATAGTTGGCAAGGTGCTACTGGGTTAGTGACAATGAAGGGATTAGGATTAGAATAAATAGGTGGGTTTGGTAGTGAGGATGGATTTGTAGTGGCGGGGTGGTTGCTGGGTGAAGGAATATGGTTGTAGTGGAGAGTTAGCGAGATGGTTGCTGGGTGGAGTAGGGAGAATTCCACGGCCATGACCATTACCGCCACCACGTCCGTATCGATTTTTCCACCAATTCTTTCCGCGACCCCGACCGTAGTGTGGTTGTGGATTATAGTAACTAGCATTTGGGTAGTTACTATGAGGAGACGGATGGGAAGAAAGAGTTTGTGATTTTGGAGCTGTGGAGGAACCTGCTTGATTGGCAAGAAGAGCCGTGGTGGGATTGAGGGTGAGAGTAGAAAATTTTTGTTGTAGGGCTTCCTCCTGGAGGAGAAAATCTTAAAGATCATTAATCGACATAGCAGGCCAAAAGTTTTGGATGGTAATGAACTCTTTGAACGAGGCACCCAGCCCCCCAAGGATGCTACGCTGAAGATCTTCGGTAGACACAATAACACTAGCTGCTGCAAGGGAATTCTGAATGGTTTTAGTTTCGAAAATGTAAGCTTTGAGTGACATGTCTAGGTTGCGTTTAAGGTCATGAAATTCTTCCTGAAGTTTTTAGATGTGAATCTGTGAAGACACTCCAAATTCTTTGGCAAGTAAAGTCCAAGCTTCCGGTGCAGTTTTACTGGGATTAACATAAGGTTGAATGTCGGCGGAAACGATTGCTTTAATCCAACTGAGAACAAGACCCGAGGCTTGGTGAAAACGTTCATGTGCCAGGTTTGGCGTGACTTCATCTTCTAAGAACTCTGGAGGTGGTGTGGTTTGGGATATGGTGTCGGTAATTCTGTGTGTTTAAAGGACAGAGTTAAATAAGGAGCTCCAGTTTAAATAATTTTCACTAGTAAGATGACAATGGGACATATAGGACTGGATATTCAGGAAGAGAGGAAGGGGAGGAGGGGTAGAGGTTGTTCGGAATTCTGGGATGTTGGAGGAGGCGTTTGCATCATCTATGGCCATTAGTGGCTCTGATACCATGAAAGAGTATACGCAATTGACAGAAAAATGAGAAGGAGAGGAAGAAGGATACGAATAGAGAAGAAAGAGAACCAACCAGCTTACTTGCTGATGATGTGCGTTTATATTGTTATATATCTACAAAGGGTACATGAACTGAACATGGGGAACTCAAGAGACCCAAAACTAATATGCCTACCATGGTTGACCCATTTATAAACCAAGACAAATAAAGAATGTTGAAAACTAATTACAATCAAACACTAATTATAATATAGCACTAACAAGTTTTGGTCTTCCCCTTTCATTGATAATGATACACTTTCACCTCCTAATGAGTGTACTAATTGGTGTAAGTTCTATGCGTCCAAACCATCTTAGGCAGTTTTTTCTCAGTTTATTTGCTATTGGGGCGACTTGTACTGTATCACGAATTCGTTCATTACAAATTCTATCTTTCCTAGTTTTACTACACATTCATCTAAACATTATTATTTCAGCTACACTCATGTTGTTAACATATTCTTTTCTAATTGTCTAACATTTGGTTCCATTATATAGTGCGGGTCTAATGGCTGTCCGTTAAAGCTTTTCTTTCAACTTAGCCAATATACATCAATCACATACACTCCGGATGAACTTCTTCATAAATCAACAAAAAGAAAGGGGAAATTTTTTTACACAATTTGGTACCATATAACTACATAAACCAGTCTTTATAGGATCTCCTATGGTCTCAATGCCAGTGATGTACAATTTCATTTCAGCATGTTCCATGCTTGCACAGAAATTGGCACTACTGATTGACTGGGAATAAATGGAACAACACTGTCCAATGCCGAACACTGCCTGCTTGGTTATATGGAATACAACAAAAGAACTGGAAATATGTACCATACCTTCATATATAGCTAGTGAAAGCAGAAAAATGAAAATATAAGGAAGTATAAAGCATTTACTTGGTTTACCGATATAGGCTATACTGAAAATACATAGCTCACCTCAAACTTAGCAGACAAATGATCCTTTTATCAATCTGTATGTTGGTTAGAACATGAGTACCAATTCAACACATAAGTGTAGAGTCTATGGTTGAAGTGATGAAGAATCAAGTAATTAACATAAAAGTTTTTTTTTTCTTAATTTTTTTTATCTCATCTTTATTTCCAATACAACACACTTGGAATTAATGGGATAAGTCACCAAATCATAATAAGCGCTACAAGCTCACAATATATTACATATATATACTTTCACAAAGAATTAATCCATTCATCAGTGCAAGAGAAAAGTTTCACTGCTCTATGGTGCCTACAAAAAATGAGACTGACCATTAAACTCATTAATTCTTGTTGAACCTCCAGAGTCTCTTCTCAAACCTACTAGATATCCAACAAGTACTTTTCCATTTGTTTGTATAACTCTTAGCAGTAATTGTTTCACAGCAGTCAGCTCTAAATTTCTTACATTTTCTGAGTACCATCAGTTTTCTTTGGCAGAGTGGGAGTCGCTTATTAACACACTTATATAGCATTCATAAATTTCTCTATTGCATTGATAATATGTTAAACCAGATGCCATTGACTAAGGCTGTTCGTTTCCCACTTCTCAAAGTCTTCCCACATACGATCATCTCTATATTGTATCGTCTCTAATAATTTTATACTATGTATCTACAATACTTAAAATCCATTAATTTTTTACTTAAGATCGAATTTATAGGTCCATTACTTCAATTACATATACGAGGTTCAGGGATGCCACCATGGTTGCCAAATGAATTGTGCAATACCTTAGTTCACTTTACCTTGAATAGACCATGGCCTATACTATACAACATGAGATTTTCTCAAACCATTGTATATAAGTTCATATATCATGGAGTATTGGTCTTCATTATGTCAAAGATTCTATAGCAGTTTGCTTGTTTTGTAGCACTTAGCTTGTTTTCGAGCAGGAGTATGTAACTTGCTAAGTTTCTTTTTCAATTGGTGTTCCTAGTGGTTAGGAAAGCATAAATTGAAATGTGAGTCAATTACCCTATTGTCACGTAGTGTTGCCGTGTACGTTAATTAAACTAATAATCTTTTCGATCACAACAACAACAAAAAAAAAAGAAAAAAAGAGGAGGTTTTAGCAGAATAAGTTCCCTAATGAGTCTTCTATAGTGAATTTTTGAATGTTGAACCATGAATCCAGTAATTATAACGTTAACTGCATTAAACACAAATTGCTAGAATAAATTTTTTTAAAATCTGAAGAGATTTGCGGTACTATGTTAAGTATTGTGAAAGTACTTCTCTTCAGCACTTTAATTCTTGACTCAAACCAGGCATGTTCGTTGCAAATCTTAGATTTGTCTATCAACCTAACTGAACTTTTGAGTCAAACTTCTCCATCAGGTTAGGAATCAGTTTCTAAATCAAAATTCAATATTTAAAATGTTGACAACCTTAAAGCTTAGTTATCAGTAGTGCACACATGCATATTATTTCCTATTACTTCAGTATATAATGATAAAAGATATCATGTTCCGATGTATCAATGCCAGCCTAAATGTGGAAATGCATGTTGATTCATTAATACCCTCTAGATGAAGAACTGAGGCATGCATTGACATTGAAAGCATTCAAAAATTGAGCAAGCTGATTGCAGCAATGTGTTCAATCACTACAGATACCTTTTGACTATAATCATAAGCTTATGAATGTTCAGGTAGGGAGAAGCTGCCTTAATCGCATCTTGCTCCACTCTCAGAATTTTCTGATACAAGAATCATTAATATGTCGGGATTGTACTAGGTGGAATTTTGAAGTCAAGATACTATAAAAATCATTTTTAATTCTAAAACTCAAAAACTGGGCCAATAGATGCATAGTTCAGGTACATATTGAGAAAATTGGATTTATATTCATTATATATATATATATATATATATATATATATATCTTGGATTTTTCACTTAAAATGACATCAACGGCGCATATTACTGAACCTTGAGATTTTCCCTAGTTGTGGTTAATTACTTTGAGGCTCTTGTGATTTATTTATGCTATGCTTGCTTGACGGGTTTCATGAGAAAAAAAAAACCACAATAAATGAAAAGGATGGCTAATTTTTTTTCAAAACGTTGTTAGGTATACTTGGGAAATGAAGAGAAATGATCAAAACGAAACTCTCCTCATTTCTTTGTCCCCATTGCATACTTATCACACATTTCCACTGGTATCCCAGGGCAAAACGGTTTCCTTTTCATTATTACATTCATTCCCCTTACAACGTCCATGAACCAAATTTAGCATTAGTGAATAATAAGAAAGAAAATTATTCTTTATTTTATTCTATCATATATTTTTCGAGAAGTGGTAAAATGTTTTCATTACGAGTGTCACAGTTGTGCCATTTTCTTTACAAACATAGTCATTTGGTAATACGGAGTAAATTCTGCACTTGCACTTTCGAGTATAGTAAAAATATTGAATATCAACAAGTTGAGTATCTTACTTCAATTGGGCACCCTATTTGATTATGGTTGCTGTTATATAACTAGTATGTAGGAGCAAGAAGAAACATTATAAATCAAAGAGAGAGAAATACTGAAACAATGATCGAGTTCATGAACAATTAGAAGGAAGGGAATTTACGGAATCAAATACATGGTAATTTTTTAACATCGTATGAAACAATTATGGAACTATAGCTAGCTTACATAGGTCCAAGAGTGTTCATACACCATATCATTCTTGATTCTGGTTGCTATGGATCCTCAAGGGCATGCCAAGTTCTGCAATTAAGAGCAGCACATAAAACTCTTTAAGGTTATGCAGCAAGCTAATTCATATCAACTTAACTGATACAGCTAGGTTCTGCAATTAAGAATGTACCTTTTAATGGATTTATCGCGGGCAATGCTATTCACGACCAAAATTTCTCTAAATCTGGGAGAACACAGTTGACTTTGGAACTTTATTTCTTCTGGTACAGCTAGGTTTTGCTGATAAACATAGATTGGGGATGACTTCAGCGGCTTCTTAGTTAAAAATAGCTTCCACAATTATATATGTCTTTCCATGAGGCCTCATAATTAACTTGTGAGATGTCTGAGATCTGTGGGCTGAGTAGTTGGCACTCACCTTAATTTGAGGAGGGAATTCCAATTTCATTGGAAGACCAAGTTGAATGGTTTAAGATAGGATAGCTGTTACAGGTTACATGGTGATCAGGAATTTGTTTCTTGAATTCATCGAGCTTTCTAATCCGCTGTTTTTCTTGTGTTCTTTCCCTTGCTCTTGCTCTTGCCTTTTCCCTCGACTCTTTTGTGAGAAGATGAAATGCAGGTTTATGTGTGTGTGCTCTAATCTTTTTCTGTTTGCCACTACTACCGATCAGTAATGGGTTCAGCTTTGATCTTAGCACCTCTTGGGCACCTTCGATTTTCTCGGCGGCTCCCTTGATTCCAGTCAGAATGTCCAATTCACATTCAGAAGAAGTTGAAGAATTAGATACGGTGTAATTCTTCATTTCCACTAGCTCTTGAATGGCTGTTTTGGAATTGGTGAAAAGCCAATCAAGGGTTTTACTAGGTCGGTCAAAACCTAGCATATCTTGCAGATTAAAGAACTTGCGGGCGATCTCAATAGACAATCTTACCCTTCTGTCCCTTAAGCCTTGAGCTGTGAAAATCTTGCTGTGCCGATCTTTCCTTGCAGTGCTTTTCTTGGTAGCGATGACTGAATGCAAAGGATCACAATGTGGGTCTCCCTTGAGTTGCAGCCTGCAGCTAACAAAATCTTGGTTAGCCATGGCAGTTGCTGCAGCCTTATTAGATGAGATACTGTTATTAGAGCAAGCGGCATTATCGGTGATGAATGGAGAAGGAGCAACGGCGTTGGCCGGAAAGGAATTATAGCAGAAGGGATCCTGGTTGAGGAGAAGTAAATTTTCATCTGAAGTGTCATGGGAAAAGAAGGAAGGAGGATAGACATGGCCATGGGGGGTGGATGAGCAGGTAAGTTGTGGAAAAGGGTAGGAGGAGAACATTTCAATCTAATCTACAATTTGTACAAAGCCTAGTTAGTTCTCACTCTACAGTAAACTTTCAAGAAAACCCCCCTCCCCCTATGATTTTCTTGAAATCAAAGACTTTTTTGGTTGTGGCAGTTTTGGATTCAGGACTTGTTTTTAGGGCAATTATGGGTAGTTGACCGAATACACAAAACAAGTAACACCAAAACAAACAAAAACACAAACACACTTGATGAAGTTTACAATTAAATTGGGAACTGTACTGAAGTCGTTTCCAGATTTGGAAAATACCAGGAAACACAAATTATGAGTTTTAGCCCTTGAAACTGTGATACATAGATATATTGATAATATTGATCAGTCAGCTTTATACATATGATGATAAGAACGTGTATGTATATATATATACCAATGGAAAGCGATTGGGTATCAAGTACTGTGTCTCTGGAACTGTATGAGAGAGGGTAGATATTTTTAAACAGACACCCCAAAGTTAATTTGTAGGGTGCGGTAGGTTTTTGATCGATTACTACTATTTAACTAAACTCTTAAGGTTTATATATATATATATATATATATATATATATATATATCCAGGACCAGGAGGGAGGTAGTGGGCCGTGTCTGTCGTACGTTGCATGTAAATTTAGGGCAAATTGTGCAGCTTACACGCGAGACCTTCTGACAACCCCGCTCCAATAAACGATGGCCATTTTACTGTCCCCTTCTATTTTATTACTCCCGTCCAAAAAATAAAAGGGATTATTATATTTTTGACCAACGTACTAATTGGAGATTCCTGATTTTACTTACGTACTTTCATTAACCCAAAATTGACCAACGTACTATCAATTTTGTTGCAATGTTGACCCTGCCGTTAAACCTCCATCCAAAAAATTAACAGCTAACGGTAAAAAAAATTACATTAACGGTAAAAGGTCAAAAATAATACTTGTGAAAAATGGGGGGCCCACCGAAACCAAAATGTATCCTTCTACCGCCCATGGATGCCCTCCAGGCTCGCTCAGACAAGTTCCGGCCCACAAACTAAAACGCCTATTCGTGATCTACGGCTTGTTAGCAAAGAAGTGTGGTGTGTGCGCGAGAGAGGAGAGAAATAGAGAAATGGGGAAATCAATGACATGGGGTTACGCCAGATCATTACGGGGACCATCGCCGCGGCCTTCGGGCTTCTATGTCATGCACCGTCAACGCCTATTCGTGATCTACTTGTTAGCAAAGAAGTGTGGTGTGCGCGCGAGAGGAGAAAAATAGAGAAATGGGAAATCAATGACATGGGGTTACGCCGGGATCATTACAGGGACCATCGCCGGCGGCCTTCGGGCTTCTATGTCATGCACCGTCTCGAAAATGACTACAAGGTTCGGTTCCCACTCGAAAACCCACTATCTCTTTACTTGTTAATCTTTTACCCAATTTTATATCATGGTTTTGGGGGTTTCGATTCTCTATCTCAATTTGCATATATACGGGAAAAATGGAATGAAAGATTGAAGAATTATGAACAAGAACGATCGGAGGAAAGAAAAGTCTTGAATTTGAAGAGTCCCTCTAATTTTAGCTAATCACTTTCACCAAACAGTTTCTTTGTTTTTGTCAAAAGAAAAGTCTACTGAATTTGAAGAGTCCCTCTAATTTTAGCTAATCACTTTCACCAAACAGTTTCTTTGTTTTTGTCAAATGTCTTTTTTTCCGTCTTTCTTCTTCCAAATAAGGTTATTAGGGCTTAATTAGAAATGGATAGGGTTCCTTTGAGGAGATCAATCCTTAACATTTTGGGAATCAGGATGGTGTGAGAACAAATCTGTATGATGTTTATGAATGTACATTTGAATGAGATTTCAAAATGGTGGGCCCCCCATTTTTCACAGGAGATCAATCCTTAACATTTTGGGAATCAGGATGGTGTGAGAACAAATCTGTATGATGTTTATGAATGTACATTTGAATGAGATTTCAAAATGGTGGGCCCCCCATTTTTCACAAATATCATTTTGAACCCTTTACCGTTAATGTAATTTTTTTTACCGTTAGCCGTTAATTTTTTGGATGGAGGTTTAACGGCAGGGTCAACATTGCAACAAAATTGATAGTACGTTGGTCAATTTTAGGTTAATGAAAGTACGTAGGTAAAATCAGGAATCCCCAATTAGTACGTTGGTCAAAAATATAATAATCCCAAAATAAAATCAAAAGTACTTCCCGTCTCAATTCATATCCGTATACTTACGCATTAATTATCAAGCCTTTTTTTTTAATTATATTCCTAACTAAGTTAAATCATTATAAAGTAAATAATGTATATTCCCTCCGTCCCTAAATTATTGTTTTATTTTATCTATTTTATAATAATTGTCATGTTTAAATTTTTTTTAGAACATTACTTTTACCATTTTACCTTTATTTTTTCTATACTTTAATTATGGAACATATATACACATGAACATTAAAGGAAATTACACATTATACTAATATTAATAATCAAATCAATTTTTTTTCGTAATCTGTGTGTCAGGTTAAACAAGACAATAATTAAGGGACGGAGAGAGTAATACTCCCTCAGTCCCTAAATTATTGTCATCCTTTCCTTTTTTGTCTGTCCTAGATAATTATCTTGTTTGAAAATTTTTTTTAGGATATCGCTTTTACCATTTTACCCTTATGTTTCCACCTACTTTAATTATGGACCACATACACATATGCATTATAGGAAATTACACATTATACCAATATTAATAATCAAGTCAATTATTTTTTCTTAATTCGTATGCCAGATCAAACAAAACAATAATTAAGAGACGGAGGGTGTAATTACCTAAGAAAAACATATAAATTAAATGAAAATTAAAAATAAATATTTATTAAAAATTCTAAATCAGATAGCTTTTATTTGATGATTGATATACATGAGACGAAACAAGAACTATTATCACAATGTCCTCCATTAACTACCTACTTTTGAGAGCCATTTTTATTTTCGTTAATAGGGTTGAGATATTAAATTTCCGGCCATGTTTATTTTCGTTAATAGGGTTGAGATATTAAATTTCCGGCAGTTTATTATTATTATTATTATTATTATTATTATTATTATTATTATTATTAATAGAGGGAAAATGTCGCTACAGAAGATCTATATTATTACTAAAATAGAGAAATGACTTATAACTGATGATTTATTTTAATATGGACATGTTTGATTTAGCTGATGAGAAATGACTTATAACTTATAACTGATAACTTATGATTAATGACTTGTGACTGATGACTCATAAACTGGTGCTGTTTGATTTAACTTTTTGAAGTGCAGATGAGCTGTGTTAAGTTAGTGACTGTGATTGATAAACTGAAAAAAGTGCTAAATTAAAATATAAGACTAAAATACCTTCATCATTAAATATTCTTTGCATCATTATTATTATTATTTATTTATTATTAATATATATTATTAATATTTATTTGTATTTTTATTAGTATCATTATTCACTATTACTATATTTATTCTATTTATTACAATTATTATGTATTACAATTATTATTTATTATTATTATTATTATTATTATTATTTATTATTATAAATTTATTAATAATATTATTAAAATTAAAAAGAAAATTATTATTATTATTATTTATTAAAATTATTTATTAAATTATGTATTATTTATTAAAATTATTATGTATTATTTTATTTTTATTACTATTATTATTATTTATTATTAATATTATTATTATATTATTATTATTTACTACTATTATTATCATTAATTTATTAATATTATTATTTATTATTATTACTATATTTATTATTATTTATTGTCATTATTATTATTATTATTACTATTTATTTATTTATTATTTATATTTTTATTATTATTAGGGGTAATCTTGGGATATAGAATGTTTTACTAAAAAATATGACTTACAGTTTGTGAATAAGAAAAATTGTTTTCCCATTATCATACATGCATCCCCAACCGATCGATCGAGTGGTGCCCCCATTTTACATTGTAGTAAGTTTACTATGTAAGTTTGTAAGATGGAAATAGCCAGAAGTAGGGTAGTCTGTCATGTGAGATTACATCTTAACTCAAATCTCTTGCAACAACTACTTGGTGTTGATCAACTGTTAGTTGCGGTGTCATTGTACGTGATGGGCCGGTTGAATCATAGCCTTAATTGTGTGTGTCAATTTCATTAATTAGTTGAATCGTACGTATCCATGACAATAGCCAATTAATTTAATCACTCTAACTTGCAAGCGGAGTGGAGCGGAACGGAGCGTTCCATATTGTTGAGGCCTTAACCAGCACCACCCATCGACGTCGTACGTACGTACGTAAGTCAACAAGTCATTTGGTAGTAGCTAGTAATGTAATTTCTCCAGCAGCAAACTTTTCACATTTCGGTCAAACGCATTCTTTTGATATTTGCTACAGCTAGGTTTAATTTGTTGTTAAATGGTTTAATTTGTTGTTAAATGGGTTCGAAAAGGCACAATTAAGGGTACAGAGGGCACATTAATTTGTTGTTTTGGAGCCATATATAGCTAGGCATATGCATAGCTGCTAGTTTGTGGTCTTTTTGCAGCCACATTATCGCTTAATTAATTGGGATCTGTGTGGCCATCTCGACAAGCTAGGGCATGCAAGTTTAAGTGGCAAACTGTACAATGGAAAAATCTATCTTGCTTATGTCAGTCAATAGCAAAGGACCACAATTAATCAAGAAGCATTAAGAAAACATATATGGTACGTACGTACGTAGCTTTCTTAATTTTAGCATCAACTTCTTCTCTTTGTCTAAAGCAACAACAAAAATTAATGAGCCAAAGGTGCAAATTTAGTGGGTTTTGCAAGTTGCGAATCCAATCATAGAGAAAACCGAAAATTGTGGGGTTTGCTCTCTCTCCCTCTCCCTCTCTCAAATACTGGTATTTTGATGATAATAGTACGTATCAGCTCCTGCATTTCATTTCTTTCAATTTTTGACTCTTTATCTGATTCACCATGATTTCCATAAGTGAAGGGAAAGAGAAAGTAAAATTCTTGGGGACGAATTAAGTTCTTTACGTATAGTATCGAGTGGTTTACTAGAAAGCAAACTATTAAACTAAATTGAGTTGACTTTAAACTAAAAAAAAAAAAACCTAATTTGAGACGGGAAGTGTACTTAAAATTTTTACTATTTTACGCATGAAGCCTATATAAGATTCAAGCTGATTGACAATTCACTTCATCACTTTCACATCCTCACCCACCTCCTAATCACCGGACATTAAGATTTAAAAGCATCTTCTCCTTGTAAGATTTTTTGTTTTTTACTTTCTCTATATTTTAACCCACCAGCTTCTCTAGATATATATATATATTTTTTAATTATTAGTACAAAATAAAAATCTAAAATTCAGTTCTAAATTACCATGTCAAACATACACTAAAACTTACATTTTGGATGGCATACAAATATAGATGTTAAAAGGGTCACGGTCCGTAGGGTCGACCCGATTAAACCGAAAAAATCAGGGTTAGGGTTGAAGTTTTTTGGCCCGTTTAAACATTCGGGCTAAACGGGCTGACCCTATAGGGCTGCGGGTTTTGCGGGCTGGCCCACCGGGCTTTCGGGTTGGCCCGCAGGCTGAGGGGTAAAATAAATAAAAAAAATTCAAGGTGTTGGGAGTAACTTGTAATTTGTATATGGGCTAAAAGAAAAAATTGTAAAGAGAAAGTGTAAAGTTTCTAAACCCTACCCTTGGCCCTTAGGCCCGCCGCAAGCTGAAACAAGGAAAGGAAAGGCCCCGACATTTCTCTCTGTCTCGCTCTCGTCTTTCACTCAGTCCCGTCACGGCGTCATTCCCGTCGGCCGTCTCCCGCAAGGCCGCAACTCCCTCAGTTCCTACCTCGCCTCCGGCTACCCACCCACAATAGTTGATTGCCGTGCCAACCGCCGCCACCACCTACCTTGCCACCACCGTTTGGCGTTCACCGGAGTCTAAGCCACCCACCCCCACTAGACTGCTTGCGACTTGCGATAGGTATGGCTTTGAACATCCTGTTCCTTATAGAAGAAATTTTACATTGCTTGATGAGATGTTTTTAGATGTATGTTGTGCGCTTTATAACTGATATTGGAATTGCAATCGAAGGGAGTTATTGAACTTCTTACCTCTTAACATGGTTTATGTAGAAATCACAGTAGATTTTTCCTTGTTTTCTAAAATGGAGTAGTTATTTCAATCATTTTAATTATGACTTATCTCTGAAAGTACTGCTAATTGTTGATTGTTGCTTGCTGCTGTTAATTTTTTCTTGGTCTTCTAAAATGGAGTAGATTTTTTATGTGCTAATATAGTATGAATGTATGATGAGTGATGAGGACCATTCTCTGTTACTGCTCTCCACTCAATCTTACCTTGTAATTGTAACACTTTTACTTGCTTAGCATTGCTGCTTAGCCTGCTTTCTATATGTACATTTTTATTGTTTTATATATCGTAGATGAAGAGAACTTGGAAGAAGATGTTTTCTCGACGGAAGGCTCGAATGTTGTTGAAGAATGAAGATGTTTATTGTTATGTTTTTGAACATATGATAATTTTAGTATTTTTAGACTTTTAGTGTTGGAGAATGAATCAAAATCATGTGCTTGAGTTATACTTTAGTACTAGTATTTATTATGTCTATTGTTTGCTAAGAAATTTTTTAGTTTTTTTTTTTTAGATTGTGATGTATTTATTTTTTTAGTCATGGCCTGTTAGTGGCCCGTTTAGCCCAAAATCCGCTAGGGTTAGGGTTAGGTCCGCAATATCAGTGGCCCGAAAAAATTGGACCGTTTAACCCGAAGCCCGCTAGGGCTGACCCGAAACCATTAGGGCCAGCCCGATTAACATCTCTACATACAAAGCCGAAACAAAAACCTTGTTTTTTGTTTATGGGCCTTATTATCTGTATGGCTCAAACAATTGCAAGGCCCATTCTGTAAACAGGCCAATCTCGTTTGACCTCTACTTGGCTAAAGAGGCTCTATAGGACTCGGCTGGAGCTGGGTTAGGGATTTCGATGAGTTGAGTTACTGAATTGGAAATTTTAGGAGAAAACAACGGTTTTCTTCAATCAACAAAGACAACCGTACGTATTCTTCGCCAAAGCCTCGGAAAAAATTTCAATTTCACGCTTCTCCTCCAACCAAGTTCTATTTCAATTTCATTTAGGGTGTGTTTGGCTACCCCAATTCAATGGCATAGAAATGAAATTGAAGTATAAAATTCTAATTCTATTGTTTGGATACTAAAATGGGGGATATAATTGGAATTGAATTATAATTCAGTTTGGCCCAATTCTGTAAAATTAATTCAATACCGGAAGATGATAATTATAAATCAAATTCTAAAATTTTAACACAGATCTGGCGTGTCTTCATCCTCGTCCCAAAACCAGCCGCACCTCGCGTCTCTCTTCCCACACAAGTCGCCATGATTAGGTCGTGCTTTCATCTTCACTTCTGCTCGCCATTAGAGCCTGTCTAATCTCTTTCCATCTTTCTCGATCTCTAGATCTCTTGTTCTCTCTCGATCTCTCGATCTATCCCGATTTCTCGATCTATCTCGTTCTATCCCGATTTCTCGATCTCTCTCGATTTGGCTTCTAATAAGGTATGATCTCTCTCGATAAGACTTCTAACTGTGAAATGTATTTGATACAATTTTGCTTTTGTGCTTTTGTTTCATGGGTTTGTCCTTTGGTAGCCAGTTGTAGAAAGAACTGGGTGGGGTGGGGATAGTTTGGTGAATGAATTGGCTCGGAGGGTGTCCCCCTGCTCGCCCTTGCTTTGATCAATCTGTTGTTGTGCTTGTTATGCTTCTGTGCTTTTGTAATGATTGTCTTCTTATATCCTGTTAAGTGTGTGTGCGCCCATAGAAGAGGTAGATTGCTGTAATGCCTTGAATGTGAACCTCCCTATATTCTGTTTCATTCAAGCTTCCTCTTGTGTGAGTTTCTCTTGCTCTATATTGTGAAACTCTTCTTTGCTGCATCATCATTTGATACTTTGGTTTGTTAGTCTTTGCTAGAGGTAGGTATGATAGTATTACTGCATCGTTTGATACAATTTTGTGCCCTTGAATTATGTGGAATATGAAATCAGTTAATGGCATGTGATGAATCTGAAAGAACCCATTGTCCGGAATGCCATTTATCTTAGGAGCATGCTCAGGCTTTGCTTATACTTTATTTGCTGCTCTTTTACCAACCTCTGGTGACATTGATCATTTTCTTTCTCTGCTTAAAATGTTCATCGTGGTTATCTAAATTAGCTTCAGCTATTACAGGATTTGAGAAATCCATCTCTTTTAACCTTTACTTCAGCTTGGTCTTTAACTTCTTTTACTTTCATACCTCTCTGTAGTTTCCTGCCCATCTTCCCCATAATCAATGTTGAAGGGAACTCTTTCGAGCAGAGTGCATTATTGCAGCACAACACTGATACACACAATCCCTGCATTGTTGACCCGCTAACCAAGTACAAAAACAAAACCCAAAGAAACTTGCACACATTTATTGGTCTATAGAATATGCATAGGTATGAAAATATTCAGCTTATTCTGTGGGAGTTTTGGGTGGGTAGGTCGGTAGCCCATTCTCATTCCCAGTTTCAGTCATGAAAGGTTTGTTTAGGCTATTAAATGCACTTTTCACAAGTTCTCCAAGAGCATAACCGTGCACTCAAAACTTGCAACTATTCTAAAAGGGCAAATCCCCACATATTACCAGGGTACCAGATCAGCAAATGCAGTTTCAGTACTGCAAGGTCAACAAGAGCAAAAAGCAGAAGTCTAACAGAAAATACCAGATCAAAAAATCAGAGGAAGGAAGCAATTTTGAGTGAACATTATAGCCCAGAAAGTAAGTGCTAGTTCAATAAACAAAATGATAAAACACGAGCAATAATTAGGTGAAGTTGGGTGACATTTTTGAATTTTTCTTAAAGTATGACGACTATGGAATATATTCACGAAGTGCAGTAAGTTTAACCTAGCAACCCAAGATAAAGCTGAAAATTGACAACTTTTTGCATTTGGATGCATATAATAGGGTTCGAAAGAAGATAATGAAGAAAGGCACAAAACAGGCTGACCCGCTAGTGGGTGAGGCCATACATCTTTCAATTGAAAAAAGCTGAACGAAAGGGTTTCGTTAGAGGGTTAAGTTAGAAAGAAAAGGGTGGGAAATGTCACATATTCAGTTTGCAGTGGACTGAGGACACACTAATATTTTGCGAGGCTGATGTCGAGGCTGCATGGTGTATTCTTAAAACAAGTCATTTCTTGTTTCTTTCTCTGATGATGTTTTCATGACAAAATTGTTTAGATTTTTCTAATTCTGCAGCAGTGCTGCTGCTCTCTTGATGTCTACTGATAAGTGTCAGGCCTTTTGGTCTATATTTTATCTCTGTTGTGGTCTTCTGCTCATTTTGGAATACACCTTTTGTGCACTATATGTGAGTCCTTTTTGTGGTATGGATTGGAGCCTTGTAAGTTGAGAAGGGGTATGGTTGTATCATTTTAGGTAGGTGTATCATCTTTGTACCTATTTAAGTGGAATGAACTCATGTAATGTGGTGACTGTAACCTTATTTCCGTTAACAATAAAATTTCTTTTTCCATTGATCAAAAGAAAAAAATTTCAAGCACAATAACATATAAAAGTACTGACACTCTCTAAAGGCCATCTTTGTCATTGTTGGACACAAAACGAGCACGGATTCTGAAACCCTGGGTCACTTGTTGAACATGCACGGATATGTGTCAAAACTTATCTTTTATTATATTTTCCCCCTATATTCTTGGATTTTTCTGGATATGTTGAGGGGTCAAAATAACATACTCCATCCGTCCCAAAATAATAGTCCCACTTTGACTTTTGTTGTTCTTACAAAATTCTAAAAGTTGTCATTCATAGTTTTCTTAATATTCTTTCAGTGATTGAAATTTTCTAACTTAAAAAACATAATAAATGTATGATAAATAGTAATTTGATATCGTCTTAGGTTGACTTTCCAATTAGGAAAGTTTTTTTTTTCCTTTTCGGGATGGGGGGAGTATTAGTTCATTCACTTCATTGCCCCTGGAGAGATGATGCACGGTAATCATTTGCATCCCCAAATTTGTGATAGTTATGATACACACAGCAGTAGATGTTTCCCATCATTCCTTACCCAAAAGGTTCAATGTCAAGGACCATGGAAATTTTTACTCTCTCTCCCTCTTTTTTGTTATTTAGTAATTTCTTCCGAGATAATTATGAAGTAAATAGCCTTCTCGATATTAGAAAAAAAAGTTATTTCCATGCAAATATGCATTTCCATATTTGTTCAGGTTTTCTTCTAGCATCTTGTTTCTAGGAAGTCCTTTTGTAGCACTATATGTTGCAATATTTGCTGTGATTTTTAACATGTCAGCTGTTGGATGTTCATCGTTTTCAAGTAGTTTTCCTATTGATTGAAATACTAATGGGGTATTAGTATATACTTGTTTTAATCATAAAGACCTTTATGGGGTTTGAGCTAGATTTGCCCATCTGTTGTTGAGTTTCCGAAATGCTGATTCTTGCATTTCTCCAATTTAACAATTTTTGTGTTTCCTACAGCATTTCCTTCTTATTTGTCTTGGGATTTCTAGGGGTCCTGTACCCCTATAATTTTTCTACGCGCCCACATTACACACATAAGAGTGTTGCTTATCATGGGTCTGACCCAATAATTAGGCTCAATACTGATATTGTGGGATTTGTTTTTGTGTTTGTCAGACTCGATTCTATTCCTCATCTTTGTTTGAGCTGTTTTTCTCCTGCATTTTTTTTTTTTTTCTGTTTGCAGCTTGGCATTTCCCGTCTTCCCCCTTTGCTTTACTTCTCTTTCTAACCCATTTGCTTACGAGAATGTCATATTAAGTGATTTTGAATAGCCTTTACCGCAAAAATGCGCTGAATCTTTTCGGTGTGTTATTTATTCAAGTTTTATTTCATAAAATTAGTTATTCAAGTTTTATTTCATAAAATTTCAGAGTATGGCTGGTAGCTCGGTGGATGTTAATGCCATAGTTACGAATGAAAAAAGTGAAAAAGAAAAACGACGAAAAGTGATTGCAGAATATTATATAGCTACTTCAGTTGCAATTTCTGTTTGGTGGCATGAGTTGCACATGGTGAAGGCTCCTTCTAGAGATTTGAGAAGTGCTAGGGAGTTCTATTTGAGGAGACTTTACTATGGGACAAATGCAGTTTGTAAAGAACAACTACGACTTAACAAAGATACTTTCAATTTTCTTATTATTTGAAAATAGAATACAAGTGGAAAAATATATAGAAGTGGAAAATTCATTTCCATGAAACTAGTTGAGTATCCAAACAATAGAATTGAAAATATGAATTAATTCTAATGGAATTCTATAGATTAGCCAAACAATAGAATTAAAGCTTCATTGAATTCGAATATGTTGAAATTTAATTCTTTATAATTGTAATTCTAATTCAATTCCAATTCGTCGTATCCAAACGGACCCTTAATTCTGTTCGTTTCCAAGTTTTGCTTTTCTCCGCCGTCACCTCCACCACCGTCGAGAAACGCCATTCACTCTCCCTCCCACTCGGGAAGCTTCACGAAGCAGCGCCGCCCTCTCTCTCCGCCTAATAACCTTCACCCAGCTCCGGCCAGCGCCACCTGCACTATCGCCACTCACTGGTTTGTACCAATGTCTCAGTAATCCCTCCCCTCCGCTCAGCAATTCTTTCTCAAATTTCTTAATTTGTTTAATCATTTTCTCAGTTGGTGCTAAATTGATTTATAGTATTAAATAAAAAAACACCGTATACAGTACAGATGAAATTCAAAAAGCAGAAGCGTCACCGGAGAAGTGTGAGATTCTACACGACGTGCTTTGGTTTCCGAGAGCCATTCAAGGTCCTTTGCGACGGCACATTCATACACCACCTTGTTGTCAATCGTATCAGTCCACCTGATACTTCCCTTTCTAATATCCTAGGCGCCTCGGTCAAAATTTTTACTACCAGGTTAATTGACTTCCTTTACATAGTTCCTTTCCTTGCATGCTTGTTTATCAGTTTCATATTTACTGCCTTTCAAATTTTAGATGTGTTCTAGCAGAGTTGAAAAGCCTTGGTGACTCCCATTCCGCCTCTCTCAACGAGGGCCGTAACCTCATACCTGCCAGGTCAGTCTACGTCTCTCCTGCTGTATGATAGTGTAAAGCATTATAGAGTATGAATTTCTCCTTGGTTGTGGACTTGTTTATATTTTTTCTGCTTGGACTCTGATGAGACTCGTTTACAGATGTGATCACGAGAAGAGGAAGAGTGCTGTGGCTTGTATCGAAGAAGTTATTGGGGAGAATAATCCTGAGCACTTCTTTGTTGCTACTCAGGATGTTGATTTGCGGAGGAAGTTTCAGGAGGTCTGTTTGTTTTTCCTTTGCTAGTTTCTGATCAACTAAGTAGAAACTTGTGTCTGTTATTTCCCATGGTTCTGGTTTAGACTTCCATGATAAATGCATTAAACTATCATATCATAAAAGGAAGAACAGTGCCTGATATATGATAGTAAAAATCGGGAAACATGAGTAAAGCTTGAAATTGGTATGCTTATCTGTGTTCTCGTGTTTCCAACTATTATGACAGACAAACAATTGTAGTGTTATGCATTATATAAATCCTAGAATCGCGATTTTACCACCCTTTTGCAGATTGCTACACGTCCGAGGTCCTATTTATGGGAGATATTTACTTGGAACAGTTATTGGATTTTGGAGTTTTTTTTTTAGCATTTGATGGTGGTTCCGATCCTTCCCGAGGGAGCTAGTTGTGTAAGCTTGAGACGCAAGCAAGTTTGTCTTTGATGTATATTGGTTGTAGACCGAGATCTTGCTCTCTGACAAGTCTTTTTACCTACGTCCTGTTAGAACAACGTCTCTTCTGAATTGGCAAGGTTGCTTTTGCCTACAGTTTGTTCTTCTAGCCCTTAATTTAGGAGATCTATGTAACTCTGCGAGGGTGGGACCTTATCATGAATGGATTTCATGCCACAATTACTATGTAACTTACGAAACAGTTGAAACTCTTATGGATTAGTGAAAGAAGGGATTTCCACTTCAAATAATAGAAAAGAAGGAAGTAGGGAAGATCAGTGCATGTCAGAAAGGGAACCGGATTTTCCAGATTGGTATCATTAACAGATGCATATTATTTGTTTTTAAGGGTAAGTTCTGATGATGTGCGCTTTTATGTATTACTTTGGGATTACAATGATTCAGATTTTTTTTGTAATGAGGCTTAATACTCTTTTAACAACGGCATGTATAAACTCAACTGCTCATAGCTAAAATATTGCTGCTGCCTACCCTATTTCATTCTGCTTTATACTAGTTAAAAGAATTGCAGACAGGGAAGCCATTTATCCAACCAAGTGTTATATTTTGCTGGATGCAGATACCAGCTGTACCTGTGATATTTGGTCTCAGAAATGCTCTATTCCTTGAGCCTCCATCTGCATCTCAGCTTAATTTTGCCAAATCTGATGAGGAAAAACGCTTACACATGACTGAGTTGGAATATAAGATGTTGCAATTTAGGAAAAAGAAAAGGCAGGCATCAGAGGAACCAGGAGATTTCTCTGATGCCAATGAAGGCGCAGAAGACCAAATTCTATTGAACCATGCTCTCATTACAAGTTCTGCAAGAAAGAGCACGGATGGAAAGGATAAAGTACAATTCAAGAGAAAGAAGGCTAAGGTTATGATCCTTTACCATATCATTTCCTTGATTCATGTTTTCATATATTGACTTTGATTGTCATTGTCTGCTTTTTCATTTACTTTTTGGTGCACTTGCCCTTATTTTATGTTCTTAATTAGTCTATCAACAATGTATGGAGATGGTTCTACATTTAAGCTGACCATCTGCGAGGTCTTTGTTCATTATCATGTGACTATGTGAGTATTAAAGTTAGAACATATTACTTTTTGTACCATCTAGTCCAATACATGTCAGTATTTTTCTTCAATAAACATGTTGTTCATTAGTAGGGGAGACAAAGGATAGTTTAGTTAGGTGCCCAATGAAATATTGACTCTTTCTCTGATACTTGTCCTTATTGCGGGCCCTAACGGGATATTTAAAGCTATCAGTGATAAAGTTATGATTAAATGGGTGAACAATATAAACTCCAAATTTTTGGGAGATCATGGCTTTCTAAAAGTTCTCTCCTGCATATGAGGCTCAAAATAGTATTAGTTTCACATTTTATTGTGAAGGATTAGGACAGAAATTTGGATTCCTGACATAAATTTTGTGCACCCCTAACCATAGTGTAAAGATTAGTACATACAGTTCCCCAAATTCAATCAGCTGATCCGACTGCCTATTCGGTTTCCCCAGTCCTTGGAAAGTTGAATTGCCTTTCAAGATGCCCAAAATGATATCTTTGTCTTTTTTTCTGACCTGCTACATCTTTTATATTTACTCTTCGTTGTGTATTTTGCAGGGTCCAAATCCACTATCATGTAAGAAGAAAAAAAGTAATGAGAACCCAAAACCTGTTTCAAGACGGGTGAGTTTTGCTTTTAGCATTTTGTTCTGAATGCTTCACTGCTTTTTGTTTTTTTTTGCTGTTGTGGATAGTCATAAATCGTAACTCATAAGTGATGTTTTCGTTAAACTCAATCATGGTGACCAACACAATGACTAAGTAATGTTATCATGTAGTCCCAATTAATTTTCACCTTAATTTAACTGCTATTCCAGGATTTTATAATTCTGATGAAATTGTCTAGTTTATTATGTTGCTGTGTCCATCATGCACAATGACGTGTTACTAGCTTCAAATCAATATATGCACCAATCAAGCATTCACATATTATGTCAATCCACAAGTACTCTTTCTGCTCTCCCTCTTTTCTTTCTCTGTTGCTAGTCGTCTCAACTATGGAATTCATTCTTCCGACCACTCCATATCAACCGTAAATTATGTAGAATGCTATGCATTAATAGAGGATCCAAGGGTGCTACAATCTACCATGGGCTTCAATGACAGAAGGAACATGATAGGGATCCCAATTTTTTAGCTCAATTTCTCATAGGGCCGAATAACGAACAACTAACGAACAAAGCTACTTGAGTTTGGCTCAACTAAAAACTTGTTCGAGATTGGTTCGTGAGATTATCGAACCAATCTCAAACAAAATTTAAAGCTCGCTCAACAATCAAACACCACTCGATAAGCGTATAACTCGATATTTCTATTGAAAATGTCAAGCTATGCGAGCTCAACTTGATAAAAAGTTTGTTTGAGATTGGTTTTTAGAACAAACCAAGCCAAACTTGGAACACCATTTTAAGTTTGCCAAAATTATTAAACAAGCTTGAACATTTAATTGTCCGACTCGACTCGGCTCGTTTTGACCCATAATTTCTCATCTCAATCTGTGTGGCAAGCATATCATTGATTAAACTATGGGGCACCGGTTAAGTGATGTGATCTCTAACCAGTTACATGCATTGGCATCGATTGGGATGAAAACTTGAGATACAAAGTTGGGATCCCTATCATGACTTGTCATAATGTTGGAACTTCTATTTAGGAATTCAGCTTAAATCATACCCTAAAAGGTATGGACTCTCCTCGTAAAGATGCGTGTACATGGGTACATGTATACTTCTATCACTGTGACAGTAATTTGAATCTAAAAATCATCATTTCGGACGCACTGAAGACGATTTTAGGTCACTCAAGCAGAAATGACCAACTTATACTGAATGTCAAGATCTTTTATTTTTGTTTTTTCTGAACGGACAAATCATATTATACAAATTATAAATAAGATTTACAATGCACCTGAAATCTCCCATGATCAAAACGGCCAGACTACTCCCCAAAACAGAAACACAACACTTGATGTTCAGTATACCAAGTTAGAACAAGAAAACAGCCTAAAGAAAGATACCAGAGCATGCAAGTAAAGATACAACACACCGACACCGGACAAAAAACTCCCAAAAAAACCAGACGAGGCTTGTACTACTCCCAGGGGCGGATCTAAAGGCAATGGGAGTGGGGCTCCAGCCCACCTCAAAATTTGGCAAATAAAAAAAATAAAAATTATGTAACTCAAATTTACATGTCAACCCCTCACTCACTCCACTCTCCACCCATTCTCACTTCATCAATCACCAAGTCTCCAATAAACTCTGTAGTACTCACCCAAAATCCCCCTCTCCCTCCCTCCCTCGTTCACTCGGTATAATTATGTATGTAATGAGTAAGACTCATTAAGTCACTGATTATATGTAACTTCTTTTTTCGATAAATGAAGTTATTTTGTATGGTTATTACTGTTTACAATATTTTTTAAATAACAAGCCCACATGGTACCAAAATCCTAGATCTGCACCAGGTTGTCCCTTGCTCTCCTCACTGACCACAAGCCTGCTACTAGAATAATAACACCCACCAACCACTCTTAATTGCATGATCAATACCAAAAATTTCTCCATTGTTCAAATAACCACATTCGAAATTCTCCATTAGTCATACTAAAACCCACTATCTGAACACTACACTCCACATTAGATTCTTTATTATCCTTTTCTTTCACCGTATTGGCCACACCTCTGACATTCGATACCATTAAGCTCACACAATCCATCATAGACTGTGCGTACTCTCACATCCAACACCCACTTACACCCACCACAGTAACGCTGCACCATTCATATCCACCTATCAACAACCACGAGCAATTAAAAACTCATAGATATAGATGATTCACTAACCTTCAGTTTTTGAGTTTTTCTAAAAAACTTTCAAGGAATGCATTACCTTTCCCTTCATCTCTAGATGTGCATGTTTTATCTCCAATTTTTCTCCCTACTCTCTGATCTTGTTAACCTCATCATTTATTATTTTCAAACTGTCATTGTTAAGTAGCAAGCTATACGCAGTGTTGTCTTTCTTAGTCCGCTTATTAACTGTACTCCCACCTTCCGATCTCCTCTGCCTCCTACTCGTTCTCTTTGCCCCTGTCCCCTCTTCTTTGTTCTTTTGTTTATTTCCGTAGGCTCCCTTTTTATCCTCTCTAATTGTCTTCTTCCTGTTCCTAGTTCCACCCCTCCTATGCTTCCTTTGGCTCTGGCTTGCCATCTTGCGTTTGATTGTTGCACACGCCTCCAACTCACTTGAATCCTCCTCTTTTTCATATAGATTATCTGCCTAATCACTCGATTGCCTTTTTAGCCTGGGAAGCAACTAATGAATCTATGCTCACAGGGGGATAACTTGCAGATTCGTAAAAAGATCTATGTAAATTGGTGCTATATGTGCAAGAGAGAAGGGGAGAGTGTGAATCAATTATTGTTGCATTGTCCGATGGCTTGGCAATTGTGGAGTGTCTTGTTCTCCTTGTTCCATCTATTGTGGGGTTTTGCCCAGTTCAGTTAGGGACCTCGTGCTCAGTTGGTCTCTGTATAGGCAAAGGAGGAAAAGTAATATATGGAATGCTGCTCCCCTGTCTTTTTTTTGGACAAATTGAAACGAAGGGAATCACAGGGCTTTTGAGGATTAGGAAATGTCTATACACAGGTTGAGGTTGAGGCGTCCCTGCTTCGCAATTTGTTTTTTTTTTTTTGGTACATGGCGTCGGTGTCGTCTGTGCATAATTATTTTGTAGAGCTTTTGGGTGAGTACACTTCTAGTGTACGGGATGCTTCACCTGGTTTGGCGCTTTTTGTTTATTCTATATCCTCTACTTATCAAAAATAAAAAAATCACTCCACTGCCTCTTAAGTCTCCACGATTTCTGCCTAATTTTTTGGCCAGACCATCGCTCTCACCATCTTCGTTTGCTAGTGTTGGTTGTCCTTTGTATTAGCATATAATTAACACCTCCCCCTTTCTGACCAACACATTTTAATTCTGCCTTTCTTACTTAATCCCACCTCATAATCTTTCCAGTTGGAGGCCCATTGGTTACATTATTCATATAATACAATCCACCCCCATTACCGAGCCCACCATTATGATCGCAAATCAACAGTTTTCTCCAGCATCTTTCATATGATGCACTATTCCTTCCCATTTAACCCAACACAAAACTATCCACGGAATACGCCCTACTCATACGGGCTCGTTTCGTCATTTTTTTAAATCTCTGGGAATCATGCTGAGACTGTTGGTTCTGTTTCAGAGCCCACTCGAAGACAGGGCTGCCTTTTTTAAACTCATACTCCCTGCAAATAGTCTTCTCCCGTAATCCCCTAGTCCTTCACAACTTCAATTTTGAGACTGGCTGCAAGATTCGACTTCCTAGTGTCTACTATTATGCGTTGGAGATATAGTTTCCCCAATGAAACAAGTTTGGTTTGAAAGGTTCCTAGGAGTGGGCATGGGAATGAAAAAATCCCCGCCCAATTGTCCTTAATGTGTTGTCTGAATTTGACATTGGAAAAAAAAAACAAGGTAAATACCAGTATAAATTGCAATTGTAATGGTGAGAGATGACCCAAGCCCTCAAATATTCTTGCATGTCCACTTGTTGGCCTCACTGAAGGAACACACATCTGTCACGAAGGTAAAAACATACGTTCATAAACATTACTTGTACTACCATAAATGAAACTTGTTGATGCAGATGGGTGTGCAAATTATCTTTAAAATCCATATACCATGCCATCATGGTGGTTCTTACATATTTTTATTAACTTCCCCAGAATAAGTCTTACCTCTGATCATAATTTTATCTGCAGCAAAGCATGGAGGGTGATGCAACTGTGAGAAGCAGGAGCAAGAGAAAAAGGAAGAGGTCTCATAAGGACAAAATTCTTGAAGAGGCAACTGGTTAAACCGCATACGCCATATCTCACCAACTTCAAACTTTGTTTGTTTCAGTCTTACAGATAGTATGTAAACTAACCCCTTAAATTTAAAACTTGGTGCTGACTAAACATATTTTGGAAGATTGTTATTTTATAGTTCAATTTTCTATTTGATCCTATGTTTTTTTTTTTTTTTTTTTTCTCTTTCTCGTTTATATCTGCGAGAAATTAAAGCTAAAAAAAAGAGCATGTTCTGATTTATGGGGGTCTCCTTTCAAGATCTCTTGCTCTTTCTCTCCAATGTGTTTCATAGTACTCTTATTTCGCGTCAATGGCAAAATACTTGTCGTAGAGGACAATTTTAAAAGTACTTTTTTATATTTTGGTATATAATGAATGTATATACAACCAAAAGAATTACTCCGTAGAAATATCAAAGCCTTTTCACACCTTAGGACCCAAAAAGAAAATATTAAACAATTAAATGATATAGCATAATTGTTACTCCCCCTTCGTTTTACTGAAAAAGTTCACGTATGAAAAGTTTAATAATTAAATAATATATATGTAGTGTTAAAGTTGGTTATAATAATAAAAATGTTTTAGCATAAACAATATATTTATAGTACATGTGGAGGGCATACTAAAAAAGTTTATGGAGATTGTAGACAAATTTTTCTTAAAATAAATTTTTTAAGTTAAATATTTTAAAATAGTATAGTAGACTCTTTGTCTGGAACAAAATGAATACTTAAAGATCAATTAATGATAACAATGACAGTTTCACCGAACAAACTTCAAATAAACTTTTTAAATTAAAATATTTTGTAAGGATGATTTTTGACCGGTTGTTATTTAGAAATTTGCTGAGTTTTAGGTTATAAATTTGATAAGAAATCACATTAGTAGCACAAATATCCTTCCTAAGTAGTGCTTATTCACCAAACATAGGGAAAATAATTAGTAATGAAGATTTAAGCTCAGTGGCTCTACAATTAAACAAAATGGAAAGAGAGAAGAACCTTAAAAGGAATTGTATTTTGAAGTTAACCCTCCCCCGGCCCCTTTACTCCAAATTATAAAGGAAAGAAATCAAAAGTTGCACATTAAAAATTGGTATTGATGGGATCATCCCAAATATACGAGACACGTGTTCTCCACGTCAACCCCAAGTGGACCCAGGGGCCACGTCGGCTATAAGAAGCTCGGACCCCCAGGCCGAGGTCGTCGGTCAATCCAGACCTCGGCGCGATCTAAGACTCAGGTCGTCAACGAGGACGACCTCATAAGAAGAGCCGCACGCGACCTAGGAGCAGGTCGGTCTGGCTGCATTAAATGCCCACAGTATGTCAGTACCTAATCCAACAAAAACCATGCATTCTCATTAATGGCGACATTCCTTCTGGCGTGTGACTGCGCCCATAATCATCAATTTCCCATTCCCCCAAATCAGGGAAGACATTACCTACTCACCTACTCTGACAACAACATGTCCAGCATGTGCATACTCCAACGTGGACACCTTCCCCATTTCACAAGTGGCATACTGGGAGGCAACACTGCACCACCTTTGGCTATAAATACCAGGAGCAAAATTCATTGAAGACTAAGGTAACATTTACTCTCTACAAGACAAAGTTCTTCATAGCTCATTTACTCACAACTACCACACAACCTTCATTGAATACACTGCCTGTGCACTCACGAGAGCCTCATATAAGCCTCTCTTCCCCTCATAACTCCACATACTGATTCTTACGCCGGAGGGTCATAGTCGGGTCAAACCCCCGACACCCCTAACGGTCTTTGTTTTGACAGGTTGTGCTAGGTCCCGTAACCAAATCCTTTCCAAAGAACGCCTTTAGAGAGCCGAGGCATCTTGACCAAGGAAACTTGCTATACACGGAGCTGACGTGTTCACCAAAACCATTTCTGCGTGATCAGGTATTATGATGATCAAAAAGTTTAAAAGTTGAAATAGTCATTACGATATTAGTCAAAATTAATAAATAAAAAAAAAACTAAAGTAGTTTATTTAAATTGTATATATGATGAATTCACAATGTTTATGATGTTTTGTGGTATTTGATAAGGTTCAATATGCTCGATCTTTATTTATACTGGTCAGTAATGGGGCAACATATATTTTATTTATAATTAAAAAATCAAAATTTTGACAAAATAGAGTTGAAATTTTGAAATATATAAAAATTGGATAAATTATTAAATTGTACTCTATTCAATATTCAAAATAAGTGTCATTTTAAAGTAATACAAGTATATTAAGAAACTATTTAGGTTGATGAATATAAAATTATTAAACACCCTGGCTTTTGGGCTAAAATAGTTGTAAAAATAAATTAATTAAGAGGAGATAATTATTAAAAAAAGATAAAATATTTAATGATAAAATAATTAAGTTAGAACTTGGAAGTAGAAAAAGATAAATTAGAAAAATTATGCGTTGTAAACCTAAAATTTCACTGATTGTAGATTAAATTTTTTTTTAACAAAATATATTTACGAATTTAATTTACAACAAATATTTACAATTGTATTATAAGATACTTTAAAAATTGGTGTAAATAAAATATTTCAATACAGTAAATTGTTGTTGCAGTCAAATGAGGCGTAGTCAAGTGCTAGCTAAGCTAGCTCTTTCTTTCTTGATGGCAGAGAGTGTACAGTTGTTACAGTGAAGTCATAATTGCAAAGCGTGGACGGACGGACGTCATTGAAGAATGTGATGAAGCTGTTTGTTGTATGCATGCAGTGTACGTACTAAAGTTTTAGGGATAATAATTGCAAATCACTGTTGAATGTACTCAAAGTAAAAGAGCCCATCACCAAACTCTCAAGTAAGTAAAAGTTCGATCTGCACAACTTACATTAACCGTTTGTTTTACTACATTACATACATACATACATACAGTATTTCCTTTTTAAGATTGAATGACTAGAAATTCTGTTAGTTATCGCATTGAATAGGTCACAGAGGCATTCGAATCGTGTTTCTAATCAGTTTTACTTTTACCATTATTAACTTCTTCGATAATTGTGCAAAAAGTTGTAAAAAATCATAATCGATCAATCCATATTTTTGACTTTGTTCGAGTTCGTTATTAAGGGATAGTTGGCGGTTCTTCATAATGGTTTTAGTCTCATAAGTAGTCTCAATATAATTTTGTTGCAATGACGTTTTTTTTCTATTATTAAAAAAAAAAAACAGTTTTTGTATCCCTTGTAGCGAGGCAACCACCATCCATTTTGATCCAAATCTAAAGTTTGGTTTTTCTCTTTTTCTTTTTGGTACAAATCTAAAGTTTGCTTTAATTCAGTAATGTATTATTTGATCTTGTTTAATAAATAAACTAGGGGAAGTGCCCACGCCCGGCGCATTGTTCTTTACGGAGAATATTTGTTCTCAAATTTTCTTCCTTTTTTTTTTTTTCTAATATAACATGGGGCCATTTATTAGTGTCTTTCATTACTGCTTTTTTCTTAAAAGAAACTAAATAAGCGAATTACTCTCTATTGATACTTTCTTACTATTAAATTTGAAAATTTTATTTCAGAATAATTTAACGGTTATTATTAAAATTTAAATAATTTTTTGGTCCCTTGACTTTGATGTAATTTTTTGTTTGGTCCTATCATCTTAAAACATATTCATATGATCCTACATCTTGCATTTTCTTGTTAGATCCCCCCTCCGTCTATTTCGTTCTTGAAATGCCCAAAATGCCCTTATCCATGTTATTGGTAATGGCTACAGTTGCAGCAATGACAACCTCCTCAACGGCACTCATTTCTTCATCTTTTTCCTTTCTCCCAACAACAATCCATCATCAGAATCACCATTTCTGTAACTGCATTCCGCAATTAAACTTGTAAACATCGAATTGATCCTTTAAGTTACTTGATTAGCTTCGGCAACAACAAAATCAACAATCACAAGTGCGAAACCCACTTTGTCTCTCTACAACTGTAAAATTTCACTTACCTAGAAACTATGATTTCATTGATTTGATAATGCAAAACCCAATTTACTCTTGCTTGTGTAGAACGAGTCAAGCCTCCTATCTGTGAGTTTCTATGTATAACTAAAATAACCAAGGTAATAGTACAAATATTCTTTAAAGAAAAAATGAATTAAATACCAACCTGCAGTTTTGTGGAAGAAGCAAGAAAAATTTCACTTACACATTTTTCAAAACACACCAACAAAATATTGAATAATAATACAGCTAGCCTTAACAGTAGTCATATTCCAAAAGAAGCAATCTCTAACAATACCCCCGACCTTGGAGGTAAGTTTTAAGGTAGAATAAAATACAATACAAATAATAGCAAAGAATGCAAGTATTTATGAATGAACTATTAAAAAAAATCAAAAAAATATGATGATGCCGAAATTTACACTGTGGTCCTATTGGGAAGTGCTCCGAGGATCCTTGCAAAACCCCTTCGATGTGAGAATTAGCATTGTGCTTCAGAGAATGAATTATAATGCTAATAAAGGATGCAAAAAGGGTATAGTTGTGCATTCTTGTACTGTGTGTATGATGCTACTATTTATAAGAGAGTAACTTGTAGTCCTAGATGATTTCAGATCGTGATAGATGTTATCTGATCCCGTAGTTTACGGGTCAAGATAACGTATCCGTCAAGGACTTAAATGTAGAGAATCCAATATAATAGGATTCTATGAGTGTCAAGATAACGTATTCATCAAGGACTTAAACGTAGAGAACCCAATATAATAGGATTCTATGAGTCGGAGATAGTTCCGTAAAAATAGTCCCCTATCCGTGATATGACAAAGTCAGACTGGACCACTAGCTGGGTGGGCAAGACGACCTGCATTTGGCGGCTTGCCTCTTGGGCAGCTCGCCTTTGGCGAATGCCCAATCCATTGTACTACGGGTCCTGTTGTCTACAATATTATCATTTGTACCCTCATATATAATTTTGGGTAGTTCAGAATCAAGAGTTAAAGAATAAAAGAATTACTCTATCATGTGTGAGAACTAAATGAAAAAAATATCTGCAAACAAAAGAAGTATTTTATAAACAAAGGAACAAAGAGTAATTAATTTGACAACAATGCTACGCTTAAAATTCTTTTCACAACTTTTGTTACAACTATGCGTTGATGAATGACAAATTTGTTTCTTGATTTTGATGGGACTTTGACAAAAGATAAGTGATCTACTCTTTTAAAGAAAAATATGTTTTGACAAAAGATCTTCAAAAAATCTATTAAAATCTCACAAATTGAGAAATAAGTAGCAATTTTGTGACGTGAATAAATGAGGACCAATGTGGTTTGGCAAAAGATTTCTTGTTTAAAGAAAAGTAGACAAGTTAGTAAATAAGTAGCAATTTTGTATCATGGATAAAGGATGACAATTCAAGAGATGTCTTTCTCGAACAAAATAAAAAGAAAAAATAATTAGATGATGATAAAAAAACTACTAAAATCTATATTTGTATGCTTTTAAAAAAGAATGATTTGATTTGATGTTACGTGACAATAAATTTTGATTTTTAAAATAGTTGTGCGCAAATTAAAGAATACATGTATGGCAAAATGGACTCTTGTGACACAATAACAAAATGAGAGGTGCTAAATGACACTCCCCCCCCCTTTTATGCTAAATGACAACCCCCTCTGGAAAGTGACTCTTTTGCCCCTCACTTTCAACTTAAAACAACGCAAAAAGCCCCCTGTACTTTAAAAAAAAAAAAAACTGGAAAATTGAAGAACCGCCCAGACTAGGTGGTCTTATACTAACGGATCCGTTAATTTTTTTTTTCAATTTAACCCCTTAAATTCAGAATTCCGTTACAAACTTAACGGAATCGTTAAATTTTTAACGGCATAATAGGAGGACCGCCCCGGGTTTAATGCAATTACACCGCCCACCCTTGGGGGTTTGAATTTTTTTTTTTTGAGTTTATATAATTATTAATATATACATAATTTTATATAATTATTAAAAAATAATTATTAATATATAATTTTAGTTTATATATATAATTTTCTATAATTATTAATATATATAATTTTATATAATTATTAATATATAATTTTTGTTTATAATTTTAGTTTAATATATAATTTTATAAAATTTAATTTAAGTTTATAAATTATTAATATATAATTTTATATAATTATTAATATATAGTTTTATTTTATAATTTTAATTTTGAAATTAATATTATTGTTGATTTAATTAGTAATATATTTATAAACTAAAATTTGCACAAATTAATATATCATTTTAGTTTAATATATAATTTTACATAATTTAATTTTAGTTTATAAATTATTAATATATAATTTCATATTATTTAATTTAAGTTTTTAATTTAATATATTTGTTTATTTAATAGTAATAAATTATAATTTTATTTATAAAATACATAAGGGGTGATTTATAATAATTAATGAAACATAAAAGTTAAAACTATAAATATAAACTTTTTTAATCATTAAGGGTGTAATAGTAATTTTACCAAAAGAGGCTGTGATTTAAGTAAAAAGTAGAGTGTCAAGTGTGGTAGGGTTGGCGCAACCCGCCATAACCCGCCAACAAACGGGCGAATTGGTGACCGCCAAATAGGCGGTCTGGGCACACAACCCAACCCACCACGGGTTGCGGGTTGGAACAGCCAACCCGCCAAAATAGTGATTTATTGATTTTCTGATTTAAAACTTAAAATAATTAAAAATAGAAAATATTTTAATACTTAAAGAAAACAATTAAAAATAGAAAATATTATAATATTAATATTGGTTTAAGTGGGATTTCCACCTAGGTTTAAATATTAAAATTGATTTAAGTGGGATTTCCATTTTCCACCAACTTAATTAATAGTCTTTTAGTTGGTAACTAATTGATTATGAAGTGGTAACTAATTGAGATCTAAAATAAATGTTGCTGCTGCAACTTTCGTTTCCTTTTTCTTAGCCTAGGCCCTAGGTTTATTTGAAATTTTAAGCATCAATGGTCCAGATTTAATCAATGGGTAATAGAAAAGAAAAAAAAAAAAAAGCGCGCGGCCGGCCCCCCGCCTTAACCCGTGACCGTGCGGCTCAACCCGTTGACCCGCCCCTAAACGGGACTGACTTTCCTCAATTCAACCCGCCACTTTTAGGTAGCGAGACGGGCTGGCCCGGCGAATTTGGCCCGTTTTGACAGCTCTATAAAAAAGTGGAGGTGTAATTTAGCACCTACGTAATTTAACATCAAAGAGCTATCCGAACCTTAGGCTTGGTCCAAACCGCTCAATGATCAAAATGTGTCCACCGAAGCTATAAATAACGGTTCACACGCATTTATTACGACGTTTGGACGGGAGCATGAAAATGCCGACGCGTGTACACCACGTTTTAACAATAACTGGGGCAACGCTCCACTATTTTAACATTGTATCAAAATCAAAAATAAAATGTAAGCATAAAGAGACTCAAACCCGGGTCAAATGGCTGACCAAATATTTAAAAAGAGAAGGAAGACCACTGTGGTTCACCATAATTTCAAGTTTGATGCATAAATAAATTAGAATTAATGACACCATTAGTCCCTCAACTATGGACTATTCCACCAATAGTCCCTTAACAATTTTTTTTAAAAATTTTTAGTCCCAAGAGTTTTTAAAAGTCACACGACTAGTCCTTTTAATGGATGCCGTTAGTGACTTGCCGTTAAGTTACCCATGTGCTTCCCACATGCATTTAACCAAGGGCAAAAATGAAATTTCCCTTACATCTTCTTCACCATCTTCAAACCTCAATTCCAAAAAAAATACACACACACAAAAATACACTAGTTCATTGATGATCACTCCCAGAAAACAAAATCTTCTTCATCACCACCACCATCGTCGTGGTGACGGTGGTGACAACACCAGCAGCCGGAATAGCGACGTACCCCATCTTCTTAGGGTTGGCGTCATCCTCATCGGCATCATCGAACTCATCATCGGAATCCCTAAAATCAAAGTGTCTAGGAGAAACAAGGACCAAATCAGGTACATAGTAGCGGCGGTCAACACCCCACAATCAATGTCAAAGAGCAGAGCACCAACAATGCTCATGATATCCATGGTTCTATCACGAATCGAGGAGTTGACGGAGGAATAGAGATTGAACAATTAGGGCTTCGAAGAAACGACGTCATTGGCGGTGGTTTAAATGCAGAAAACCACTGCCCGAAAACCCAATTTTCTGATGTGCCGCTGATAGCCACCACCATTACTGGTATGACAGAGGACATCGGCATAAGCTTGGGGGTGGTGGGACCTCCGCTGGAGGCAGAATGTCCAGTTTAAAACCCATAGACTCTTCATTTTGTACGATCCAAACATTTGGTTGATAAATTTCTGGCACTTTCTTTTTCACAGGAGGAATTAAAGTACAAACTGTGGAATAACACAGTATTTTGCATTCTGTTTCTCAGTATTAACCCCTAATTGATGTAATTTTGGAACAGGGTTATTTTCTTGTTTCTTCATCTGTTGTAAATGCTGAAACCAGCCCACATCTCAAGGTTGAATATTTGGTTGGTTTATTGAATTTTAGTCTATTAATTCCTTTTTCCTTTGTTATTTGAGTCTTCTTGGTTTTTGAACTGAAAAATATCACGAGAACTGTTTGAGAATATATGCGGTGGGTAAATGTCTTGAATTTCAGCCTGTTAATTCAATTCGATTGTCATTCGAGTAATAGTGCTTCAAACCGAAGAATCTAGCAAAAAATTGTTTAAAGCTTTGTATGGTTCTTGCAAAATACTGTGTTGGAGTTGGGGGTGGTGCTCTGGTTAGTTGCTTGAACGCCAAATTGGGTTTTGAGGTAGTTGGAGCTTTATGTGTTTTGGGGATTAGGGTTTGAAGAATTGGTGAAAAAGATGATAAGTAAAATTTCAATTTTGCCCTTACACAAATGCACGTGGGAGGCACATGATTAACTTAACGGAATTTTACTAACGGCATCCATCAAAAGGACTAGCCGCATGATTTTTTGATACTTTAGGGACTGAAATTTGTAAAAAAATTATTAAGAGACTACTGATAGAATAGTTTATAGTCGAGAGACTAATGGTGTCATTAACCCAATAAATTATCTCAGCAAGTCTTGGACAATTGATTTATGTATTCCACTCAAATAATTAATTAATTGAGTGTACAAATTAAAAAAAAATTATTTAACACCAATATAAATAATGTCTCTTATTCACTTTCAAATCTTACTCTTAAAAGATTGTAAAAAAGACGTTTTCAAGATATCTTTAGCTGAGTTAAAATAAAATTGTTTAGTTTGTGGTAACTTTTAGGAAGCATCCCAAAAGAAAACAATGGATTCTTTCCTTTTTTTTTTTTTTATTTCTTTTGAACGAAGAGAGTAATAATTATTTAGTACTGTTCACTCCGTTCCTAAAATATAGTTTATCATTCATTTTTAAGTCGTTCAAAAAAAGTGTCAATTTTCTAATTTATCCTCTTTTGGATGTTATAATATCCCTGATTTAATTTCTATTTTAATTATTAGGGCCTACTCCTACATGACCATTAATGAAAAACTCATAACATCCAAATATTTATAATTAGGTCAATTAAATTTTTTAAATTAGTATGTCGAGTTAAACAAAATTATTTTTTTGAGGAGAGAAGGGAGTACTATTTATCCATCCAACTTGTTAGCAGTGGCAGATCCATGTGGTGAGGTGTGGGGGCAAGTGACCCCCACTGAAAATATTTTTTTATTCATAATAACCTTATAAAGATGGTGTAGTTTTAATTAGTGATCTTACTCAAAATTAAATGTGTGATCAATTTTTTTTAACAAGCTTTTAGCAAAAAGAGAAAGGACTCTCTTGTATATTTTATTAAAAAATAGTATGCGTAGAGGATAATTATGATTTCTAAACTTTTTATGGAATAATTAAAATTTATGACCCCATTGAAAAAAATTCTGAATCCGCCACTGCTTTTGTTAGTATTGCTCAAAGCTCGATTCATTACATTCATAAATTTGATTTTAGATTATTAATTACTCCCTCTGTTCCAGACAAAGAATCCACTATATTATTTTAGAATATTTCATTTAAAGAGTTGGATTTTAAAAAATTATGCTTAAACTTTTTTATAATTTTTTATTTTTATCCTTCACTTATATTATAATTATTTTAATTATATTTAAATATTTTTATAATTATAATTAATTTTAATAATATTAATATATTTTTTAATAATTAAAATTTTTAAACGTAAAACTGTGTGGGGGCGCCAAAGGGATGACCTGCAGAGAGCTTGTATAAGATACTGTATTTGTTAAAACTCTCGATCCACCTTGTTCACGTCGACACGTATGTGAAGAAGCCCGGAATAAATTAGGCAGCTACAATGAGCGTGAGTGTCAGTGTGAGTGTGTGTGTGTGTAATACTGCACATTATTTACATGAAAGAAATAAAAGGAGATGATGCCAATGTTGTTCAATTCAAACGAGAGAAGAAGAGGACGCATGTGTGAGAGGGTGATGGGTGTGGGCCAAGTGCACGTGGGTGCAATAAAGCTGCCATTTGACCAATCGAGCTTTGGTTTGGACTTTGGGGGTTCCTTATTCTCAAGTATGGAACGTGTAAGGTTATAAGTGGGTTTAACACAGAATCTTTTAGGATTAGGATAGGCTTCTTTCTGAATTAGGCATGCATCCCCCTATCCCTATGGCTATTCCATTCCAATTCCAATCTCTACCTATCTCCCAAAATCTTGACAACATTTACATTCGGTGGTATTTGAGTTTACTCACTCAGTTATTTTTTCTATTTTAAAATTTTACAACAAGCATTTAATTATATTATGTTTTAAATTAAGTGTTATACATTTGTCAAAATATACAATATTTATTGCATAATGTAAATAAATATTTTTGGTAAATTCTCTTCTGTATATATGACAATACTTAATTTGTTCAAAAAAATTTATTCTCAACTATTATATATATCCTAACATACACTTATTATGCTCTATTGTAAATAACAAGGATTTGTATGTATATGTTCTATTAGAATAACTAAAAAGTTAATTTATTTAAAAAAAAAAAAAAACTAAATATTAACACTTATTTGAGAACAAGGATAGTATTAAATTCGAATTTGATTAATGTAATTAGTGTTTGGGAGGTAATTTTTGTATACATCGGCTAAGAAGATAAATTGAATGTACGTACAATTTAGCTCAATTGAATTATCTTACCGACCACAAAAGAAATCCTTCTCCACCTCTCCCTTTCTTTCCAAATAACTCTGACCAAATTTCTCTCTCTCTCTCTCTAGTTGGGGGGGCCATAATGAACAGTGTTTGAACTCTGATGAAGTTATCAATGATGGTAAATGGCTTCCAAGTGCATGCATACCCCCTAATGACATTTTGTCACTTTTGTACAGCAGCCAATGACCACGTTTGACTTGGGATTTTAGGAGCTTTTACTTTGGAGTTTTAGGTGTACTTTTTTTAAGAAAAATAAAAGGGAAAGCTGGTTGAACCAATTAATAAAAAACTACAAACTAAGTCATTAAACTGAGGAAGAGAACATCATCATTGTCATCAAGCCGACTTCATTCTCAATACCACTGTTAGAGAAATCAATTGGTTAAAGTTGGGATGAATTTTCAGATTAATTTAATGTGTCATTAGAACATATGATTTTATACGTACGCACAGATTAATTACTCATGTTTTTACTCCAAAATATTATCGGACGACATCGGAGGAGTTTGAGATAGTCTCAATATTCAGTACTATTATTAACTATACTCAATAGATTTCATTGTATAGAAAATCTTACCCAAAATGTACGACTTGAACTTGTGCTGAACAACTTCATGAAATTTTGAATGTTGATTGATGACTATTGATTTTATATCATGTTGTCTAGTTCGTAATTTTCAATTTGTTAGATTGGATGACTCAATTCTTTGTATTGGTATAATGCAATGAACCTAATCTCACATGCGCTTAGTGTAGGTTATTGGGCTTGGGATATATACGTAATGTAAACGTAATTGTTGTGATAATGAATTGAATACCATTTTTTTAGAAACAAAAACAATCTCTATTTTCTTCTGTGCTTTTTTACTGTTCTATATTATTATTATTTGTTTTCGCTGCACAACACAATTCAATACAAGTTAAAAGTGGAAATTTAGCATTGCCAATAAGAAACTCCAAGAAATTTGATGTAATACAAAGTTGTTTGTACTATATATATGTCTTTGATTTTTGAGCTAATAGTTGATATAATACTCCCTCCGTTTCAAAAAGATTGACGTTTTAGAGTTGTGCACACATATTAAGAAATTTTATAAGATGACAAATATACCCTTATTAAATATCTTTAATTTTTGTGTTAGGAGTAGTTGAAAAGATAAATTAGAAGGAGATAACCATTGGAAGAAGATAAAGTATTTAATGAAGAGATGATCAATTATTGGAACTTGTGAGAAGACAAGGGTAAATTAGGCAAAGCATGCATTGAAAACCTAAAACGACAATCTTTTTGAAATAAATTTTTAGAGTTAAAACGACAAATATTTTAAAACAGAGGGAGTAGTAACTATTAATAGTTTGTCAGATATAATAACTATTGAATACTCATAATATATATATATATATATATATATGCATTTAATAATGGGTACGCACGAACGAATGAATGAGAAGGAAAGATAGTTTCTGCTGACATGATTGGGCCAAAGGGAAAGACAAACATAAGCTGTATGGGCCAAATGAGTGTCTAATCATAGGGGTACATACCCACATGTCCATCACCATTACTTTTCAATTCTCTTTTTCATTTCACACACACACACATATACATAGACATGGGATGGGAGACTCACTGAACAAGTAGAGAAAAAAAAATACCTACCAAATTTGGTCCCAAGGATCAGGTTGACTTGACTGTGCTGTGCTCTCTACCTAGATAGTCGGAGTATATATATATATATATATATATATATATATATATATATATATATATATGCTCTCTCCGTTGTACCAAAAAAATGCATGTTCTCTCCCCTTATGAGTTGATGCAAATCGGATTCTCTGTGCCATAAGGCTGTCCCATTCCCTGTACCACAATGTAAATTCAATGTTAAATTTAGAAATTCAACTGAAATTCAACATTAGATTTTTCTTGTGGTACAGAAAATGGGACAGACATATGGGATAAATGATCTGGAGCCGAGTTGATGGCATGCATATCTGTCTTTTTAGTTTTTCTTTCTTTTTCTTTTTCCAAATTGTAGGAGTATTTGATATGGTGATAGTGTATTCTAATTAATACGAATTATTTTAGAAATAAAATTTAATACATCTTAATTAGTCAACTAAGCATATTTATCAAATGAGCCCATTCGTGACGGGCCTCAATCCATCGCTGCCGTAGACATCATTCGTTTGAAATTGTGGTTCGATGAACGCATTTCCAATTCAAATGTACAAGAGTTTTTTTTTTTTTTTTACTGGGCTGCTCAATTATTAACCCTAAAGAAAAAAAACAACAATGAAAAAGGTAATGTGACCTATTGAACTATCTTTGCTCAACAACTTCTTCTCCTTTTTTTTTTTCTTCTTTTTTCAAAAAGGATCAATAGTAGTTCTCCGCTTACCCCCTGGTGATTCGAACCCACGATCTATCGGTTGTAACCCACGACTCATCGGTTGTAGGTGAATTGAAGCGTCTTACCAACTACGCTGCACTTACTTGTCAACAACTTCTTCTCCTTTTACCTAAGAAAAAAGGAGATTATTTCCATCAATCCTGCATGTTCTTTCTGTTTTATAGTTTTAGCTTTCATATATATATCAAATGAATTTATTCAATGTTTGGGATTACTTATTATAATAATGTTTAATTGTAAAATTCTTAAAGTATTAGTTGATGTTTTGCTACTAAATTTACAAACACATCATGGTAACTTACGCTTAAGCTCATGAGGACCTCTAACTCTTATTGCGGACTAGTCTTTTTGATAACCATGCTACTAAGAGCTCTTTCTCTCTCAAATTTTAATACCACTTTTACTCCATCCAATCATCATCTACTCTTAAGTCTACCTGTATGTAAATGTAATACTAGGATGTAAGAAGAGCTATCTTTATTCTGAAATTTCTCATCATTGCGAAAAGAAAAAAAAAATACAACAACAACAACGTACGTAAAAGAGAAAGAAATCAGTTACACTTGAAATTTGCTCAAATAACTACAATACACAGAGAGCAGTAGTTGCTTCCCTTTAAGGAAATTAACCCCCCCCCTCCCCTTCCCCTTGAACATTCAATCATCCTAAACATCCTAGCTTGACAACATTAATTCTCTTTGCTATTTACAATTGGAAGGAAGATAATGAGAGAGAAGAAGTGGAGAGCTCCTTTCTTGGATCGATCAAAATTAATTGCTGCTTTAATTTGTTGGATCAAAAAATGGAGCAATTTGTTTCAGTCATGCCAGCAAAGAAGCATGACAACACATCTCCTCATAATGTACAGCCTCCCTCTCTGCTCTTTAAGAAACCTCCCAAGTCCTCTGCTGCTTTGTAGCCTTTTCTTGGACCCTTCTTTAATGTTGGAAGACGAACTCTCCATCTCTGCTTCAGTTATGTCTATACTTTGCTAGTGTTTTTTGTGTGGTGTAGGTTGAGAAGTGACCAAATCGTATTTCAAGTTTCAAGTAAAGGGAAGAACCGAAGAAGAAGCCAAGAGAGAATGAGTGTGTGAATTTGCAGTTGTATTTCATAGGCAATGGGCCTCCCTCTTATATAGAGAGTGAACATGTGTATGTGGTCCCACCAAAGATACAAGGATAATTGCCCATTGCACCTCTCTCTCTCTCTCTCTCTCTCTCTCTCTCTCTCTCTCTCTCTCTCCTCGTTTGGGTATCTATGCTCCTAACTCTCTGTGCCATATCATCTCCTGTACAAGCATTTACATGGGCATCATCCACCAAGAGAGTTTAATTGGTCGGCCGTAGCTCAGAAGGTTGGGATTTTAACATTTTATTGTAATTTTTCATCTTATTTGTGTATGTGTTTTGCATAGACTGTGATCTCCAAGTTACCTGCTGCAATGTCTAAACAGTCACATGCTACTACAATGTGAGTATAGAAGAAAATATGCTCCAATATTGGAAGCTTTAGCATTTTCCACAAGAGAGGGAGGGTCAGGAATTCCGGATTGGGGTCAAGTTTGCATTATTTCCATAATACAAAAACCTGATCATTTATAGATGTAACAATTACTCTTATACCTATTTATTCACTCGGACTACATATATTTTGTAGTGATGGGCTATAATGGGCGAGACCATTTTAGTCCACTATTTTCGTATGCAAAAATGAGTTTACATAGCCCACCCTAATCACTTGTATGAAGAAGGTAGCTGCTAGGATGCTTCCTTTCATGTTTTCTAACGTTTTCTTGATTTTAACTATAGGATAATGCAGCTTTTAACCTTAAGTAAGCTCTCATGTCCCAATTATCAACAACATTATTCTCCATGCACCCATACCAAGTAAAAATTATGCAGTTTGTCTTCTATAAACCCACAATCAGATCAACAGATTAAGTGTACACTAAGAGGATTAATTATGGGCTTGATGATATAATTAATCAAAGATTCCTCCCACCCATTCGTGTTCATCAGAAGTTGTCCTTATTTAGCATATAGCTCGCTAGTCAAACTTAAGTACTGCTTTGTGATGGCTTAAAAAGCATACAAACTCTGAGATGTTTTTGAATCTCTCTCCCTCAACTCGATGGATAAATTAGGAGTAAATTAATATTTAAGGGTTTTGAACCCAAAAAATTGCATGGGTAGGAATGATGAGCTTGATTCCAACACTAAAGTAAATGGTAACTGAGATTTGTCTGAAACCTTACTTATATATATATAGTTAATCCTATGATTTTTTTGTCCATTGTTTCCCCTAATTAAACTATTACATAGCATGATTTGACTTAGTTGACACTACACATATTTAACCACTCTTCCTTTATGGTTTTTGACCAACGAAAATAAACATCACATTAATGTTATTAAGATTACTATGTATGTTGTACGAGCTCCTTAACAACACCTCACGAAAATAAATATCTTACATTGACACTATTAAGATCACTATGTTATACGCTCTTGAACAAGAAGCCACTTTAAAAATTAACAAATTAATTATTTGCAACACCTTACAGGGCATTGGGCCCCCCGGGCCGAGCTCATGTCATGGATATGCGAGTAACACATGAACAAATCCATCCATCAAAGGCCGGTCAATTGATGCAGGCATATTTCCAGCTATGGATCCAAACTCTAATTCAATACATTATCTAATTAATGTCACTTCCGGCGCTCAATCATATGGAGTATACTGCTTGCTGTACTGTACATGATATTTTTCTTTTGAGTTCTGAATTTCGATTATCAATCAAGTCTTGTAGCTAGCAAATCGGATCTTCTATTCCAAAATGATGTTCCATCTCCTATTTCAACCGTTGGATGTGCGCCACATGTACATAAAAAATTACGGGGTAATTAATGTTATTTATTCGCATGCACATGTGGCGCACATCCAACAGTTGAAATAGAAAATAAAACACTATTTTAGAATAGAGGATCCGATCTGTGTAGCTAGGGCCTACTCAGGAGTTCATTAACTTCCCTTATAATAGGAAGGTGGAAAGGAGACAATGGAGATTATTTAGCACTCAAATCACACCATATTTTGAGACAGTGGGCCAGTATTTGTCCAATTTGAATTCTGAACTAGTAGTATAATCTTCTTAAACTATTCATGTAAGATGATTACCCAAGAAAGATTTGGAAGCACGTGTTGATCTCGTGACAGACATGGTCTCTGCCTCCAATATAGCATGCATCCTTGATTTTTTTATGCTACTGTTTTTCATCGGGGTGGGTGGGGTGGGGGGTAAGAGGAATCGAAGCTCATTAGCGTTCATGTTCACCACTTTCGTGTTTTCCTCCCTTCCTTGGCTTCCAAATTCAAGACTCAAGGGCTACAATTTTATTTTATTATTATTATTTTTTTTTTGAGACTCGTAAGCATAGTTAGTAAATTTGTATATAGTACGCATGTAATAAATACATGCACGTGAATAATTGAAAAAAATTATCATTTACCGTATTAAAGTCAAACTTAATAAAAAATACTCGTGTACTTGTCTTGAACCATATAGCATACTAATAAACATTAAACGTATTGTATTTTACATATAAAACTCGATATATACAAATTTTGATATAATTTTATTTTTTATATTATTCGATTTAAATTATTAATTTTTTTAATTGATCAAATAAGATATTTAACATAAAAATATTAATTATGAACTCTAAGAAATATTATTTTTTATTACTTATATTTTTCAATTTTACATACATAAGAGTATATATGCTTGATTATACTTTCATTTGGCTGCTTTTTCATAGTTAGTTTGTGATAAATAGTTAATAATATAAAAATAAAAGCTTTAAGAGTGTGAAAATATAAAAAATATTTAAATCTAAAAATGATGAAAATATAAAGAAATTCATACAGAATATGAAGTATTTTTATTCTCGTACATTTCAACCAATTTCGTATTATATCTATACAAACATATAGAAATATTTTTACCGTTTACGTATTATTATGCCGAACTTTTCCACATAACTTTGAAAAAAAATTGTATAAAACTTGTACGTTTTTTTTAACATATTATACTCGTCCTGTATTTTACTAACTATGCTTGTAAGTTTTGAAAATAAAAAATAAAAGAGTAATGCTACAAGAACAAAATTGGTTTACAGATTTAGTTTATAACTAGCTTAAGGTGTTAATTACTAAATCTGTAAACGAAATTATTCATTTTCCAAAATGAAACTTGTTTTAATGACAATGAATGAGCTTGAGATCTTCTTAGTTACAAGTGCAACCTTAATCTAAACTCAAAAGATTCCTAGCCTGGCCGGCCGGGCAGATTATATCATAAATCTCGGAAAGCCGAACCTTACAATTAAATCAAACGAACTTGGGCTGTTTTTGGAGGCGATCATGTACTGTCCCATAAATAACATCGGCTTTCTAAGGAATTAATGTGTTTTCTGTTCAATAAAACCTGCAGGTTCACTTAACTTGTTTTAATTAAGGATTATTCAATCATACAAAGTCCATCTTCTTCCTATGTTATGGGCAGCGTATCAATTCCAATCTGCAGCAAATCTTTGCCTTGAATTCTAAGCATGCATCATCACCAACAAATTTCACGTTATAGAATTAGTAGGGTTGTATCTGACTCAACTAATGCTCGATTTGTAAGCACAACTTAAGCCTAGTTTTAAGTTCAACAGCCCGACTCGACTCGAGCTCGCTCAGCATATTTGTCGGATTAATCTTACTACAGTTTCAAATTATTTAACTACTTGAACTCGTTTCAATAAACGATCATCAAGGTACGTATTAAAGCTCGACTCGAGATTGAGTCCGGCTCAACAGCGAGTAAAAGATACCAAACATCATTTCCAACTTGTTTAAAATAACACTTTAGAAATCAATCTCGATTAGGCTCAAGTCATTTACAAACCTAATGTTAATTAGGGATTGTAGACGCGTCCCGTTATCAAATTGCTGATTGAACACAAACCTGCAAGCTACAACAAGCCAAAAATTGGGGGCGCACTAATAATTTGTATTAGCAAATGCTGACGTATCCTTGAGGGACATATTATGCACCTAGATTATTGTCATAGTGAAATTGAAAATTGTCAATTTAAGGGCATTCTTTAATTATTAAAGATCTAGAAAATTGCAGTCTTGAAATTCACCATAATTACATCTGGACAAAATATAAAGCCACGAGAGAAAATCCCAATACAAAATCTTTATTTAGTTTTGGATCCGTAAAGAGTGTAGTAAGAATACTTGTTAGCGATTTTGTTTACTATAAATTAGTTTTACACCCGTGCGTTAAACGCACGGACATATATCTTTTTTAATTAAATTATATTTAAATAAAACTAAAAGGAAAAAAATTAAAAGAATAAATTACGAAAAAGTAATGTTGAAGGCAATTACTTAAATAAAAATACATCATTGTATTGATAATATTATAAATTCTGAAAAAAATTCATTAATTTCCTTATACACAACATTTGTTGTTTTATTTGTTGATTTTTCTTCTTCATCACATATAAATAAAAGAATAAAATCTATTTATAATAATTACAAAAGATAAAATATATGTCAATTAATTTAAATTAATTATTTTATTTCAACTATTAAATGACTGAAATATCATTGGGTATTGTCATATCTTAAACCAATACACATTTATTAAATAATTAAATTTATAATGCAAATTCAATTAAGTACGGCTAATAAAAACTGGGCCAAATTACTCAACCATCACTACATATAAATTTATGGTCCATTACAATAAATGTGTATTGGGCAACAATTATGATATAGTCTTGTTTCAAATATACTCCCTCCGTCCCGGATAAATGTTTCTAGTTGATAAAGTACAAGAATTAAAAAACATAATTAATGATGTGCTGTAAAATGTGTTCTTACGATAATATCCATTAACATTAATTTAGTTCAACTATTCTAAATAATTGAGTTTCTTTGGGATGTGTTATATTAAAAGAAGTTTTAAGGGTATATTAGAAAGAATTGTAGAAAATAGGTAGATCAAAAGTCTTTAGGAATATTAGTTGAGACATCTCAAATAGAAAGTATGAATATTTATCCGGGACGGAGGGAGTATATATATATATATATATATATATATATATATATATATCATATTTGTTGCCTATTTTTAAAAAAACTCAAATAATTCAAGCCCAGAAACCCCATACACTGCCGTATTGACCAAACCCTAATAATATTTCATTTGATTTTAGAGTTTACCCATTCGCTGCTTTCAACCTTCAGTTCTCTTTATCACTCTAGAGAAAACTTTTCCTCATTGGTTATCAGTCAAATAAAAAATCTCCTTGGTCATTTGGTTTATGCTGAAATTCCACCAAATCTTTGTCTGGTATTAAAAAAAAAAATTATGCTTTTACTTAAGTTCTTCAAATATATATGTTCTGAAAATCATCAAATATACTCCCTCCGTCCCTAATAAATATTTTTAGTTGATAAAACACAAGAATTAAGAAACATAATTAATGATGTGCTGTAAAATGTGTTCTGACAATAATACTCATTAAAATTAATTTAGTTCAACTATTCTAAATAATTGGGTTTCTTTGGGATGTGTTATATTAAATGAAGTTTTAAGGGTATATTAGGAAGAATTGTAGAAAATAGGTAGATCAAAAGTGTTTAGGAAAATTAGTTGAGACATCCCAAATAGAAAGTATGAACATTTATCCGTGACGGAGGGAGTATATATATATATATATACCATATTTGTTGCCTATTTTTAAAAAAACTCAAATAATTCAAGCCCAAAAGAAATCCCATACACTGCTGTATTGACCAAACTCTAATACTATTTCATTTGATTTTTAGAGTTTACTCATTCGCCGCTTTCAACCTTTAATACTCTCGATCACTCTAGAGAAAACTTTTCCTCATTGGTTATCAGTCAAACAAAAAATCTCCTTGATCATTTGGTTTGTGCTGAAATTCCACCAAATCTTTGTCTGGTATTTAAAAAAAATTTATGCTTTTACTTAAGTTCTTCAAATATACTTTTTGTATTTTCTGAAAATTATCAAATTTTTTTCTAATTTATTTCCAATTTAAAAATTAGAGACTTACATTTTTAATTTTTTTTCCCGAAATATTTCCTTACAATTTATTTGATTAAGATCTATTCGATCTCCCCCATTTTAATTTTTATCGTTGCTAATTTGTTTTAGAATGTTCATTAAATCCAACTTAATAGATATTTATATGGTTACTCTGAAATTTTTTATGTGTCTTTGTACATTATCAAATTAGTCAATTCCTCACCTTCACAAAGAAGGGTTGGACCGAGTTGTCACCGGTGGAATCGTAATCCATTTTTTTCCTTCAATTAATTAACTTTAGTCTTTCAAATATCTGTGAATACATGAATCATGCTATTTATACTGATCATCGAAGACAAAATTTGATCCGTTATTCAATTGCTCATATGTAATGTTTCGACTGTCCAATGAGTAAAGATTTATTTATCATCATTTCATCTGAATATTTAAGATTTCAATGTAGATCTCGATTTTTAACTAATATATTAATTTGGAACACCATCAGTTTTAGTTGTTCAAAGGATAAATTTTCTAACAATGCACAAGTCTGGGTTCATAAAATGCAGTAAATTTTGGTGCAAGTTTCAAGGAATTTACAATTTTGTTTTGTGTATTATTTAACTAATAGATTAATTGCTTAGTAAATAGGGGTTTCTATTTTAGGCAAGCTGATTTAGGCGAAAAATTGTCATTTTTAGTTGGTACAAAAACTCAGTTGTCATTATGTATGTATATATATATATATATATATATATATATATATATATATATATACATAGATAGATAGATAGATAGATAGATGCTTAAATGTATTCTACGAGGCATATTAGCTACCTTCGGACTCAATTCTAGTTCATGTACTTCCTCCGTTCCTAGCAAATACTAGTTTACTATACTATTTTGAGATATTTCACTTAAAGAGTCTACTTTAAAAAATTATGCTTATAATCTCCATTAAACTTTCAACTTTACCCTCACATATGGTACAAACATATTAACTATGCTAAAATATTTTTGTAATTATGACCAACACTACTTAAATATCCCTTAATTATTAAACTTTTTAAACACGGACTCTTTGGGTGGAACGGAGGGAATATTTAGTTTAAGGTTTGTGCTACTTATTGCTACTGAGTTCTGATGGAATAGAAAGGTATACAAATATTATTCTCTAAATTTTTTTATTTCAATCTAGGTGACAAATATATTATTGATTAGAGATAACATTACTTAACAATGTTATATTACTCCTCAACTCATTACAAAGTTGTCACCTAAACTGGGATGAAAAATATAAATACAAAAGTTTGCATCTCTATTATATTTTCCTAGTTTAAATATGGAGAAAGCTTATAGTTAATGCGAAAGTGGGCTCATGGTGCTCAAAAAGCCCAAACTTTAATGTAAACTATCCCACATTCACACAAAGTCTTCAAGTCTATAAATGCTTATGTCCTCTACATATCAAATTTAAGTCCATATAAAAGCTGGCAGACCCGTAATTGGGCTTATTGCCTATAAATTTTGGGTTTGTTAAGAGAATCAAGAACATTAGATTGTTGGAAAAATTGTAAATAGTAAAGGAAATTGTGCATCTTGGTTTACAAATTTTTTAGTGGATCGTTTGTCAAATGACACAGATAATTGTGAAAATGTGTTCTACTCCGTGAGAACATCGAAATCATATATTTATTTGTCCAAAATGATGTTTGGATGATTGAGATATTAAGGCCTAAAGTAGGTGGGTTAAAGTTGAAAAAGTGAGTTTGTTTCACATTGGAAATAAAGTAAAAACAATGCTAGTTTATATGCAAGCTTCTTTCTCTTAAGGAGTAAGCTTGTATAATATAGAGGCTCTCTCTCGCGCGCATGCCTGCAGGTGGTCGTGATCGTTTTGGTTTTGACTGTTTAAATCCGAGCTCAATTTCCATGACCACGGGAAAATTCCAGCAATTTCCATATCTGCATCTTGTGATCTCGTTTTCTTGGCCTCCTGCAAAGGTCTCTCCGGTAAACATATGCAGTGTTTTTGAAAGAAGATCAGTAGTCTTGGCTAACACCAGCAACCTTCGTGACATACTTAGCCAATTTTTGAAAGAAGATCAATAGTCTTGGCTAACATCAGCAGCCTTCGTGACATACTCAGCCAATCTTAAGCTACGAGGAATGAAGATCAGCAGCCTTCGTGACATACTCAGTCAATCTTAAGCTACCAGCAATCCTCCATCAGTAAAGTGATTTATCTCATTGACATACTCTGTCAATCTTAAGCTACCAGCAATCTTCCATCAGTAAAGTGATTCATCTCATTGATCAATCGAGTTGAAGCAGTAAAGGATTTACACAATATTTTTAATTCTGTAATTTGCTATTTCCATATTATTGTAATAGAATTTACAACACAGATTACTATGGATAAACATTTAAGATTTTGAAGTGCTCATACAGTTTCTTCTACCCTTGAATCTAAAAAATCATTTTATTGAGGGAAATATACCTTTCAATCGGGTGTAACAGAAGTGCAAGTAAAGAAGGAAAAAAAAAATTAATGTGAATGTGTTTTTGTAGACTTAAAGGTTGCCGTTTTCTGAATTCCGTACCAAACAATATCTTCAATTACTTGTTCTTGTACTTTTCCATGTATTTTACTTTCATATGAGTCGATTAATTAGGCTAACTTTAGGGTTTATGATTCCAGCAATATTCCTTAACATGGAATCAGTTTAGTTCTTCAATCAACCTTTGATTAATTCATAATTGCAGTTTGCTTCTTTCAATTAAATTCGCTGGCTAGTTCTTGTATTTCCCTTTTTATTTTCTTTTTTATTTTGCAAATTAAAGTTGTTCGGATTCCTTAAGATTCGGTTCATTTTTGTTTTCCCAGAAGTTTAGTCTCACAAGCTTTACCATTGTCTTAGCCCAAGACATTGCTTAACCTTCTGTTGTCATATCATGTAAGGCACTCAAGGGGAGAAGAAGCCAAATCATTTATCTAGCATTAATGGAGACGAGTTGAATTGAATCGACTCGCAATGTACATCCAACTACAGCTTTATCAAGTCACCTTCAACTCTTCAAGTGGCCTTCGAGATGATATCCCATTCTCAGAATCAAGTTATCCACTTGTTTTTATAGCAGGAACCAAATGAAACATTTTCCCAAGCAACATTTTCAAAAAACTCTGAGAAATATTGAAAGAAGGGTTCTTTTTCTACTTTATGTGCGTTTCTTTTGACCAAGAGAAGTAAAATTGAGAAGCCTTAACGCAGGATCGGAAAGGTAATAGTTTCTCTATCCGATCCGATCTATCAAACTGGAAAGAATAAAAAGGTTGTTAAACAGAGGAAAGCAAAAAATAGAAAGCGCCGTTGCCGGGGATCGAACCCGGGTCACCCGCGTGACAGGCGGGAATACTCACCACTATACTACAACGACCTATTGATGTCAATTTGTATATAATTGTTTATTTAATCTGTCTCATTGATATGTTACGCCAATTTCGCAAATGAAGTAATCACACCTTTCTTTATCTTACCTAAGGGGCCTGGTGTCATATCTACGTCATAACAGGATAAAGATCAATTAGCCCCCTTTGAGTTTTCTTAAATATCAGACATACTCACATGCACTATTGTGTTTGTATAATTATCCCTTGTTTCAGAACTGACGTATGGTGGTAGAGGAAAATTGAAAAGATGGGAAATACGAGGGGAGAATGAGCAAAATATGAATTATTCATTTTTCATTTGTGGCTCGATTGTTTAATTTGGTCGCAATGAGGGAAAATATAAAGGAGTCATTTTAATTGTTTAGTGATCTAATAAAGAATGACAGAAAATACGAAGTATTCATTCGATCTCTAGTTTGTTTCACTTTTCTTGCCATTTTTTGCTCAATTTTGGGGGGTGGAAAGAAGTTTTGTTAAGAGACAAGAGCTTCGTGATTTTTTTCTTCTGTTAAACATTAAAAAAAAAAAAAAGACTCGAAGCAATATTATCACTCAAACTATAGTCACTCATATTCACTCCACACAAAATTTTGAGAAATCAAAAGATTTATTTCAAAAATAAACATAAAGGAGATTTTTTTTTTTTTTTAAAAAAAAAGTGGGTTTGGCATCAGATGATCTAATGACAACGAACAAAATAACTACCACCCACATTTTGTTTACTGCTATTGCTATCAGTATAGGAGTGTGATATTTTCAGGGTAAATTTGCCATTTACATGGTGCTAATTTGGAGTAGGGTGTTAATTGAGCATAAATAAATAGGTGGGCCTAGCTTACTAAAGTCTGATATTGGCTTGAATTAAATTGACCTTTATTTTCTCAAATTTGGCAAAATAATTTAATTAGACATTGGTGATTATTTAGGGAGAGGACTTGCCCGTGCAATTTACACAACGTTGGTAGGAGGCTAAATCTAACACGATCTGCTTTAAAATTGCACCATTTTTCATAAATTCATAGAAGGAAAATATTAATGATCTATAAGTTGGCTGTTGATTTGATATGCACTTAATATCTACAAAATAAAGAAAAAATTGAAGAATTGTTAAGAGTGTAGGACAATGAGAGACGCTGAGTACAGAAAGCCCTAGAATTTAAGTCGTATATATAATGCTTTAACACTACATAAAATTATAAATTTAAAGTTATTTGTTTTGGTCTAGTTCGTACTTAGTTAATTAATGACCGACCATATTTAACTTAAACAAACTTTAGTCTTGAATTTTTCGCTCAACTTTGACTTGTGTCGTTTCGAATATAAGCTTGATCTTAATTTTAACAAGCTGAACGATTGTTCATGCTTGGGGCTCGATCATCCTAATTACATTGGAATTTGAAGTTTTTGCATTTTAACCAAATGCCTTGTTGAGGGAGGGGACAGCAATTAACCCAAAGTTTAGGGAGGGCATTAAAACAAACCCGAATAACTTGACAATCATAAGGGACCAGAAGCAAGCAGCTATGACGAAACCGCTCGACTTCCGCCCTACTTCCCCTGTCCTAATCAGACAAAAGCTTCGGCGACATTTCCCTTTGCGGAAGTATCCGAAGAAAAACACTCTCTCCCGTAAACTAAAAAACCTTATCTCTCCTTTGACCACTCCGTCTCCTCCATTCCCATGCCTATGCCTGCAACCTTTCTTTGACTGACTCTAATTTCATCAGTCAAACCCTCAATTCTCCAATGTCATGATCTCCTCTTCCCTGATATCCACCTCATTCTCCCCCTGATTCGGGGCCAAATCCGGCGAACCATGGGTTGTTCTCTCACCAAACCCGGCAACAGCCCACAATCATCATCCCACTCCAGCTCAAGCTCAAGTTCAAGCTCCAATTCAGCTGTCACACCCGATCTGAGCTCCTATGAAGCCGCCTGTAGATCCGATCCGGACCTCCGCTCCTTCGATTCGACCCTCCAAGACCGCACCAGCCGAGTTATCAACACTCTCGCCGTCGGCGTCGAGGTTCGTTCCCTTTCCCTAGATTCCCTCCGTGAAGTCACCGAATCTTTACTGGAAATGAACCAAGAAGTAGTCAAAGTCATACTTGAATGCAAGAAAGACATTTGGAAAAACAAAGAATTGGGCAGTTTAGTCGAGGATTACTTTGAAAACAGCCTCCAAACCCTCGATTTCTGTACGGCTTTAGAGAAATGCTTAAAACGTGCTCGCGACAGCCAGTTGATTGTTCAGGTGGCTGTTCAGCAATTTGAGGAAGAACAAAGGGAAGGGACCCAGAATTATCTAAAGACATTGCAGCAATTCAAGAATTTTAAAGCGGCCGGCAATCCATTTTCCGATGAGTTTTTCTCCTTGTTTCAGTCTGTTTATGGGCAACAAGTTTCAATGTTAGGCAAATTGCAACGTAAAAAGAGTAAGCTTGATAAGAAGTTGAAGTCAGTCAAGGGATGGAGGAAAGTGTCCAATGTGATATTTGCTGCCACTTTTACTGCGGTTTTGATTTGCTCTGTGGTGGCTGCAGCGATCACTGCGCCACCCGTGATTACTGCACTGGCTGCTGCTGCTGCCGTACCTTTGGGGTCGATGGGGAAGTGGTTTAATTCGATGTGGAAGAAGTATGAGAATGAATTGAAAGGGCAGAGGGATATGATTAGTTCAATGCAGATTGGGACTTATATCGTGATCAAGGATTTGGATAGCATTCGAGTGCTTGTGGATAAATTGGAGATTGAGATGGAGGGGTTGTTGCAGAATGCTGAGTTTGCTATTGTTCAAGAGGAGGATGCCGTTGTGATCACGGTGGATGAGATCAAGAAGAAATTAAATGGGTTTGCAAAGACTATTGAGGATTTGAGTGAGCATGCAGATAAATGTAGTCGAGATATAAGGAGGGCAAGGACTGTGATTTTGCAGAGAATAATCAAGCATCCAAGTAACTCACTTTAGATATTTGGTATATTATGTTAATTAACTGTATCTTATTTAAATTATGAGCACCCAACAAATTACAATATACGACGAATATTGAGTGACATTAATTAGCCCCCAAATGAGAATTGATCATAGATAAAAGATGTTACATTGTAACACCAGCTTAACTTCTTGTGATCATGTTTTTAGATTTATTATCTTCACCTTGTGTTGCTTTTTCTTGATTAGAGCTAGCATTAACGTAATTGATACATGATCATACTGGAGTTCCAAAACTTTGCTCTGTGATGTCGAACTACCAAATCTGTATGGGTCATTTAACTGGAGGTAGACATACAATCTTACTACAAGCATGTTATAAGGAGGTTGATAAGGTTAGTGAATGTTGATAGTCTACTTCACTTTCCTCGAGCAAGTGCAATGTACTGAGAGAAAGAAAATGCAATCTGGTTTTTAGTACAACTGATCACAGTACGATGACTTGAACCAGCGTATTCATCGCATCCAATGGCTAGAATCGTATGCAGCAACTGGAAAGTATAGAGATTGGTAATCTCTCTCCGTCTCTTGCCCCAAAGGTTGGACAAATTAAAGCACGAATTAAAAGACTACTTCTGATGATAGATACTATTTCTGATTTTGTTTTGAGGAACCGGTGTACTGGATTTCTATATGGACTTATCTACAGATAGGTTGAAGGTGTTAGTGTTAAGTACAGCTTATTCTAACAATATTTAGAAGTTATCCACCTTGTTCTTTTCCATTAAATGAAAGATGTGATTCCAGTGACTGAAAATGATATCTGCTGAGACATGTAAAGAGCTTCCAGGCTTAATTGGCTCTTAATGGGGTTGTATGATTTTGCTTGCTTGTTATTATTGATTTTGGACGAAGTATATATAGTTTTCATATATAGTTTTCTGCCGTACAATTGTCTGAGATAGACGATACTATAGTAAAACACTGCAAGGTTTCTGCATTTTAAATGCTGCAGTGGAACATGGATTTGTTGTTCGCTGAATGGGTATTGTAACGTGGTGTTCCACATATTTGGCGCAAATCGAGGGGTTGGCCATGGCCTCTACAAATTTCAAGAACCCTTTAGAATTTAGGTATTCAGTAAACCTCTTATGGTCTAGGTGTGTTCAGTAAACACAGCTCGCCATTCCTTAATGTTCATTTCCTGGTTCTGCCATTATCACCATTCATTAATGTTAATTTTTCAGTTCTTTTTCTGCTCGAATATGCACAATTGCACATATCATAAGCATACAAGGTTTTTAATGACACAAGTGTATTGTGTGATTTGTGTTTTATGGCATTCCTATAAAGTGCAATGCTCCACGGTTGTTATCTTTTCTGGTGATAATGGCTTCTATATCCACTTGGAAATTACCACATTGCGAAGTAAACACCTGTTATCCATCCGGAAGGTTCTTAATATACTTCCCTTGGTTTCTTCTCAATATCAACTTATGCAAACCCATAAATACAATTTACTGAGAAGACAATGTTATAGGGGTGCTGACTCTTGAAACATAAGGAGAGCTGGCTTGGGGGTTCGGGTAGGTCTGTGATAAAACATTTATGTTGTGCAGAGCTCATTATTCACCTGTTTCCATCGCATACGAGGGTGTGTATAGAAGGAGATATATAATCAGGTGATGTTCAACAGTTCAAGTTTGATATTTATGTAGAAAATTTGGTTTCCGAGGTCATGTTTGTTGTTTTGGTGATTTCTGCAACTAGAGGGGCATATTTTGGTAATCGCCGGACATCTTCTCTAATTTAAACTTGGCAACCTGTTTCAACTACAAACCTCTTGCGAAGAAGGTAAATTGTGGTTGTTTGTTTGTTTGAGCTCTCATGTCAATGAGGAGGTATGTGAACCTAAGTGTTGGTTTTCACTTGGATCATTTTTGACTGGTAAGATGACTGATTGTTCTTCTCTCTTTACAGAGAACTGTGGGAACTGAAGGATGGACATGTTTATCTACCAAAATGAGCCATTTCTAATGATCTGGTCTCGAACTCCAAGCAAGATCGTTCCTGCCAATGGAAAATGGTGGTTTGAAACTTGAAACTGTTTGCTCAAGTCAAGGTATAATGCTATAATGTACCTTAACGGTGAGGTCAATGCAGGGCGTAAAGTCGTCTTTTAGGTCTTTGAGGTCATTTTATTAGTAAATATACATAAATGTTCTTTGTATCCACACTATAATGTTGGAGTCCACAATCCACATTAGAGCATCATAGTCCCCCGGCAAAGAGAAATTAAAAATAGGGAAAATTGCGGGCCGGTACACTTTGGAAATAGTCCCCTCTTTTTTTTTAACTGGAAAAAGACACTTTTGTAGTATCGTTCTTGAAATGCCCCCCGGCAATCGAACTGGTTTCTTCCGCAAGGTTTCCCTTTGAATTCAATTTCCTTCTTAAAAGTTTTTTTTTTCCAATATGCTCTCATTGATGGATTTAACAATATCATGATGTCACTTAAATTCAGGCAAGATACCATTGTTAAGAAAGTTACATAGAATTTCGTTTTTGTCGATTTGATCGATTCAATAAGAGGTAAATATTCAAATGTTGATTCTGAGAATTTATCATTGAAATATTTCGTTGGACCTCACGTGAATTGTTGTTTAACTAATGATGAAGATTGCATAAACATAGTGTTGTTCGCCAACATTTTATAGGTCCGTATCATTTCCGTAGACATTTTTTAGAATACCAACGTTTTAATTTATGGATATAACAAGGGAGGGTTTCATGGTGATGATGTTTCTATGAATGTACGTGATGCATCGTTTGATTTCTGCGATGTACAGAATTAGACTCGTGATGCACAGATTTTGGAATTGGAAAAGATCAGTAGCATTAACTGGATGCATCGCAATGCCAAATTGGTGGATCGCGATGCCCAAATAAATCATATCGATGCGCAACCGGTGCATCGTGATACAAAGCTCGTGCATCGTGTTGCCTTGAGTAACCAATGCTTAGCACGTTTCCCTTCATTAATATTATTTCTGTTATTTCGCTAAAAAAATACCTTTTGTCAGTTAAAAAAATAGTATTGGGATGTAAAGCGGTTGGAAATTGTTCAGCGTGGACCAATCCAAATTTTTTCCTAAAAATTTCTCTTCACTAAAAGCTTGTGAATCAACATCTTCGGCCTATGTGTGCGCGTATGCTTGTACGCTTACATGCCACCTAACAAAAAATAATTAAGTAAATAGATTTTTTTTTTTAAAAATACACCTAACAAAAATAATAGTGTAAATATAAAATACACATAATAATCAATAGTCACCATTATTATGTGTATTTTATATTTACACTATTATTTTTGTTAGGTGTATTTTTAAAAAAAATTCTATTTACATAATTATTTTTTGTTAGGTGTATTTTTTTTTTTTTTGGATTGATGGACTCTCTTATTTTAGGGAGCGAGCATTGGGGCCCTGTAACCCTCGATAGTGAAAGCTTTAGGCCTTCCAGTAACTTCATACAAAAAAAACACTTATTTTTGGGACATTTTTTTCTCTTTTTTCAAAAAGATATGCTCAGTTTGAACCGGAATGAGTATTATTCACTCTTGGATTTGTGTTTGATTCGCAGATTGAGGAGCAAAGATCCTTAATCTAGAATTTTAATTTAAAAAGGAGTTTGGATAACATGTGTTTATTCGCCTTGGCTATTTCACCTCAGGAAATGTTTCGCTTTCCATCAAGCTGCCCGAAAGTAGTCACACTGACACTGCAACATCAACCGGCCTTGGAGAAGTTAGAGGAAAGGTTTCTGCTATTTCTATGTGGTATGGAAATTGGAAAGGAAGTTGGTGTCCAATTGGATACTGAAGTGGCTCGTGAAAAAACAAAAAAAAGCATAAGAAATTTAGCTGATTGAGAGGCTGAACGAGATGTATGACCCGCTCCACTCAAATTGTTCTGGTCGGTCTCTATTGTCGAATTAGTATGAATGGTCTATTTTATCGATCAGAATTCCGTTTAATGACACATTATAAGTATATACTTTTAGAAAGTTTTTGCATTAGCATTGACGTTAGTACTAGACTTTGAAAATTGTGAAAGTTATGAAATAAATGGACAGTTTCTATATAATAAAGTGTTTAACATGTCCTGAGGCACAAGTTAGTTTTTGCCCAAGAAAGAAAAAAGTAATCCATACCGGCGAATAAGAAAGAAATTTTAGAGATGGTTGACCACAATTGTTGATTAGTTTATGTTTTAGGGTGATTGCTCTTTGAGCTTTACTTTTCAACTAATATATTTCCTTTACTTTATTTGTATATGATGTTTTCTCCATCGTATTATTATGGAATGGTTTGATTGTTCAAACAGTAGAGTGCTAATAGTGTAGCCATATACATTAGTCAAAGAAAATCATAAATTTATGATAATGAGCATTTCATAAGGTGTTGTACTTTTGGGGGGCAATGATTATTTGAAAAGATAAACGACTGCTTTGGTTTTTTCGAGTATTTATTTGTTGTTCAATAAACCTCAGTTTTGATGTAACCAACTTTTTAAGGTTAAAGTTCAAGTATACTAAATACTCTCTCGTTCTATTCAAAAAGTTTACGTTTGAAAAGTCTAATTGTTAAAAAGTATATTAATGTCATTAAATTTTGTCATAATTACAAAAATACATAAACACAATCAAGATGATTACAACATAAGTGGAGGGTAAAGATGAAAGATTATAAAAATTGTAAAAATAATTTTTTTATAGTTGACTCTTTAAACGAAATATTTCAAAATAATATAATAAACTATTTATCTGGAAAAGATGGAGTAAAAATTAAAAAATTATACTCACAGCACACTGACAATCTTAACAAACCGGTTTACAAACACCTTTTGCAGTTACCAGCAAGAACATACTACTCCAGGCTGAAACATTTGTAGGACTTGCTAACCATATTTCTTCACAACATTCAGCGGTTTTTAACACGTCATGCTTCAATCTTTTTGCGCCCACAGTTTTTTTCTGAAAATATGATCAATCGGTTTTTTCTTTTCTTAATTTTAAGGATAAAATTTGGGCCGGTCTCTATTAGACAATTTTAATTCGTTAAAGTCTACTATAATTATTTTCAATCACTAAAAGACACTTTTGTTACGAAATGTCATCTATGTCCTTAAAAAAACAGAACAATGCGTATTGCAAAACAAAACGATGCATCGCAACACAACACGATACACATAAAACACGAAGCCCACGATGTGCATTGCAAAACAAAAAAGAATACAAATATTTTTTTCACTTGCGATGAACCAAAAAAAATTATTCATCGCATTGGAAAAAAAATCATCTTAACTACAAAAACATATTAAACACGTACCCCGATACACTGCAATTGTGCATCACGATGCACAAACAGTTCAACAAAAAAAGTGTTGTTTGTTGCATCGCGATACACACGATGCACATTTTATATGCAGTTTTATGGATGTGTGTTCAACAACTGACAATGCACATAATTCACATTTCTTAACACAAAAATCACAATTACATTGACGATGTACATTTCACACGTATGACAATGCACAAAAATCAACCTTGTATATAAACAAATGAACTTCAAAAATTACAACATAACAAAAATTAACTTTGTATAACCTCTCGATATGATCAAGAATTATGGTTACAAAGTTTGAGATATCTACTACATATTTTTTTCTTTCTTTTTTTCTTGTTGATTTACCATTTGACGGGATCTTTGTCTTCTTGGGATGTCCGGGTAATCTCTTCATTATAGGAAGTAGCATAGTCTCACCCTCGCAAGAATTCTGAAGCTCGTACATTTCCGTAGTTGCAATTGACATCAAGTTTTCCTCGTAACACTTAATGTAATTGATTGTTAAAAAATAATTATCAACTATATCACTGATATTTTTTCCGGATCTCACAATCACAATGGTTATGTGGCAATACGGGAATCCTTGAATTTGTCACTGATAACAAGTGTAACGCCCAAAAAATTTATATTAGTGTTAACTTTGTTACATTCATTTTATGTAGGATTATGCATCATGTTACTTACTAATTGGTATATTAGTAACTTAATTTTCTAGTTATAGTGATGTGTATTCATACTTGTGTGGTTCAAAACTTAGAAACTTGTTTAAAGGTCAAACGGTCTAGAGTCATAGTAGTCTTAAGTTAACCTTTGTTTGTTATGGTTGTTTGATACTTTTATGAGGTTTGAATACATGATATTCATTCCTTAGTATGTGCTAGGCATGATTATGATGTTTGTTTTAAAATTTTGTGACAATTGGTAGTGATTTGTTGACTCAAAATGATGAAATTCATCAAATCGGGAGAAATCAGGGGGGGCTGCGCCTAGGCCACTTGCCTTAGCGCGCGCGCCCCGTCCAGTAATTTCCAGATTTCAGACTTCAAACTACTGGGAGCTGTGCACCTTAGCGTCGCGCCCTAGCGCACTAAGTTTTAAAAAATTGCATTTTGACCCCCTGAACTTCCTTAACTTGAATTGGTTAAACCAAACCTTGATAATGACTCATAATTAGGTGTAATTAAGTATGATTAATCCTAATGACATTTAGTTAGGATTAAACTTGATTAATTAGGTCTAATTATTGGTTAATTAGCCTAAAACTAGTAGTTATGACCATCCAATGCCAAGGTGACATGAATCATGGGGAACCTTCTCCTTAGGCCACCTCCTACTTAGACTTTTGACCATGATGACTGAGTTTGGCTGAGAGAAGGTCTCTCATCCAGAAATTTTCACTCATTCTCGATCTTCTTCCTAGTTTTAGAGAGAGAATGTAAGAGAGTTCCACCATAGCTAGAGAGAGAAAGCTTATTCTTGAAAGATTGAAGCTAGGGATTTGCAAATTCACCCAAAGAAGCTATTAGTTAAGTGTTGTAAATTACTTGAAGAACAAAGTTTAATTGGTGGAAGTTTTCTGAAATTGTAAATTATTACATGTTTATATGTTAAGAGTTTAAATTAAGGAATTAAGTTACATGCAACTCTGTTTTATGCTAAGTTTCATAAATTGTTGTGTAAAATTTACTCATAAAAAAATCATAATTTTTTTATATGTTTTACTTTAATATGTCTTTTATCATCCTGAAAATTTTCATGAAGTTTCAACATCATTTGGTCCCCCAAATAAGTGAAGAAACATTGTTGTGTTTGTAAACTGTTATAAATTTGTTGTTAAATTTCAAAGGTTACTGTGGAAAATATACTGATTTAAAAGCCATGATTTTTGGATATGTTTCACTTTCATATGTCTTTTATATTTTTGTAAATTTTTATGGGGTTTTGACATCGGGAGGTACCCCAAAAGGTCTATGAAACATTGCTATGTCGGATGAATTGTTATAAAAATTTGAATTGTGACATGGTTTAAGTTTGGTGTTTGTAAGTAAATGCATACATAACATGGGGTTGCAATAACAAGTGAAAGTGTTGCAATTATAAACAAGTGTTTCTTAATGAGGTTTATGTGGTTACATTTAAATATGGGATTCCACGTGAAACATTTGTGTTAATAAAAGAGTTGTGTCGAGGGGCTATGGAGAACATCAACTATTGTCACGGGACAAAGAGTTAGTGGTGGTTGACAAACTTCATATCCTCAGCTCTTTACTGCTATTGGCCATAACGGGAACGCACTATTCCCTACAAGCTGGGATTAAGTGGCGGTCTCGGTAATGCTCAGGTTGTAGGGACTGGCATTGTGCAAGCATTTAACTAACAAAATTACGCACTACAACAAAGATAGTGAAAGACTCGAGCATCTTCAACAACATCGTTTAAAGGGGCATAAGGTCGGGATGTCAGAGGTGTACCTCAACGAGTATATTCTTTTATTATGTGTTTAATTCGATCGAACAACATGTTATTCAGTGATTGAGATATGTAAAACTTTTTATTCAATAGATGTTGATTGAGTTTGATATTAACCTCAAGTGGTGATTAGTCATGCATAATCTTATATTTATATCATGCCATGTAGATACATGTTATAACTTATTGGGTTTTTGACTCACTCTTTTCCCTTTATTTTTCCTTAGATCGCAGCAGGCACCGGCCTGCTACGATCTAAGGAAAAATAAAGGGAAAAGAGTGAACTTTTTTGGGTAGTTACCTTGTTATAACTAAGTTGTTGTATATATTTGTGTATAGTGGGGAACTCTTTTGGGTAGTTACCTTGTGGTAACTAAGTTGTTGTACATATTTATGTCCCGACTCCACATGGTTGTTACTATAGAGTTACATCAACTCTATTTTGTTGTTTATAGTATCATGGTGTAAACTCTTGGTTATGTAACTTTTGGTTTGTTGTTCCGGCATGTTTTGGCCGTGGTTAAATTAGTTGTTCATGAGTATGTTTGACTCGTGGTGTTGTTCTTATGATTATTCAGGTTATGTTGTTTAGTAGGGGTTTTACACCCCGGTTTAAAGTTTCAAGTAGGGACTTAAATCGGGGGCATGACAGCATAAACATGTCCGCTTCCCCAAATCAACCTGGACACTTGGATCGGATAAAACCTCGTATATTAAGTTGGGTACCATGCGAATCTGTCACGTGATACCAATATTAACGTACTCCTTCCGCTTTGTACGTATCCATCTTCTTATATAATAGTTTATTACATCTCTTTCCATTCCCAAGTCTCTCACTAAACTATATCATTATTTTCGATCTTATACAATCCACCATGTGAGTGATGGGAAGACCGCGAGCCTCTAAAACCCAATTGTTGGATGAATCAGCGGCATTTAAGGTCATTTCAGCATACCTATTCCCGTGGCAATGTGCAATCCCCCACTTCTCGTTTGGAATGGTGGCCAAAAAATCACATGCAAGCTGTCCCCCTATTTTTTTGAATGTATCAATTTTCTCATTAAACAGTCTAATGTTAGGGGCATATGCGTAGTCCTTAAGTCTTGAACATAAGCTGCTACGGAACGTGTTGGAATAGCGTTTACCGGTAAACATTTCTTTCAAGTTCCGATAAAGATGCACCAAGCAAAAGAAATGTTTGAAACTCCCAAACACGTCGCGTATTGCTCCCATTAAACCAACATTACAATCGGATACAAAAATCACTTCACGATCGATTGATCCTTTTATCTTAGACAGAAATCAAGTCCAATTATCCCTATTTTCAAAACTTATAACAGCAAATGCAAACGGGAATAGACCTACAGAATATGAACAATATTTAATTAACAACAACAGATTTATGATGCATACCAGTGTGCATCGCGATGCACAAAAGTGTACTACAAAAGTACTAATTTTGTACATCGTGATGCACCACTTTCATTTTCAATGCACAATAATGTACTGAATGTATCTCTTATTAACTACAAGTACAAACAGGGGCATTAAAACACATGTTCAACTTATGATATTAATGAAAATAATGTTAAATACAAAAGGAAAATTGTAGAACAAATTGACGTACATTGATTTCCATCATTGGCCGTGGCAGACAAAAGGGTGCCATTGAATCGAGATTTCATAAATATCTCATCTATGAACAATATAAGACGGCAGTAGTTGAAACCATTTACGCATGCCCAAAATGAAATGAACAACCTACTAAACCGATTCGTATTATCGTTCGATTCCAAGAAAGCAAAGTAATCAGGATTACTATTATGCAAGGACCACTGCAGCTACTGAAAAGATTCTTCGTAATAACCAAATAGTTTTTTTCGAACCTTCTCTATGCTCCTTCATGCCTTGTTGTATGTTATCTCAATGTCATAATTAGTCCTCATGTGATCAATTAAATCTTTCGGCGAATAGCTTGGTCGACTGCAAACATGGTCAAGAATCAACTATTCAATAATACCACAGCCCATTTTTTTCAAGTTATTATCGTCAATTATGGTCAAGTGACAACTGTGTGAAAGGTTGCATTTATATATGGATACTGATTTATCAACACTTGAAGATGTCTTGATGAACCAACTGTAATCATCACTGTATTTCTTTCCACATGCAACGTTAATCCTATTTTTGTTGTTCTTAATGTAAATAAAATTTAAAATCAATTTTGAATGAATACTTTATAAGTTGCATGCGAAAATCTTCCAATCCACCTTTAAATATTTGACCAACGCCAGTAATAAGATTTATCCAACCAAAATTTAAGAGTTTCTTTCTTGTTTGAATAGGACTTATGTCGTATGTTGGGACACTTTTAACATCGCTTTTAGAACTTGAAAAATTAGTACAACTTCTATCACTGTACTCATCATTATATTGTTGTGCATCGCTAAATAGATGTGGTGCACATCTTTTCCTTTACCTTTTTCAAGGTTTTGTGCATCGCAATGCAAGTTTTATGCATCATCATCTTCGTAAACTGTTGCATCGTCTTCTGCAATCTCATTTCCATAATTCTCTTCTTTATTAATCCTGTAACTCAAATCAGTATCAATTTCAAACACTTCAACAATTTTAATAAAAGTTGATAAAATTTTGGCCATATCAATATGTTTTTGAAATCTTCTTCGTTGGTTGAACAACAATTGTTATGTGATCATACAGTGCATTTCAAAGTACAATTATCCGATTAAAAATTAGAATATTTACCTCTGATACATTCGATCAACTCAAACAAACCAAAATTCTCTGAAATTGTCGAAACAATAGTATCTCCTCTGAATTTCAGCAACAACATAATAGCAGTTTGGTTTGTTGAATCCATTGATTTCGATTTCAAAATGAATTCGATATTGAACTGTTTTGGTATTTGTTTTTTAAGTTTCTTTAAGTTGATATGAATGAAAATTTTTGTAAGAAATCATAATGGAGATAAATACGAGATTGAAAGGAGTAAATCAAGGAAATCGCGCAACTAAAAATAGATGAAGATTGTTACAGGGATAGTTTTGGAAAAAAATATAAATTTACAGTTAGTACATTTAACGATGCACAAAAATAACCCTCATAACGATTCACAAAATTATAATGAAAAATAGTACTATTACAATTGACGATGCACAAAATTATAATTGACGATGCATATTTCTTACACAAATATATACTGAACAACAGTACTGTTATACTTGACGATGCACAATAATACACTTGACGATGCACAACAATACACTTGACGATGAACATTTTTTAACACAAAAATCACAAAAATATATTGACGATGCACACTTTATACTTGACGTGACAAACAATGCACATTTCTTAACACAAAAATCACAAAATATATTTACGATGCACATTTCAAACAGATGACGATGCACAAATACATTTAAAATCATAATATATTGATACGGGAGCAGTTTTGAAAAAAAAAAACTAATTTATCACTTAAAAGAGACTTAAGCGAATGAAAATAAATAAAGTGAACTTAAGCGGTTAAATATTCCACAAAAGGTACCAACTCGCAATTTTTCTTAATTTTAAAACAATTATTTATTGGATAAATTGCTGGCCGGTCCACTTTCCCAAACTTTTTTTCTCTCCAGTACACCCTTCTTTTTTTTAACCGCTAAAAGGCATTTTAAAAATTTTCTTCCTAAAATACCCTCAACAACATCGTTGCTTCAGATTTGAGATTCAAATTGATGTATAAATGATTCCATGTTGTTAATATAGTCTTTTCTCATGTTTGGGTATCAATTTTCATGCATAAAACACGAATTTGATCAAATTCAAATTTTTTGAGTTCATCCCGTTTTTCTTTGTTCTTGAGCTAATTTGGCCACTTAAATCTCTGTTTTAAGCTTCGAATTTATTTAAAATCAATTTCATATTATTATCCTAACTTAGCACTATATTTGTGCACAATTTTTCTACCAAAAAACACTATTTTTGAGCTTCAAATCAAGCTTGACAGTGTGCTGTCCGAAAACAGAAGAAGATGTTCTTGGACTGATTTAATTCGTCAATCGCGTATCTTTGGGCAACGACGGGGTTCGACACGCCGGTCGGGTCGCGGGTCGACGGCGTCCCTCGTGGGGGTTCGGGGGCAACGCCCCCGAAAGGTAAACGAAAATCATTCAGCGCGATGCAGAAGTCATTTATCGCGATGAAGACATCATTCATCGCGATGCAGACATCGTGCATCGCGATTCAGAAACCATGCATCGCGATTCTGAAACCTTGCATCGCGATTCTTTACAAAAATTACATGTGGGTCACACTTGACTTCTGCATCGCGATCTCTGATTTATGCATCGCGATGCAGAAGTCATTCATCGCGATGCAGACATCGTGCATCGCGATTCTGAAACCATGCATCGCGATTCTGAAATCTTGCATCGCGATTCTTTACAAAAATTACATGTGGGTCACACTTGACTTCTGCATCGCGATCTCTGATTTATGCATCGTGATGCAGACATCATTCATCGCGATACAACAATTTGGTGCATCGCGATGCAACAATTGGTGCATCGCGATGCCAAAGTGGTGCATCGCGATGCCAAAGTAGTGCATCGCGATGCCTTGGGTTATTGAAGCGCGCGTGTTTTTCTTTCATTAATGGCATAATTGTCTTTTCGTCCCAAAAATATCTTTTTTCGATTTTTAAAAAAGATGAGTGGACTGGAGCGATTACAAACTTTTAAAAAGGGACCGGCCCGTAATTGACCCTTATTTATATTTGTTGTTATAGAAAGAAAGAAGTGGCTATTCAAGCCCAAGTGGCCCATGTTAAAGTGGGCGGTTGCCACCAATGTTTAATGGGCTACCTACTACCTTCCAAAGTGCAACGCTGAAACTGACCGGAGGGACCTAGCCCGACCCTAATTACAGATCCATTGCTGGAACCGAGAGAGAGAGAGAGAGAGAGAGGGAAAGGCGAATAGAACAGTCGCACAGCAGCTAGCACAGTGAAGAGTGGTATAATTCAAAGGAGTGAGTTGCGAAATCTCCTTCTATCACAGGTATTCTACATTCCGTTTCTTCAAAATTCAAGATATTTTCGATTGACGTTTCTCCATAGTCCGCTTCTGGATGTCCAATAAAGTTCACTTCTTCTTTTCAATTAAGAATTGAGGCTGCAAATTTATTTATTAATTAAATTTGGTTTTGGTGGTAAGGCGGTGTCCGGCCAGCTTTCGACTAATTCACAATTTAAAGCACCTATCTTTAACTTTGGGAATACAGTTTCGTGGCTATATTGTTACTAGTTTTTGATAATTGTTTTTCCTTAGGTTAGATTACGTGAAACATAGCCGCTGATGCTGCCGATGTTGTTTGGCCGACTACAATTTTGCTAATGAAGCTATTTTATGGTCATTTATGGTTGCCTCTCATGCTAGTATCCGGTTCTTCAGAATTTTCAATCCCTTCTTGGCCCTTTGTCATTATTCCCCCCTTGGCTTTCCTAAGGCTACCGTCAAACACGCCCATTCCCTTTCCAAATTCATACAAAAGAAACCCTTTTGGCAAAATAATAAACATGTCAAGAAAAAATCCCATAAAGAAACTGTCGAGCCGAAAATTTACACCAGGGATACCGTTGCAAAGATATCTAACATTCTAAGGTATTCGACTTGGGATTCCGCTCAAGAACAGTTAGAAAATCTCAGCATCAGATGGGCTTCTTACACGATCAATCAAGTTCTCAAAACCCATCCCCCAATGGAGAAGGCCTGGTTGTTCTTCAACTGGGCTTCTAAGCTGAGAGGTTTCAAGCACGACCAGTTTACTTACACTACCATGCTGGATATTTTCGGAGAAGCTGGGAGGATTTCTTCGATGAAATATGTTTTTCAGCAAATGCAAGAGAAGGAGATCAAGATTGATGCCGTTACTTACACTTCACTTTTGCACTGGATTTCCAATGATGGGGATATTGATGGGGCAGTGAAGTTATGGGAGGAGATGAAAGGTAGGGGTTGTAGTCCAACTGTTGTTTCCTACACTGCTTATATGAAGGTTTTGTTTGATCATAATAGAGTGAAGGAGGCTACTAAGGTCTATAAGGAGATGATTGACTATGGATTCACACCAAATTGTTTTACATATACGGTCCTAATGGAACATCTTGCTGGGTCTGGTTAGTATAAGCTTTTTCCTATACATAGTTTTTCCTTCTACATAGTTTTTCCTTCTTTTTTTCTTATTCATCCTCATGCTTGTATGTCTTCACATTTCTCGTTATTGAGTGATGCTCATTCAGCTAATGCATGTGCTTGAAATGAAGTTAAAATCTTATATTGCATGTTTTGGACTTGCAAATGCTATAGTGTTTCCTTTAATTAAGTTCCATTCATTAGTTAAACCAAAACCTCTCCATCTGGCCATGAAACTGATTTAATCTTTCCATAAAGAATTAATCCATTTGTAAGCTTGTGCTAATTAAAGGAAACTCTTGGGCATTGGCATTCTGCTTTCATAGCCATTCTCATCTCATAGATCCAGATGTCAGGTAGGTTTGGGAGACTAAAGCAAGCCATTGTACTGGAATTGTAGCTCATCTAGTTCAGATTTAAAGGTCATTTTGCCAGAATTCCTATTCTAAGGCATGCGTTATATGCTCCCAAACATAGCATGAGTCTGTTTTATTGTTTCTTCAATGTATTTCTTCCTCCGCTTGTTTACATGTATCCCACCACTTCTTTTAGTTAAATTAATAATTTTATATATCAAGTCAGCCATATATAAACAGGGGCACGCCCTCTTGACTAATTCAACCTATCAAAACTAATATAGTAAAATATCGAACTTCCTATACAGTGTACACCTTCAACTTATCGGAAGTCAAACATTTTGTGGAGGCTCTTTTTTCAACAATTATCTACAATATGTAATAGGAAGGGAACATTTGAAAGATGGCCAAATTGTAATAGGTTGGAAAAAAGACAATATTGCAGTACATTAAAGGAAAGAGAGAACATATATAGTTAAGTATGCTCGATGTTTTCTTGTTTGAAGGGTGGTCCTCAACTCATCATTATTTCCAAAGTAGTGTCTGTGGTTGCCACAACGCTGATGCCTCCACATCCCACATTATAATTTAAAAGAACAAGGTGTGACAGGAGTCAGAATTGTTTGACTCTGCTGATTATAGTATACCACTCAATTTGTGAATGTGGAATTGGAATGGGAAAAGCTTAAACTGAATTTCTTTAGGTAACTAATAAGTTTTCTTTGTATGGCAAGATGAGAATCATGAAAGCATTTTCACCATGGTTACAGAGTCAGTGGAGAATGGTTAAAGCAATGGGGTTGCTCCTAGATGTTTATAGTTTGTTTTTGGCTTGGTATTTTAATTGTTAAGCTAGGTCCACACCATTCCCCAATAGTTGAGTTTGACTAGTTTTGTTATGGGAATCCGTTTGCTTTTGAATCTGGCTTTGTACTTTGAACTCCAACTGCATAAAATCGGATGTTTCAGAATCCAATGGAATAATTATCCTTTACTAAGTCTGGTCTTGTCAGTGGTGGAGAGACACTATGATTTTATTTATTTTTAAATAGAAATTTGTAGTTTACTACTGTACATCAATTTGTATATTTTCTAAATAAGTTAAGTATTTAGAGTATGTAATTTAGGGAGATATTGTCCCCATTTTTGTTAAGAGGAAGATGCATTAACTTTTCCTTCTGTTGAGGCTTTCATGGCGACAATGTCAAATTAGACCAATTTCATTTCTGTAAAAAAAAATCAGTCTTTGAGTGTATTTAATATTAATTCATTCATGCATATCTTAGCTCTCGATGCGAAAAGTTACTTCATTAAATCCCTAGTTTTACCACAATGTTACACTTTATCCCAATAGGTCTAGTGATTTGGCATTGGAATGAACATAACAAATGAAGAAATGGATTCATATAGCAGACTCCAAGTTATTGGGACAAAGGTTGAATTGAGTAAGTCAGGTCTTTGGTTGAATTGAGTAAGTCATGTCTTGTGTATACTTATACTTTACAAAGCCAGATCTCATGGATCAAATCTATCAGCTTGGAAATCGTGCTTCACCGAAGGAGTAATTAGGAAGCTTTGCCACAATAAAGCCTATAGGTGGTTGAGATTTTCAAGTTACTGATGTCCGAATTGAAGTATAGTTTTGTATGATCTGATTGAAACTATTTCTGATATCTGTTTCCGGACTTATTTATATGTATATATGTATATAAGCATATGTCAAGAATGTCCTTATGAACTGCAAATGTATAGATAAGCGAGTATATATGTTGATCAGGTACATCTCTAGGCAACATGTATTTGAGGTTCATTTATATGAGTTCTAATAAAACATAATTATCTTTTCTCAAATTTATAGTCCACATGATGCTAACTATTATTTGAGATCGGTTTAATCTATAATATTTCTTTCTTTGATGCTCTTAAACGTTTGGAGTATTAAATACACTTTTTTGTAGGCTTGCACATTCGAAGTTTCATTCATGCTCTGTTGTTGTAGAGTATGATATATCTATCCGGTGTGCTTCTATCTACTCTTTCGAACTTGGAAAGCTTTATCAGATAGATAGTTATACGCAATTTGTTTCAGGCAAATTCCATGAGGTTTTGGAAATCTTTAGCAAAATGCAAGAAGCTGGGGTACCGCCTGATAAAGCTGCATGCAATATTCTGATCGGCAAATGTTGCGAAGCCGGGGAAACGTGGGCTATGACAAAAATTCTTCAGTATATGAAAGAAAATGCCCTGGTCCTTCGTAAACCTGTATACATGGAAGCCCTGAAAACTTTGAGAATTGCTGGCATGAGTGATTCCCTCCTCAAGCAAGCAAATCGTCATATTTCTACTCAGTGCAATGATGAGGAGCTGACTGATGATTTTTGTACAACTGCTGATATTAACTCCATAGATCGAGGCCTTGTGGTAAACTTTTTGTCCAGGCGGAATTTTGTTGCTGTTGACTACCTACTTACCAACATGATAGAAAAGAATATCAAATTGGATTCTGATCTTATTACAGCTGTTGTCGAGGTATACAGTGCTAATAGCAGACCAGACGGTGCGTTATTGGCATTTGAGTTAAGCACAAAAATGGGGATCAACTTTGAGAGAACTGCATATCTTTCTTTGTTAGGCTTATTTATTAGAACAAATGTGTTTCCAAAGGTTGTCGAGATTGTTCGGGAAATGGTTAAAGCTGGAATCTCTTTGGGGATACATCTAAGTGCTCTCTTGATATACAGGCTTGGCTGTGCTAGAAAGCCTGGTTGTGCAGCCAAAGTGTTTGATCTATTACCGGAAGACGAAAAGAGCACCACTGCTTACACTGCCTTGATTGCTGCATACTTTGCGTCAACAAATGCCGCTAAAGGACTTAAAATGTTCAAAACCATGAAAGATGAAGGGGTTCCAGTTGCATTAGGAACTTACAATGTGTTATTATCTGGTCTTGAAAGAAGTGGAAGAGTCCTCGAGTTAGAATTATACAGGAAGGAGAAAAAATGCCTGCAAACTGCTAGTCCGTCCGAGCATTGCGTTTCTGTTGAGGAAATGACTTGTAACCTTCTATTTGCCAGGGATGTTGTGTTTTGCCACTCTTCTTGATTGATCTGTACATATTTGTGCTTTATTCATGCAGGCATGGTTTGATAATTGATAGAGATATGGTAAGTTTATTTTTTTTATTTAAATTCTGAAAGTACTTGATGCTTTCATGTAAATATTATACGGATCTTAGGACCTGCCCCACCGCAGCCAAAATCCCTCCCCGCCGCCCAACCCACAAAAATAAGAGAAGAAATAAAAATAAAAAAAAATTTAGCAGGTCAGTTGGATCGATTTCTGAAAGACCTTTTTGTTTGTGTAGAAACACAAGATTAGATTATTATGGCACTGTTGAATGGGTGTTTGTTTATGAGCTGGAAATTATTCAATGCAGCCAGAATTGCCTTGAATAATTATGATTTCTTGTATTACTCCTTTTCTCTTGTATAGGATGTCATGTCACATCTAGAGATTTTTACTTATGTGTTTATTCATTTAATTTTTAGATTTAAATATAAAGGATTGCCTTGAAGATTGCTTGCGTTTTACTTAAAAATACTCCCTCTATTCCAGCCAAAGAGTCCACTTTCTTTTTTTAAAAGTCAACATGTGACGAAATCAAATCAAAATTTTAAACACTTTATTTATGCTTTAGGAAATAAAATTTTATTAATTAAAAACTATTTTAAGAATACTATGGATTGCAATTTTTAAAATTTTGTAAAAATCACTAAATTTATGTTAATTATCGGTCAAACTTTAACTAAGTTGACCGAAAAAAGTCAAAACTGGACTCTTAGCCTGGAACGGAGGAGGGAGTAGTAATTTTCCAAATGGAGGGGGGGGGCCATAGGGATTATATTCTCAGGACAAACTGAGGAAATGATCGGTGGAAAAAGATTAAAAAAAGTAATCATATGGGTACCTATAGAGTATTAAATTTTTGGCTTAAATTGCAATTTGGTCACCCTACTTTGATAGAAAATTTATTAAACTCACTCTACAATTTTTTTTTCTCAATTTCATCACTATACTTGGCATGTTGAGTCAATAAGCTCGCCGCGCTTGACTTCCGTTAGTTTTGATGGATGGAGGGCTGCAAAAAGATCAAAATGCCCTTTATCTTATAATATATTGATGGCTTAAATCGCTATTTAGTCACCCTACTTTGACAGAAAATGCGTTAAGATTAATAGTATAAAATTTTGCGTATAAAATATTTAAAATAATCAAATCAGTTAAATAAGTTATTTCAAATATAATAAAATAACATAATTTCATACTAATTCTTAAAAATATTAAACAAAAATTAGGTTAACTTATCAGAATTCTTAATCAAAATTAATAAAAGATTATGTTGGTCTTTTCTAAAGCAATAAATTCTTTAGCTTGACTTTTTTTTTTATATAAAACTAATTATATTAAACAAATGCATTAAATTATTATGAGATAGTTATTATTGTAAAATAAAGTAAGCTTAAAATATTATTATAAATTATTCATAAGTAATTATTGATATTTAAATAAGGGTTAATGGCACCACTAGAAAAAATCCGTTAAGTCAATCATGTGGTACATGTCATTTTTCAAGGGTATTATGAAAAATTCCTAAGAAATTTAATTATAACAAATTTTTATCTTAATCTAATTAAAAGTATTAGTCATTTATCTCAATGTAGTTATAATATTAAATATTAATGTTACTTTAATTAGGATTAGTAATAGATTAAATATTAATGCTTTAGTAATGACATTTTCGGGTTTTTAGGATAATTAAATATTAATCTTTTTCCCTAGTTGCTTAATTTTTGGGTTTTTGTTTGTTCTTGGTTGCAATGAATTTTAATATTTTAGTAATGACATTTTTGGGTTTTTAAGATAATTTTAAACTTTTTATTCAAAAATCAGGATGAAGTGATGAACTTGATTTTTATGTCTAAGTGCAGTGATTAAATTGATAGTTATTAGTAAGGGTATTTTCGAGATTTAAAAAAATAGTAAGTTTTTCATCCAAAAATCTGGATGGAGTGATTAACGTGGGATTTATGCCAAGTATAATAATGAAATTGAGAAAAAAAATTGTAGGGTAAGCGTAATGAATTTTCTGTCAAAGTAGGGTGACCGAATTGCGATTTAAGCCAAATTTTTTTGTACCAAATGATGTATCAGCTGATGTGATCCATTAATTATGATTTTTAATTTTGTTTTTTGTTTCACATGAACTGTCACATCAACTGACACATTATTTGATACAAAAAATTTAATACTCTTTATGTACTCATAGCATTACTCGATTAAAAATGTCATATCCCCCATATCCCTTGTGCCTCTACTAGTACAAGCAATCCATGTTTGGTACAAGAATATTCCACTCATCTCGATAGACATTTTGATTGCCTACATTCATCATCAAACTGTATTTTCATAGATTTCCGCAAACTTATTGTGCTTGTTTCCTGGCTTGTTTCGTACATGGGTCAACTCTACAACTGGAGGTTGATTAAAAATAAACCAAGTCCAGCAATGGGGCACTTACGAACAAGCTGGAAAATGAAATGAAGTTGATTTTGGCTTCCTTTTTTATCTTTTGATTCGATTATAGTGTTCAATTTAAGTTAGAATTGTTTAATATTTATCAACCCCACATGGTTAATTTGGCATTGCTATTTGTATTCTTTCTTTTTTCAGAATTAAGACACTTTAAAGTAGAGTATGTAAAGCATTTAATACAAGTGAAACAGTTAAAAGAAGTAACAGCGTGCTCTAATAGCGATTCTCAGCTAATTTTATTGTTAGTACTGCTACATGTCTATGTTAGCTTTTGTCATCGCGTGTTTGAGTGGAGAACAAAATGGTGGCTATCAAACCTATGTAAAGTGGGATGTAACTAAGATGTAAGTTTTCGATGAACCTAATTATCTTATTAAAGTTTGCTTGTTTTTTTTTTTTTTTCCTACGTGTGAGGGACGTCTATTCAAGTTACACCATAAGTCCCACCCTGAGAGAGACTCGTATCAAATTGTAGTCATCTCTTCATTTTATTTAGTTACTTTTGTTAACAGTTTTTAATAATAATTCAGAATAAATGCTTCTAGGCCATGGGTAGACCACGTTTTGATATCTCTATCCCTTCTTATTTTGCTAAGGGATATTGTTATGCTATGCGTGTACCCTTTTAAAGTCAAAACTATGTCACGACTGTTTTTTTTATTTTTTTATTTTCATTTGGATTTTGAAGAAAAATGAGTTTATTTGTAATCACGTACACAAGACTTGGAGAAGACGTATTGATAAAGCATTTGATTAAAAACTCAAAAAAAAAAAAAATTTTGATAAAATTATGTGAAAGATGAAAACACAAAATAATCAGACAGACAATAACAATTTTTTGAAGATATTGATAAGCATTTGTTTTTTTAAAATGTGCATCAATCAATAAATTCAAACAAAGTATAAATAAATATTCACTTGGTCGATCGATCGATCCAAAAATTCATCGACATGATTGATATTGTTATTCACGTCACGACCACCTCCTAACATGGTTCCCTAGAATTTGTGCTCTATGTAACGTCGGATAACCTTCACTCTGGTGCCCGGGTTGACCCAATTCATCGTTCCTCATGATTAGCCCCACAAAATGCTTTGGAATCCATTTATGATAACTTGTTGGATCGATCGGTTGATGATCGATGTTTGATTATAAGAGCGGCATTCCTATCCTATTCTAATTACGACTGGACGGAGAGGCTCTGCTCTACCGCATGCCTTTTTCATCAAATCTCTGAAGCATTTCATAGCCACTCAAACACTGACTAGATTGTAAGTATTTCGTATGGTTGTTGTGAAAAAATCCTTTAGAATAATGGATGATGGATCATCAAAAGTGAAATATTCCTATTCTAAGATTGAAAGGCTGACTCCAGCCACTCACCTGGAGGTTGCATTAAATAAAGGCCAAAATATAAATTTTCCCCCAAACTATCCACCAAATTTAATCTCAGTTTGCTACCCATAGTCCGTTTTGTCTTATAACCTTATTTAATGTTACCATTTTCCTCATTTTCCCCCCTTAGTCAGGACAGACGATAAAAAATTTAACGGAAATTAGTCATGTACTTTGCACATGACAAGTAATATATTAAAGTTACTATTTTGTCCTCTAATTGTGGTATTTGGTGCATTATTTCTTAAATAAGCTTTCTCTCTTTCTTTTTAAATGAAAAAAATAAAAATAAAGATTTTAAAAAACAAGCTGTCCTTATTCCCAATCATTCCCCTACACACACACACACACACACACACACACAGAGGAGTTACAGGGCAATAGAGAGTGTCGAAGAGAGTGGAGTCAGGGGCTGGATTTGGGATTGGAGGTCAGAGATGATGGAGTACTTGTCGGCGAGCTGGTGGTGGAGGTCGGAGGATTTGAATTCGAGGGCGGAGACACGTTTCAAGAGGGCAATCGAGATGAGGACTGAGATTAGAGAACAAAGGGAGTTGGTGGAGCTTTCCTTGTTTTTCTTTCCCACTTCCATCACAAATGCACCATTGACGCAGCAGAACTAACAACTATGAAGCTCTTACCACGAGAAACTCCAAGAACAAGCCTAAGACGGCTTAGGGTTAATTTTCACAAAGAAGAAAACGTTTATTATTAATCAAAAAGCTGCTCATAACAATGTTTAAGAGGGTATTTATATGCCCTAAACAAACCAAACCCTAAAAGGAAAACGACAAAAGTAAATAACGAAAACTTTCGAGGCCCAAAACAATACTTAAACAGTGTTTTTCGGGCTAAAAATCAAACGCGTCACAGGTGAAACCGGTGAGTCTTGTAGATCTCGTTGAGAGCTTCGATTTGATATGCGGTTGGTCCCGTGGTTCACCGGAATCAAAAGTTATGCCCAAATTATGCCCTACCGACGAAAAACTCCTCCAATTCATGATTTCTACTAGTACTAGTTTTGCCTATTGCCACTTTACCCCCTAACTTTCCAATACTCCTCCCAAACTTCTTATTCCTTTCCAAATTGTGCAAATACACATCAGCTACGTGTTCTACATCAACCATCGTTATCAAACCATTCAAATCTGAAAACACACACACACACACATACTCTCTGTGCAATGGACGACGTCAATATATCATGACTTGGGTTTCTTTGATTTTTGAAACCCTATTTGAGTATGACGTCGCAACTAGCGTCAATGGTGCAGTAACCTCTCTCTCTCTTCTAGATCTGAAAATTATAACAACTTGTGTACCTACTCCTCATTCTCTCCCGAATTGATGCCATTTGCTATAGAAAGAATCAATTGAAATGAAAATTTTGAAATATATTCGTTCTTTGCAGTCGAATGATATATAGATTGAAATTTTTGGTCTGGAATGTGGATTTCAAAAAGAAGAATTGTACAATGTGAATGAAGGAGTAAAGTGGAGGTGTGAATGAAGGTGAAGTAGAATTTCTTCAAGCTCCAGCACATCGCCATTGTTGAGGAGAGAGAAAATAAAGGTGTGACGGAAGAGTAAATTGCCGATTGATTTTCAATTTCACCTTAATATTCCAAGTTTTGGAGTTTGATTGCTGTTTAAGAGTTTAAAAATAGGTAGTCAATTTTATGCATCGAAAGATTAGGGCCTTGATGAGTTGATTCATTTATTTGATTTGAAGTACATTTTTCATGTTAACTAAAATTGCAACTGGGTTTCATGTTAATTCTTTGAGCACAATAGAGTTTACCTAATAAAATTGCATTAACCAATTTAAGAAAAATGCACCAAAGCACAGTCAGCACCCCCAATCAAGATGACCAAAATAACCCTCACGTGATATGCACATGTCAATTTTTGTTAATTTCTTTAACGTCCATCATACCTAGGGGTGAAACTGAAAAATAATGGTAACATTGAATACGATAATAGGACAAAATGGAGTATGAAAATTTGGTGAATACTTTGGGAGGAAAATAGTAATTTGGCCTTAAATTAATTAATTCCCATCTTCAGTTGTTTTGGTGCTGGTAATACTGCGAATGGTTGAGATCCATCACTGTCTACATTGAAAATTTTAGTCTTACATGTGTTTACGTAATTAAGAATAAGATCGGGTAAATAATGAGAACACGCGTAAAGATGATTTCCAATAGGATAAGAAGTATGATAGGGGGTGAGATATTGAGATAGAAGATTTGAATCTCTCATGTATAAATTTTATTGTGGAGTATTGTTCAAGAATGGTGAAGCGTTGAAAATACGGGGGTATAACTTTGGTTCTATTGTGGTTGTGCAAGTGGTATGAATATAACTGGAAAATGACGAGTCCCAACTTGGTGATCATTAATACAAGTAGGAAGAAGTGTCAAAAACATCCGATTCTAGGCATCTAATAATTATCCTCCATAAATAATTACTCATTTGTTCCTAAATTATCATCTTATTAAATTTTTTTTTATCAAATTGAATATTTTTCAAATACAAAATTTGACGTATAATTTTTTATTTTTTTAAAAATCATAAAAAAAAAACATAACTACGAATTATTGTACGTCTTTTATGATTTGAAAAAAAATTAAATAATATACATTAAATTTGCATTTTTAAAATATTTTGTTTGAACAAAAAAATAAATAAATAAAACAAGACGAGTATATATATCCGCAACTATGTGACGTATCTGTGTTCCAGCTACCTTAATTTGATGCTTTCTTGCATTCCATGTCAATTTCAGGCATCCATCTGTAACTCAATTATATTATCTTGAATATGGAGTATTAGTTCAGAATTTCGTCTTTATTGGTTCACATATTTTGGAATGTCTCTCTCTCTCTCTCTATCCATCTATCTATCTATCTATCCTGGGCTCCCAAGGAATTAAAAAATAAATAAATAAATAAAACGTGTTTTCTCGTACGTAGACAACGGATCATGACATTCATGTTTGGGATGGGAAGCAGCATATATAGATTAGTTGGTTCGTGACTAGTACTTAGATTAGTTGATTTTTTGAGATTGATTTGTTTATCTTCTCCTATTAAAATATATTGTCGGTTTGATGCAGTATGAATCATTACACATTTTACGTAGTAATTAGCTAGCTGGCTGGCTGGCAAAGAAAGAAAAATATTACTCCGGCCGGTTATTAAGCTTATGTCTACTGACTATATATATATATATATATAGTGGAATTTCTTCTGTTATTTTTTCCCTCATGTCTTCTTACTTTCTGATTTGACATATGTTTGTTCCTATGAGTTATTACCAAAATAAATTGAGATTGACAGATCATGCAGTAACATAGAGATAACATAAGTAAATCGTTTTAAACTTTGGGGAGAAATTTGGACTCTTTAGTTTAACTAAACCAATTCATTTAGGAAATTACTATTAACGCTTTAAATTTTGAATGCAATACTCTATCAATAGTCTATTCTTATAACTTGAAAATAAAAAATAAAAAAAAATAAAAAACGTTTAATTGACTTCAACAAATCCAAAACTTAAAATAGAGAAAAAGAAAAATTAAGAACAAAGAAAGCATCTTAGTCGTTTTCTCAAAAGCTACCCCACTTTGAGGTAAACACAAGCTCACTTGTACGAGTACCTTACCTCTGAATAAAAAATAAAAAAATCATATCGACCAGTCCGACAATCACACCGAATTGCTCAATTGAGTTCATTTGACTTAATTGAGTTAACGAGCTCGATTATAAACCACTAAAGTAAAGGGCACACTAGTCTTTTTGCCCTTTCAAAGGGGATACGCGTTAAAACTAATTGTGGTACTCGGGGTAAGAGTGACACCATGACAGGGCCAAATATTTGTTAGGTGTTGAAATTTGGTCAATCTATAGCAGTGTTCTAAAAATCGCTGGGTGGACGGGGCCTAGGGCTAGGGTCTAGGCGGGGCCTAGAAATCGAGGCATAATTACACTATTGGTTTATACCATACTTGCTGTAACAATATTAATAACTAAATATAACCAAATAAACTAAAAGTAATGGTCACATTACAAGATTAAAAGTTAAAAATTAAAATTTAATTCAATAATCAATACATGTTGTAACAATAGTAAATAACTAAATATGACAAATAAACTAAAATAATGATCACATTACAAGATTAATAGTAAAAAATTAAAACCAAATTCAATAGTATCATTCCAAACTACAAAGTTTAAACTTTAAAACAAAATAATAATACTACAACATATAAAGTATGAAAAACAAACTTACTTAACTTAGGTTTTTCTGTTTTTTTAAACTAAAACGACGACGTTTTTTGGAAAAAAAAAATTTTTTTAAATGCAATTTGGCTAGGCGGCTAAGCGACGATTTTTCTCGTTGACGATTTTTTACCTGATTTGGCCCTAGGCGCTGCGTTTTGGGGCGCCTAGTACCTAGGCCAATTTTTTGAACATTGATCTATAGTAGTATTGGCAATGGGGCGGGTAAATAAGAAACCCGTCCCATACCATCCTAATAGGATGACAATAGGAACTCAATAAGGGGGAATAGGACGAGAATAGAGTGCATTTCTATTTTTCAACTTGAATGGAAAATCAATGGTTTTTATCATAAAAATTTATTGTCCTTTTGTTGGAAAGATAAAATGTTGCTGAAGATTTTGATTTGTAATTTATACAGAATTACTTTATCCAAGAAAAAATTGACGGATTATGTTGTATTAATTTTTTTTAGGCGAACTTAGTTTTGCGAGGAATAGAAATCTATATCTATATATATATAAAACCTAATAAGTCTATATAAGGAAAAATCCCGCCAAAATATTACTTACCAAAAATAGAAAGTCAACTTCGTATAGATAAAACTAATTATACATTTAAAATTTTCCTCGAAAATACAAAATCATAAATATAAAATAATAATACAATCTTTAATTACATCCAAATCATGAATTATAAAAAGTGGCATTGGAAAAAGTGGCAAACCCACTCACTCTCTCCCTCCTTTACTCCCTCTCTCTCTCTCTCTCTCTCTCTCTCTCTCTCTCTCTCTCTCTCTCTCTCTCCGGCCTCCTTCCCTTCCCTTCCGTATTATTTTTCATTTCACAATATTTTCAATTGAACCACTGTCAATGAAAACAATATTTTTTAATTATTTTTTTTCCAATTTTGTAGTTTTTAATTGAAATATTAATTATTAATTATGTAAATTTTGAATATACGAAATATTAATCATTAATTTTTGAAACAAAGAGGAAAAACAAAATACAAAGAATAAACTAAGGAAAATTAAATTATACTCTATAAAGATGTTATAGAGTATTACATTAATAAAAACAATATTCTATAATTTAAAAAAATTGTATTTAAAATAGAACATTTTTTCTTTTTTTTTCAATTTATGTAATTACCTGAAATTATACAATGACAACCAAGTCTTATAATTATTTTGTAAATTTCACTATAATTATTTTTCTTTCTTTTTTTCAATTTATGTAATATAATTTAAGGAAAAGTAAATTATACTATTCATAAATAATTTAATTAAAAATATGTGATAAAGAGGAAAACCAAGAAATAAAACAACAAATTTTGTGTATAAGAAATTTTTCGAAACTATAATATTACCAATATATCATTGTATTTCTATTTAATTAGTTCCAACATTACGTTACCTCCATTTATTCTTTTTATTTTGATTTTTCTCTTTATTTTGCTTGAGTGTTATTTAGTTAAAAAAGATATATGTCCGTGCATTAAACGCACGGATGTAAAACTAGTTCAATTTAAAAAGCAGTAAGTTATGTGTTAGAAAAAGTGATTATATCTTTAATCTTCAATCCAAGAATATTCTTTTCAAGTAATTGAGAACATGATTAAGTGAGCAGGATAGATAATGACATATTCATAACAGATCAGAAATGAGATTACCTTTGTACAGGTCCACTTGGCAACTGATAAGGCTAAAGGAGAGTGAATAGTTTTATAAAAACTTTTTAGTATTTTAAAACCTTCTAAAAATGGGCAGCGAAAAATAGGTTTAAGATTAAGTCAACTAATTAATAAAAGTGATCAGTTGTTAAAGTGAATCAGCTGATAGATGAACAAAGGCATGAAGGACTATGTTTACATTGACTGATTAAAGCTTTAGGCAAGTTGAAAATACTTAAAACTTTAGTCAATTGGACAAAAAATACAAAGAAAGTACTCCCTCTGTCCCTAAATTATTGTCTTCCTTTCTTTTTTTGTCTGTTCCAAAATAATTGTCTTGTTTGAAAACTTTCCGTTATAGGACATCACTTTTACTATTTTACCCATACTTTTTCTCCTACTTTAATTATGGACCACATACACATGGACATTAAAGAAAATTATACATTATACTAATATTACTAATCAAGTTAATTTTTCTTAATCCGTGTGCCGAGTCAAACAAGACAATAATTAAGGGACGAAGAGAGTAATAAGTAAATGAGTACAGTATGTAAAGTGGGTACAGTATGAAGACTGCTACATTTGAAGTGCACTAATATTATTAATAATCCTAAATGATCATTAATGGATCAGTGTACAACAAGACTTGTGTGACGACCCGAGTTCGTGATTTGATGTTAAACCCCAACTCGGAGCGCCAAACTGAAGAAGAACTAAATAAAGTAAGCCACAAAAGCTCAAACCAAACCAAGCAGCATAATACTAAATAAAATAGGAGTTTCAAAAACTCGAATAACAAAATCCCAACAACAATATAAAACATCCACGGCCAAACACGAGTCGAAGAAACAACAATACCGGAAACCCACAAGCTAACATGCTCGAGAAAACAACTAAAGATAAACGGCTCAAAGCCCCAACGGAAGTAAATAAAATTACTGTTGGTATAATAAAGTACAATGGGCCAACTCCACGAGTCGCCACAAAAATATATCTAAAAAAAATACAACATTTCTACCCGATATACTAAGTTTACATAACTTAGCTTAAATCCACGATCTCACAGAATACAAGATAAATACAAAATACTAACTAAATACAACTAGAGGAACTTCAAACTAAAGCCTCACTGCGCCGGAACTCAAACCTGCAAACTAAGGAAAACAAATATGGAAGGGATGAGTCGAATACCCAGTAAGTTACTAATAATGTAATAATATGGCATGACATTATGCACATTAATATAACAGGATAATAAACAGATTGTAAGACAACCAACCCTATATTCACGAGAGGCTCAGTAGCCGCCAACCATCATGTACTGGTTGGAGACCACGACCAACATTCGTTCGTATAGGAAGCACATAAAGTGTAAGTAAACACATAAAGGTAGATACGGTAGATTCGAGGTACACCTCCGAAATCCCTTGAAACACTTCCGACCTTATAGCTTCATGAAGTCGTAGAAGACGATTACGCTGCTGCTTCACAGAACTATAAAAGATGCCTCTACTGCTATCTAACAAGATAATAAAAACAATAATAGATTCACGTGCTTCTGCTTCAAAGAACCATAATAAACAACTGTGTCGCTGATGCTGGACACATTTCCCAATATCGACCAACGAACAGAAATAGATGATTGTGTTGATACTGTCGTACACAAATCACAAAGGGAACGGTGCTTGTATCCCAAAATAAATATATGTACCCGATTGCGTCAAGCACGATCTACAAGTACCCGTTGTAGACCATTTTCTGTATCCACGTCGACGTATTGTTCGATCGCCTACGACCCGAGACAATACGGCTCTAGCCACTTACAAGTATTACAAGGGACCGGTGTCCGTATCCCAATGCATACAAAACAATGTCGATAATGCACAGTCGCCGTTTATTCCGTTCAACTGTGGGGCTAGAGAAAACCCATGCCGTGGCCAACGGTAGGGAGAGGCCTAGTGTATTGGCCTCGACTATTACGAAGCCCCTGCTCCCGCAATAACCGAGCGTCAATACACCTCCAATGTACATATGCCAGCTGGACTCAATGCAATGCACAAGTAGATGTTTACTCATGTCAAACTAATCAAGCGTGTTCTATTGAATCACAATTTATCAAATCAAATCATGGTGTGTTCTATTGAATCATATACCAAATCAACATAATGTACTTGTAAATACTAAACACACAATCAATCATCAAAGTAGAATGATTGTTCTATTGCTTACTAGAACAATCATAAGTACCACACATCATCCAAGTCTGCAAACGCTAGACTCCATAATCGCAACATAGATAAGTCTATTCGTGCTTACAATCATAATTCAATGCGTCACTAACACGCTCGACTTAGGATCTCTACGGTATCCTACCATCACAATGCACTCCATCTCATGCATATCTATTTCATCTCATTTTCGTCGTGTATTGTGCATATCACGACTCCCTACAAGTCACATCGTCCGAAATGGAACGATAACCAAGGTGTGTCATTAATTACCTAGAACACAACCAACTCATCCTTCGACGATCGAGACTATTCGTCTCATGCGAAATGTCGTGCACTAAGGGGCATGACTATTCGATAAAACTTATGGACAGACTATTATAGATAATCAACCCTTGCTAAGGCATAAGATTTAAGTCAACGATTCAACATACTTCATAATTAACTAGTGTTTGACTAAGTCAACCCAAGTCGAGTTCTATTGGGTCACGATCTCAACAATTCGTCATCCTACGCCGTAGGAGACTAAAATACAACCTACATCGGTTTATACTACTCGTTACCACATCACACGACGTATAATCTTTACGTCCTATACAACTCTGCTAGAGTTGGTCATCTACAATTTAAACCTCGGAACGAACCGTAATATCGTCCCTAATTAACCGTGTCAATCACAATATCCAACGTTCGGGGTATATACTACCCACATAAATCTCATGAGTCATCGCGAGAATATTAACGATTATAATCTCAATGAGCTACACATGCTCGATAGAACTAAAACAAGTCATCGACGACTTTACTGCCGGAACCCAACTATAAAACAAACCCATGACTCTACAACTCGGGAAACAACAACAATATTCACAACACAATCTCAAGGAGTCTCTAATACTCGGAGACAACAACCATCACAATAACAACAACAAAGTGTACAACAATGAACTCCACAAGTCTCTAATATTCGGAGAGCACAAAATTAACAACAATTCATCAATACCTATCATTTAACATGCTAGTAAATCATCTTGAGCAAGTAGAGCATGTAGGGAGTTCATATACAACATGTATAACACATAAAACATCGCGATATTATACTACGATGCTTGAAATCTAAGAAGGAGATTAGTAACTTACAATATAACGCAAATCCTCCACGAAATCAAAGGGGCTTTGGGTGAAAATGTACTCCTCCGCAAACTCTATGCCACTACGAAGTCCAATTGTCGATCCCAAGCTCGATCCAAGTCCGAAGCAAGCTTCCTCTCTCTCAAAACTTCATTTTCTCTCTCTAAAATGTGGGAGAAAAGGTGGGGTGATGATTTGTTAACAAATCGGACGATCCTTTCGGTTAGAATCGTGCTCCTCGTCGCCCTCTACGCTACGGTGAAGACGGATCGTCAATCCGACTTCAAACGCTCAAGATATCGCGATTTATCTCTCTACTCTCTCTCTTCCTTCTCTCTTTAAACTCAGCTGGGTTTGGAGGAATAAAAATGAGGGGAAATGAGTTGGGTTATCTTATTAATACCATGGGTAAGTGTTTGGTCCAATCCCGGACTTGTTCGAGCATTTTAAACCACTTTAAAATGTTAAAAATCGAGAAAGATCAAAAATCGACGAAGCAGAGCTCGTGGCTATGCGGACGCATAGTGCGACCGCATAAGAATCATACGGACGCATAGTGTGGACGCATAGATTCCAGAAAGTCTAGTGTTTCTATACGAGCACGCATAGTGCGGCTGCATAAAGCTAAAGAACTGAGCAGTTTTTTCGAAAATGCCCTCGTTGGATCCCGAAATGTCCCGAAGTGATCCTAGGTTGATTCTAACATCAAACAAATGTTAAAACACACTCAAAACTCAACCAAATCCTTCCCTAATGAGGCTTGAAGGATGAACAACACAAGTCTCACTCGTACGCGAAGATAAACACACGAAACGATACAAGAATCAACTCGTCTTACGGTCTAATGACAAGAATAACATGCGTGTTACTCGAGGGTGAATCTAAACCAAGGTTAGGTCACTTAAAGGCGGGGAATACACAAAGTATACAAATGATAATTGACGTCGAGAATAGTCTCGTACGAATTCGGGAATAATGCACGACACAACGTAGCTCAATTACGTGTCAAATATGGTTCTCAACTCAACACGTCGCGCTTAACAAGCATGACACCTTACTCTCCGAGGGTTTTAAGGTCAATAACAAGAGACTACAAGAGAACAAGGGAAGAGGTTGGATCGGGGTGTTACAACTTGTGTTTATGGCGAATGAATGTTCAACAAGAACAAGTCAATCTCGTGTGTTAAAATAAAAAATTACTCAAAAACTAAGTAGTTGGGAGGGATGACTTTACAATGATTGAACAATAAAAACAAAGACTGTGATAACCCGAAAATTAGATAACAATAATAATAATAATAATAATATAATATTTGATAGTAGTATTTTAATTGGATTGGACTGACTGGATTACTTTGGGCCTAATTTTCTTGGGTTATAAGAACAGAAAATTGCTGGCTGGTCCAATTTCTGAAACTTTTTTTCTCTCCAGTCCACCCTTTTTTTTTTAACCGCTAAAAGGCACTTTGAGAATTTTCTTTCTAAAATGCCCTCAACAACATCGTTGCTTCAGATTTGAGGTTCGAATTGATGTATAAATGATTTCATGCTGTTATTATAGTCTTTCCTCATGTTTGAGTATCAATTTCCATGCATATAACACGAATTTGATCACAATTTGATCAAATTCAAATTTTTTGAGTTCATCCCGTTTTTCTTTGTTCTTGGGCTATTTTGACCACTTTAATCTATGTTTTAAGCTTTGAATTTGTTTAAAATCAATCTCATATTGTTATCCTAACTTAGTACTACATTTGTGCACAATTTTTCTACCAAAAAAAATACTATTTTTGAGATCAAAATCGAGCTTGACAGTGTGCTGTCCGAAAACAGAGGGAGATGTTATTGGACTAATTTTGGGACTTTAATCAATGATTTTAGTTTGAATTTTGTACAATATCAATACCATACTGTTATATGAAGTCAATACCATGTTTGTATGTAAATTTTCCAACCAAAAACAATCATTTTGAACGATTTTGATATTATATTAAATTGGGCATCGGGATGCCTTAAATTCGCCAGCGGTTGAAATTCAAACGGTGCCTTGGTTGCTCATTGCGATGCCTAGGTTGCTCATTGCAATGCCTTGGTTGCTCATCGTGATGCCTTTGTTGTTCATCGCGATACCTTGGTTGCTTATCGCGATGCCTTGGTTACTCATCGCGATGCCTTTGTTGCTCATCGCGATTTCTTGGTTACTCATCGCGATGCCTTTGTTGCTCATCGCGATGCCTTGGTTGCTCATCGCGATGCCTTGGTTGCTCATCACGATGATTAACCCACGCGATGCCTTTTATTACTCATCGCGATGCCTTGAGTTACTGATGCGCGCGTGTTTTTTTTTTCATTAATGGCATAATCGTCTTTTTATCCCAAAATTTTCTTTTTTTGATTTTAAAAAAAGATTAGTGGACTGGAGCGATTACAAATGTTTAAAAAGGGACCGGCCTGTAATTCACCCTTATAAGAATTTCTTTCTACGGAAAATTGCTGGCCGGTTCGCTTTGAAAAGTTTTTATTCTCTCCAGTCTACTATTTTTTTTCTTAACCGCTAAAAGGCACTTTTATAAAATTGTTCCTAAAATACTCCCGTTTCTTCCATAACTGTTCTTGCGTTTAAATTCCTCAGTTCTTCACTGTCGTTTGGAGGGGAGCAGAATTTTCGCCTTCTTTAGGGACAGCACTTCTTCCGAATTGGACAATCAACTGTTTGGAATCAAAAACCTAATCATTAGCCAAAACACGATGTAAAACATATGGCTAATTCATAACCACGCTTCAAACTGTACATATTTTAATTCATGGATTGTTCGAAAAGTGAAGTAATAAATATGTAAGAAGCTATATACACTGTAATATAAGTTATAATAGCAGAAGAAAGCTCATTATGTAGTGATATTGAGCCTTCAAGCAAGCGTTGTATTCTTCCATAGGAGTATGAAAGAATTCGCGAATGGACGATTCTTGCATCCCGATGCCCAATTGTTGCATCTCAAATTTAATCCCGATACACAATTTTTGCATCCCGATACTTATATTAATCTGAGAAAGTGGCACTGCATCCCGATGCTCAATTGTTGCATCTCAAATTTTATCACGATGCCCAATTTTTGTATCCCGATGTCCAAATTAATCAGAGAAAGTGATACTGTATTCTAATGCCCAATTGTTGCATCTCAAATTAAATCCCGATGCCCATTTGTTGTATCCCGATGCCCAATTGTTGTATCCCAATATCTTGGAATGCCTGATGTGCATGTGTTTTGGTTTCATTAAGAGTATTATTGTCTTTTCGATTAAAAAGTGTATTTTTTTTATTTAAAAAAAAATGATGAACTGGAGCGAATTGAAATGTTAAAAAAAGGACTGACCTCTAATTCACCCTTGTTCTATGTATTGGAATTGGGCTTTCTTTTGGGCTCATTAGAATTGTTAGGTTGTAGTAAAATAATAATAATAATAATAATAATAATAATAATAATAATAATAATAATAATAATGGTCTTAATAATAATTAATTTTATAATAATGATTAAAATTGAAAGGGGTGGCAGTTTTGGTTTCCCTCGTACGTGCGAATAGAGAGTGCGAGAACGGCTGAGTAAAGGGTCATGTTAATGGTGATCAACGGGTAAGAATAGGAGGGGTCGTTCAGCAGGGTATAAGAGCCTTTGTCTCCTCTAAGCTAGGTTCTTTGCAAGAAAAGGCAAAAAAAAAAAAAAAGAATGAACAGTAGAGAGAAACAGATGGTTTGGGTCGAGAGATTGCTCGGGGCGTTCGCGAATCGGCTTGGCTAGTTGCTGGGCGTGTGCGGAATCGAGGGGAATTCTAGCAATTTGATTTTGAAGTTAAGTTTTGAGATCCCTCGGGCTATGTTTAAATGTTTAATTTCAGAGTTCGAAATTAGAATTAAAAAAATAATTTAAATTTTATAAAACTCAAATTATTTAATCAATTTTAATTATAAAGCTTGACATATTTAATTAAACAGCCAAACATAACCTCAATATATTTGGGAATATAGACATAGTTATAGACTTATAGTTAGATACATCGTTTGTAATCAAATTAATAGACTAACCATTAGAGTAGAGGTTTGTGTGTAGCATTCTCTGTAAATTCAAAATTTGTGTGAATCCTTTAAATGATTGAAGTAACAATAGAGGGAAAGAATCTTGTTGAATAAAAAGGGAACTGGGATGGGGGCGAAGACTGGCGTTAACAGGGGGGCCCCCCCCGGGGGGTTTGGAGGAGGAATTTGACTGGGTGTGCGGGGTAGTAGACGTAGGAGAGAGAAAACAAAAAGAAAGTGAGGGAGGGAGATGGCGTAGGAGAGAGAGAGAGAAGGAACAAGCTGCAAGGAAAGAAAAAAACAAAAGATTTGGAGCGTCTGGAACAGGGAAGGGCGCACGGCTGGAGGATGAAGAAGAGAAGTTACAGCTAGGCCTAAGCTTTTGGACTCTTGCTGATAATTCTGTAAACTTTCGGAATAGGTCCCTTAAGTTCAGAAACTTTCAAGCAGACCCACCTACGTGCAAATTTGTCTAGCGAGTCCTTGCAATATGTGTTACTTAAACAATTATTGTTATCTTTGAAATTAGGTGTCGTAGATAGCGATCGTGAGGAAGTACTATTTTAACTTTTGTTTAGTTTGTATCAAGTACGAGGTAAGGGACTTTTCACTTTATCTAGTTCGTTTTTAATCCCGTAATTTTTATCGAAAAATAATAAAAAAAAATTTACATCGTTTTGTTTCAAATAAGCTTTATAAAATTGATTTTATATTCTATCTGATCACGCAGAAATGGTTGGGTGACCACGTCAGCTCCGTATGTAGCAAGTTTCCTTAGTCAAGATATCTCGGCTCTCTAAAGATGTTCCTTGAAAGGGGATTGATTATGGGACCTTACACAACCTGCCAAAAACAAAAACCGTTAGGGGTGTCGGGGGTTTGACCCGACTATGACCCTCCGGCGTAAGAATCAGTATGAGGAGTTATGAAGGGTTGAGAGGCTTATGTGAGGCTCTCTTGGGTGAACAGGCAGTGTATTGAATACAGGTGATATGGTGGTTGTGTGTAAGTGAGTTATGAAGAATCTTGTCTTGTAGAGAGTAAATGTTACCTTTTTTCTTGAATGCATTGCGCCCGGTATTTATAGCCAATGGTGACTGTCCGGTGTTTGGTGTGTCATCCGGAAAGGAGGAGGATGTCCATGCAAGTAGGGCCATCTTGGGTGCGTTGTCGAGTAGGTGAGCAGGTAATATCTTCCTGGATTTGAGGGAATGGGAGGTTGATGATCATGGGCGCCGCCACACGCTAGAAGGGGTGCTGCCATTAATGAGAATGTATGGGCTCTGTTGGATTAGGTACTGACATACTGTGGGCATTTAATGCTGTGAGGCCGACCTGCTCCAAGGTCGCGCGGGGGGTCCTCGTATGTAGTCGTCCTCGGTGACGACTTGGGTCTTAGGTCGCGCCGAGGTCTGGATTGACCGATGACCTCGGCCTGGGGGTCCGAGCTTCTTACTGCCGACGTGGCCCTTGGGTCCTACTCGGAGATTACGTGGAAGACACGTGTTGCATGTATTTGGGAGGATCCCATCAGTAGCCCCCAAGTCCTCGGCTGAATGGATTTATCCTGAAGACGAGGAGTTTATCTTTAGAGCTCCCTACAACTCCTAAGTGTTTGATCTTCGTTGGTTTCTGTCTAGATGTCCTTGGCTTCGACCTGTTCAGGTACCTCGCTGTTCTGATACGACCACTTGATGACGAGCTTGATTCTTCGGTGCCAGAGGTCATTCTGGTTTTCAATAGTTGCAACTGTTCTGGGGGGGGAAACATAATCAGGAAAGAAATGGCGGGCTACTACATATAGTGGAGTGAGGAGAGAAGTTGAATGCTCGCGATGATCGAGGTTATGAGGGTTCTGACTTGATAATGACCGCTATGGTGTGACTGAGTCGAGGAGGTACGTCCTCGCCACGTCGTCACTCATAGGAGGATCATGTCAGCAACTCGGGCGACTCATGTCGAGCACGATCATTATGAGGTCGCGTCTCGTCGTCGTGGCGGTCGCGGGCGAGGCTTATGTCGCCTTTGGTAGCAACTGGGAAGATAAATTCACTTTCAAAGGTCACATCGATAATTATGAGCGCGATACTCGATACGGCTTTACATTCAATGCGTGACGCTTCAAATGTCGAGAATACGGAACGCGCCTAGCATAGCGCGTCCTCACGTGAAGTGGCTTATGGGGTACCCTACCCGCTCGGGTTGACCCATTTACCCGGGGTATAAATAGGAGAAGACAACTGTTTCACTGTCACTTTTCACAGAGCTTTTAGAGAGAACCCTATTCCGGCGAACCTGAGCGATTTCCGGCGAGCCCAACCGTTTCCAGAAATCATCGTTGCCATTCGTTCTTCCGTTTCCATCCGTTCTTCTCTCGTAGGTTGGTTCTTCCTCCATTTTCACGCTTTGTTGTCTCTTTTGAACTGTCTTTTCTAAAACCGTTTTTGAGGGTATTCGTTCTTCGCCGGTGACATTGACTCGGTGCTCTTGATTTCAAGCGGATTGTTCCTCACCTTCGTTTTCCGATACTTCCTTTGACAAAGGTAATCCCCTTGTTATTCAGCTTTGGAAGTTTTTCAAATTCCTCATAAGATGTCTTTTTTGGAGGGAGTTAAGTTTGTGTTTAACCCTGTTGAAATAGTGAGTTCCACGTCCTCGACGAGCTCGGACTCTTCGAGCTCGTCGTGTCCTTCTAGCTCGTCGTCTAGCGTGTCCTCCCCCGAAGTCTTTGCTCGCTCTCCTTCGGGGAATAACATATATAGGCAAGCTGAGGGCCGCTGGGTCTTCGTACCCCCAAGCGCGGCCCGATCACACTTACTCAGCCAGGGGATAGAGGTAGAGGCTTTCTTTGTGGTCGCGGACGACCTCTATTCTGTTAGCGACCTTCCCTCGTCGACACCAATGTTAATAATTCGGCCTAATGAGGTCATAGACGAGCTTTATCGCCAATACTTTACTGTTCAAAAGGTGATAGATCGCATTAAGGCCAATCGAGAGAGGAAAATGCGTGAGGCCATTGAGGCAGAGAAAGCTCGCTCTGGCCGGGCTCGAGCTCGCGAGGTCCCTAAGCCCGTGAGGCCGCGTGCCGGCCAGCAGAGATACAAGATGTTAGCTCGCGGCCCCTTATCCGCTCGCAAAATGAGGTCGTCTAATGAGTCTGTTTCTGTACAGATGGCGAGGACAAGGGGCGGAGCTTCCACATCGGGCCGAGTCGACTCTGAGCGACCTGAAGCTAAAACCAGCAGAGCCCCCAAGGCTTGGGCAAATCAACTCGGAGCCAAGGACCTGACCCTCTGGAACAGCAACTACAACCATGCCTTCAATGACTTCCGAGGGTCCTTTATAGCCGGCGATGATCTGGCTAAGCTGAGGGGTTTACGAAGCCGGGTTGGCTTCTACCTTAGTTTCTTCGAAGTGGGTCTTCGTCTTCCTCTGGACCCCTTCTCGCTCGTTCTTCGAGCGAGATGTCCGCATCCCCTGGATCTTTCTCTCAACACCGTGAGGATGTTGATGAGTTTTGCAGCAGTGACTCGGCTGCTCGGATTCGAGCCCAGCGTCAACCTCTTCCGCCATTACTTCCTCGTTTGCCAAACTCTGGATCGAACTCGGATCAACTGCAAGTCCCAAAACTTTGGGGTGAAGCTGTTTACTGAGACTCCCAACAAGGTGAGTGGTTGGGCGGACAAAGTGATCGGGGTTGAGTGTCGCCGAGGATGGAATTTTCCCTTGCCGACGAGGCAGTTCGAGATCCCTCGCAAAGGGACGAGCTCGCCTATGAGCAGCAGCGAAGGCTGCGATTGAGGAGCTCGGATTCGAGGGAAAATCTCACCGTTTATACCATTGGAGGAGGCTCCTCGAGGATGAAGGGTTCTTTGCGGGGTGCCTTTCTAGAAAAGAGGTGGGCGGTATCACTCCTCTGTGTGCCATGCCCGAGGTGAAAAGTTTTCCGGGCTGGTGCTTACACCAGAAGCTGCTCTTCTGCGAGCAATGCCCATCTTACAAGGGCGAGCTGGAGAAGGAATGTGATCCTTGTAAAGTCCGAGACCTTTGCACTTGTAATTTAATTTTGAGTTTTTAATTTCAACTCGGTTATCTGACTTCTCTTTTCCTTTTGCAGCGATGTTTAATCTTGATAAGTTCCTGGCTTCCAAGGGTGGCCTGGCTGAAGCTGCTAGAGCTCGGGCGCAGGCGTTGCCCGCCAACCTGCAAGCTGCTAAGGATGCTGGGACCGCTCCAGTGATTCCCACCATGGCAGTGGGCCCTGCGGCGACCAAGGACCAGGTCGCCGAGAAGCAGGTCGGGGCCAAGACAACCCGATCTAAGTCGTCGCCGGAGCCTTCAAAAGGAGGAAGGTTTCCGCCGAGAAAGGGTCTGCCGCCACCGTTGAAGGTGGAGAGGAAGTCGGCCCAGCCGCCATCTTCCGAGGGGGACAAAAAGCGAGACTTCGGCTCGACCTCCGAGCCTGGGCTCCCCCCGCGGCGACGTGCCTCGTGGCTCGGCCGGGTACGAAATTCCAAACCGCGCCGGCGGGTCGAGTTGGCGAGGGCTATTGGTGAGGTCCCCCTCACTAACGTGGTGGCCTCGATTGACCGGTCTTCGGACGGCGTCGCCGGCCAGGGGTCATCCTCGATGCTTGGATGACAAGTGGTGGATAGGATGTCCGAAATGGGGAGGATGCCTCCTCGGGACGTCGGGTCTTGCCCTTGCCGAGGTATCTTTTACCATCTCCTTGCGATTTATGAAGTGACTTGTTTTTCTTGACTGATGTTGTTTTTTGTTTATGCAGTTGGCGGGGACTTTGCATACCCTCGGTTGCGAGCTCAGCGATTCTCGCACCGAGGTGAAAAAGCCGACAGCGAGAAGATTGCAGAACAATGAACAAGGGCGGTTGATCGGTGATCTCCGCGCCTCAAAAGAGGAGACCAAGCGTGCCCGAGCCCAGCTCGCCGTCTCCGAGGACCTCAAGAAGAAACTGGAGCAAAATCTTGAGAGGGTCCAAGGTGCGGTGACAAGGCTGACCGAGGAGAGGGACATACTATCAGAGGACAAGCGCGGCTCGAGAAACGAGCTTCGCCGAGGAGAAGGTGGCTCGACTAGAGCGCGAGCTTCTCCGCCAAGAAGAATCCTCCTCGGGATCAAGTCTTGAAGGAATTCCAGAGTCCCCCGCCTTTGGCGAGGTGATCGTCCCTTATTATATCCGAGGCAGGGAGCACGTCCTGAGGGTGGCCGCTGGATCCGGAGTCCGTCTCAGCCGTCTATTAGAGTGGGGCCAAGCTGAGTTTTTCAGTGACTTGGCGAGGAGCGGGCACGAGCTGGTGCCTTACACGGCGGAGGAGCTCGTCACCCTGCACGCCCATGATGCTGAACAGGGCGCGGGTCCTTGGACTCCACCCACTCCTTTGAGCCATAATTTTAGGAGTGTGGTGGATATCCTCCAGGCGGACCCCGCTGCCACCTTTGATGGGGATGCTAGGCTAAAAGATTTTGAGGGCGAGAAGGCGAGCCGCGATGTAAATAGGGCTTTGTAAATAGTCTCCTCGCCTAAAAGCGAACTCTTTTGGCTGTTTAATGTTATTTGATGCGGCCTCTGTGCCGATGTAAACACTGGCTTTAATGCCGTCGTGCAATGTAAATTATTTTTGTCTTATTTTACTTGTTTGATTTTATCCTTGATGAATTGCCATAGTTATTTCAAACGTAGCGACTTGGTTTTGAGTTTGTTTTTAAGTGTTCAGTTTTTGCGAGGTGAACTCCTCGTTCGAGTAAAGTTCCGCCTATGTTTTTGGCGAGGAACTTTAGTTGAGCGTTGAGGTTCCACCTATTTAGGCGAGGAACTTAATCATATTAGCTCGTAAATGGATTTAGAGGTTCCACCATATTTAGGCGAGGAACTTTAGTTGAGGGTTGAGGTTCCACCTATTTAGGCGAGGAACTTAATCATATTAGCTCGTAAATGGATTTAGAGGTTCCACCATATTTAGGCGAGGAACTTAATCATGTTCAATGAGTTCTTTGGCGAAGAACAAGCCTTTATTTGAAGTGTCAGGGAATAAATGTAGATTAGGAATGCCAAACTCGTAATTTCATTGATAAAACATGTTTACAATTTTACAATGATGTACAACATTTTTCCCCATTCACTGATAATATCTTCGAAGGTGGTCGGCGTGCCATGGATTTTTCAACTCTTTCCCGTCTTGGTCAGCCAACCTGTATGTTCCTTCTCTGATCATGCCCGTGATCCGATAGGGTCCTTCCCAGTTAGGTGAGAGCTTGTTCCTCGTCGCATTACGGCCAGTGACCTCAATCTTTCGAAGAACCCAATCCCCTATAGAGAATGATCTCGGCTTCACCCTTTTGTCATGATGGCTTTTTGCTAGTTGCTTGTAATTGACCATCTTCATCCTCGCTTCAAGTCTTTTTTCCTCGAGCTGGTCCAGGTCAAGTGTCCGAGCTTCTCTGTTGGTCGCTTCGTTGAAGTGAGTAACTCGGAGGGTTGGAAGGGCCATCTCGACGGGTGCCATGGCCTCGAGCCGTAGGTTAAGGCAAAGGGGTTTCTCCGTTGGTCCTCGGACCGAGGTGCGAATGCTCCAAAGCACTGCGGGAGCTCGTCGTACCACTGCCTTTCTTCTCGTCCGGCTTCTTTTTAGAGCGTGGAGGATGCGTTTGTTCCTGCTTCACTGTCCGTTTCCACGGGATGGGCTACCGAGGACATCCGGTGCTTGACATTCATGCGCTCGCGGCTCGCCGTGAACTTGGTTGAGAATTGAGTACCGTGGTCCGAGACAATTACTCGTGGTAACCCAAATCGACACCGGATGTGATCATGCACGACCGATGGCTTTGTCTTCGGCGATGCGGCTAGCGGCTTGGCTTCTATCCACTTGGTAAAATAGTCCTGCGACGATCACGAACTCGCAGTTTCCCTTAGCTTTAGGAAAAGGACCGATGAGGTCTATTCCCACATGTCAAAAGGCCAAGCTGCGGCGACCGGAGTTTGAGGTATTCTTTGGAAGGCGAGGAATGTCTGCAAACCTCGGCATTTGTCGCATTTCCTCACGTACGCTTCGCATCCTTTCTCAAGCTCGGCGGTAGTACCCATGAAAAATGATTCGGTGCCGGGGTCCTCGCTCGGGGTGTCCCCACATACTCCTTCGTGGACCTCGGCGAGGAGATCTCTGTGATCTCCGGTCGCACGCATCGGAGTAGTGGCTTGGTGAAGGATTTCTATGAGGGAACCTCCAATCACGGTGTATCTTCTTTCGCTTCCTCAGGATTTGGGCCATGATTTTGTCTTCAGGCTGTGTTCCCAGCTCGATATACTCTTGGATCTCGTCAATCCAGCATCTTTGAGTGGGGATGATAGGTAGGAGAGGCTCCTTGTTGATGGAGGGAACTTCCAAAAATTCAATCATTATTCCACCCGGAAGGTCCTCGAGCTCGCCTGAGGCTATCTTTGACAGGTAGTCTGCTCGGGCGTTGTTCTCCCGGTCTACTTGTTGTAGTTCCCAATAGGTCAATCCAGCCAGTAGTTTCCTCGCCAGCTCGCAATATTTCAACAAAGTTGGATGAATGGCCCCATACTCCCCGGAAATTTGCCTTACAACGAGCTGTGAGTCGCTGATTATGACGAGGCTCTCCACTCCGATCTCTTTGGCGAGTTCAATTCCAGCGATCAGTGCTTCGTACTCGGATTGATTGTTTGACGCTGGGAACTTGAAGCGAATTGCTTTGCTGATCTCTTCTCCTTAGGGAAAGCAAGGATAAACCGCACCGCCTTTCTTACTAGCCGAGCCGTCGACGTGAACTGTCCAAAAGGTTGGCGGCTGGACTCGTTTGACTTTGTTCTTCCTATGGGCGAGTGGGATGACCGTCGAAGTGCTCGCTTCTCGCTTGCAGCCGTGTCACCTTTACAAACGATGTCTCGGCGATGAAGTCGGCCAAAGCGGGCCTTAATCGCTTTTCGCCGCTCGTAGGTGATATCATACGCGATAGCTCGACGGCCCATTTCATCATCCTTCCGCGACGTCAGGCTTATGAAGGATTTGTCGAGGGCGGGTTGGTGTAGACTCTAATGGCATGAGTGCGGAAGTAGTGTCTTAGTCTTCGCCGCTACGATCAAAGCTAGGACCACTTTTTCTACGTTTAAGTACCTCGTCTCAACATCGATAGGGCGTGTGAGACGTAGTAGATTGGTCTTTGAGTGGCCTTGTCGTCTCGAAGCAAGGCTGCCACGCGAAGTCGCGGCGAGGTAGATGGAAAGGACCTCGGTGGGCCGGGCTAGAGAGTAACGGCGGCCGCCGAGATACTTTTAGCTCGGCAAAGGCCTTATCACACTCCTCGTTCCATGAAAATTCTTCCTTCCTCGTAACACTTTCGGGAAGGGTAGGCTTGTCTGCCGCTCGGCGATGAACCGACCGAGGGCGTGATGCGACCATTCGATTCTTGAATTCCCGTATTGAGGTCGGAGCTCGTATGTCCACCGGGGCTTTAATCTTCTCGGGTTAGCTTCAATGCCTCTCTCATTCACCATATACAGGAATTTCCGCCGTTACCCCAAAGGCGCACTTGGCAGGGTTCAGTTTCATTCCATTTTTTCTGAGGTTGGTGAATGTCTCATGCAGGTCGGCGATGTGGTTGGTGTCCTTGGTTTTGATGACCATGTCATCAATATATGCTTCTACATTACGGCCAAGTTGTTCACCAAACACCTTGTTAACCATTCTCTGGTAGGTGGCTCCTGCATTCTTCAGCCCAAAGGGCATCATCTTGTAATAAAGGGCACTGCGGCTCGGAAGGCGATCGGCTTCTTGTCGGCTAACCACATTCGATTTGATGGTACCCCGAGTAGGCATCTATGAAGCTTAGGATCCGGTGGCCTGCAATCGCGTCGACGAGCTGGTCTATTCGGGGTAGGGGATACCAGTCCTTAGGGCAGGCTTTGTTGAGATCGGTGAAGTCCACGCACATTCGCCACTTTCCGCTTGTCTTTTTCACCATCACAACATTGGCAATCCAGGTCGGGTAGAGGATCTCTTCGATGATATCAGCTCGCAGCAGCTTCTCGATCTCTTCCTTTATCGCAGCTTGCTTCTCTGGCGAAAAGACTCGAGGTCGCTGCTGAACAGGCGTGACAGTTTTGTCCACACTTAATTTGTGTACAACGACCTCCTCGTCAATGCCCTGCATATCCTCGACCCTCCATGCGAACACATCCTTGTTAGCTCGCAGGAACCTGATTATTTCTTCCCTCTCGTCCTTGGGTATCTCCATTCCGACCTTGATCTTTTGCTCTGGATAATCGAAGTTTATAACCACCTCGTCAATGTTCTCGTGAGGCAGTATGTCAGCTTCGTTTCGATTGTCTAGACTTTCTACGACCACCACCTTGGGTCTTTGGGCGTCCGGCCCAAAATCGACGTCGTCGGAAGTTTTGGGGTCCGTGCCATCTTTTCGCTGCGGGCTATACTTCTTAGCCCGCTTTGATTGCTATGCCTCAGTCTGACTGAGCTCGGCCTCACTGGCGAGCTTGTTGGTTTCACTGGTCCCTGCAGCCGTTTTCTCGGCCTCCTTCCTTTCCATGGCTCTTCCTTTCTCGGGGGTCACCTTTTCGTGGTGGCCCCCTGAGGTTGTTGTCATCACTTTCTTCTTCTCCTCGTTCTGCCTTACGAGCTTCAGATAGTTCAAGGTGCTCTTGGGGTCATTCTTCATCATTCCAATTCCTTGTTTTGTTGGGAATTTTATCCTTTGATGTGCGGGGGAGGAGACCATGTCAAACTTGATTTGGGCAGGAAGCCCGAGAATGGCATTGTACGGGGACGCCAGGTCGATGACGAGGAAGGTGACATCTTCGGTCCTTGTCTTCTCGTGCTCACCGAGGGTAACTTGGAGGGTGATCATTCCTTTGGCCCTGGCTTTGTGGCCTGTGAATCCTTCCAGTTGTACACCGCAGGGAGTGAGATGAGCGTCTTGAAATCCTAACGCCCTGAAGCAGGAATCAAACATCACATTTCTTCCTGCCCCAGTGTCGATCAAGATTCTTCTTACAAATCGACTCCCAATCTGAACTCGGAGCGTTAGAGGTTGTTCTTTGGCAACGGGGTTGGTGGCGAGCTCGCTTGGATAAAAAACTATCCCCTCCTCGTCTCGTGCGGAAGTGGGCCGAACGTCTTGTCCAGGTTGTGGATAGTATTCTTGAGTGGGTGATACTCCTCGTATCCTCCAAGTATTGTATGGACCTCGGCATCCTCGGGCGGGGACGTCGACCTTGGAGGGTCTCTTGGCCGAGGTGGTTGCTCGCCTTCCTTCCTTTCAAACCTTCGAGGATCCCTGGTCTACCGGTTTTGGATCGCTCTCTTCTCTCTACGGTCCTCGGTGTTGTGTCCAATCTCGTTGTGGTAAGCACAACGCTTGTTCGGGTTCTGGGTCTTTCTCGGTTCCTTCATGGGGAAGGGCCTGGATCTTGTTCTCTCGAACAAAGACGTTCATTATGTGTTCTCTGGCATTGAGAGGGTAAAGTGCTCGTCCTTCTTGTGGAACTTGCTACTCTTTCCCTTGTACCCGATTGCTCCTTCTTTGGCTCTTTCGCCGACCTCCTTGGAGTGGCTTGCTTTACGGCCTTTTCCTTTGTTCTTTTTCGACTCAATCTCGGTCTCGTTTCCCGATCTTTTGTGCAGCGAGGTACATGGCTGCACTAGTGGCAGGTCGTCTGAGATTGAACTCGTGGGTCATCATTCCGGTGGATTCCGCTTCAAAAGAGGATGATCATTTGGTCGTACATTCTGGCTCGCTGCAACTTCCTTGAATCTTTTCAAATAATCCTGGAGAGTCTCGTCCTCGCCTTGTTTACACTTGGCCAGTCGGATGGCTTTGGGAGGTCGCCACCGATGAGAATTTCTCCAAAATTTGCTTTTAAAGTCATGCCAATCGACCCTTTCTCCAATTCTTCAAACCACTTTAACACGGCTCCTTCAAATGTACTCGAAATGCTTTGCACCATAGATCCAGCTTGTTGGAGCAAATGCCCATTTTCGCTTCGAAACTAGAGACATGCTCTCTAGCGTTTGTCTTACCCTCATACGACTTAAGGGCGGGGAGTTTCAAGCGGGAGTCCGGCGATGTATCTCTGATTCTTACGCAAAATGGGGCGCGGTCTCGGGGTTTGGTGGCAAGCTTGCTGTTTAAGGCGTCCAACCTCTCGCGAAGTTGGTTAAGAACGGTACAGTGTGGTTTCTTTGTTTGTCGTTGCAGGCGAGGAGGTCCGCCTTCCCTCTTCGTCTTTTGAACGAGGAGGCGTTTGATCGAGTTTCACTTTTTCGGGGTGGGAGATCGCGGGCGATGTCCGATCGGGCCCTGGTTTGCGATCTCCCTCTGGTGGGCTCCTGTTCCTATGCGACCTCGAGGAATATGAAATTCTCGAGTGCACGCTCCCCTTTGACGAGACCGCTCATCGTCCGGCTATTCTATCGTGGACACTAACTTTCGTGCAACTCTCTCATGAACGCTCCGTGCGGTTGCCGGAGGCGAGGTTCGTGAGTGAGGTCGCCCGTGTGACCCTCCCGGTCGGCCGCGGGGTGATCTCCCTACGACCTTCATCATGCCCGGCATCACGTTGAGGGGCGACCACGCGACGAGCCAGCTCGTGCTCGCGTCTTTCCAACTCCCTCTGTCTCTCGAGGTAAGCTTTTTCCCTACGGATGTGCTCTAACTCGGCCAAGTCCCACTCTTTTTGAGTGAGGGGCCTTGGCTCTGCTCGAGCGGTGGATGTTCCTTCTGTGCGGGGGGCAGTCCCCGTGTTGACATTGCTCGCGAGCAAGCGCTCTCTTCGCTGCCCGCTGTTAGTCCTTTTCTCTTTTCCAGTTGGCTGTTTCTTTTTGGTTATCGTCTGAACCGGTTTCAAGGTCCTTGCTACTTCAGCGACCTTGGCCGGTGTTTCGAGGACGGGATTGGGGGGTTGTTCAGTGGTCATCTCAGTAGCTCGCAGGGGCTGTACCTCTGCTTGGGGAACTACTGGAGTTGGAGGAGGTGGCTGTTTGATGGGAGTTTGTTTAGAGGAGGCCATTTACTCTTTTGTTTTTGAAGATTTTTAAGAGGTCCCGGCAACGGAACCAAACTGATCACGCAGAAATGGTTGGGTGACCACGTCAGCTCCGTATGTAGCAAGTTTCCTTAGTCAAGATATCTCGGCTCTCTAAAGATGTTCCTTGAAAGGGGATTGATTATGGGACCTTACACAACCTGCCAAAAACAAAAACCGTTAGGGGTGTCGGGGGTTTGACCCGACTATGACCCTCCGGCGTAAGAATCAGTATGAGGAGTTATGAAGGGTTGAGAGGCTTATGTGAGGCTCTCTTGGGTGAACAGGCAGTGTATTGAATACAGGTGATATGGTGGTTGTGTGTAAGTGAGTTATGAAGAATCTTGTCTTGTAGAGAGTAAATGTTACCTTTTTTCTTGAATGCATTCTGGCGCCTGGTATTTATAGCCAATGGTGACACTGTGCTGGTGTTTGGTGTGTCATCCGGGAAAGGAGGAGGATGTCCATGCTGAAGTAGGGCCATGCTGGGTGCGTTGTCAGAGTAGGTGAGCAGGTAATATCTTCCTGGATTTGAGGGAATGGGAGGTTGATGATCATGGGCGCCGCCACACGCTAGAAGGGGTGCTGCCATTAATGAGAATGTATGGGCTCTGTTGGATTAGGTACTTGACATCGTGGGCATTTAATCCGTGAGGCCGACCGCTCCAAGGTCGCGCGGGGGGTCCTCGTATGTAGTCGTCCTCGGTGACGACTTGGGTCTTAGGTCGCGCCGAGGTCTGGATTGACCGACGACCTCGGCCTGGGGGTCCGAGCTTCTTACTGCCGACGTGGCCCCTGGGTCCTACTCGGAGATTACGTGGAAGACACGTGTTGCATGTATTTGGGAGGATCCCATCACTATCAAAAATGTGATGTATTGAAATATCACAAAATAAGGATCAAGCATACGAGCCTCTGAAATGAATTTGATTTTCGAATTCTTGTTATTGTTTATTGACATTAGAATTTTGTTACAAAATTGTAAAATATGAAACTTTTAGAAACCGATGGACTGACTATGTATTGAACCTTCCGAACCGTTTATTCTACTTAGCTAGGTAGACATATCGAACTCAGAAATTATCGACACCACGTCACAGGGTTGTACTGCGACAATTATCGACACCGCATTACAGGGTTGTATTGCGACAATTATCGATACCGGGTTACAGGGTTGTACTGCGACAATTATCGACACCGTGTTACAGGGGTGTACTGTAGTCATAGTCAATAAAGACCATGAAACTTTATCGATTTTGTTTAGCGGAGTAGTTAGTCATGCCACTGGTATGGGACAATGGTGTAATCGACTAGATTCGACCAACTTTTGATTTCGAAAGTTTCTTGGAAATTATTGTTTGAATTTAGTGAATTTTTTTTTTGACAAAACGGTTGGTTATACTATCGGTATTAGACGGTAGTGTCATTGAGTTGTTTCAAAGTAAATGTTTTTGCTCAACAACGTTTTAAATGTCATTTATGAAAAAAGTGATTTGAAATGCTTCTTATGACATTTCTTAGAATTATTATTTTCAAAATATGTGCTTGATCCTCTAGATAGCATTGTTAGTACGTTGATGAGCTGTGAGTTCACCTCTTATTATTTTGCAGATCGTTAATGTCGGTGACGGCTTGGGGACCACTCGATCGGTAGATGGCTCGAGAGTTTTCTATTATAGTTTAATTTTTGTTTCGTGCAATTAGAATTGAATTTTGTAAGGAGCTGTTGACTCCCTAAATAATTGTTGTTTTGAGAATTTCATTTGAGCTTGATTGGTTTAATAGAATAATAGGCCTCATTGTTTGCGGTTTAATTTTTATTAAGGAGTAGTTAGATTTGAACTGTGCAATTGTATTGAAAGACCTTGCTGAGCCCAAAACCATTTTACTGGGCCACAGCCGGTCACCCCTGGCTCATTGGTTCGATTGTGGGTTTAGGGCGTGACAAAGACTAAGAGAAAAGAATAAACAATAAAGACTCTAAGGAGCCATTTGGTAGTCATGATTTAAACTGGATAGGATTAATAAGCTGAATAGCCAGGTGTTTGGTACGCAATAGGCGGTTGGGACTAATAGCACGAGTTATCTGGATAAAGTCCTTATCCCCTCGCTAATTATACCAAGGTTGAGGGTGGTATTATTAGCGTTCTCACTAAAAAAATATGTGACTATCAATGGACTGACTTGAAAATATTTAAGTAATCATCAGTCACTCACTGACTCAAGGTAATGAATCAGTCGGCTAACTTAGACTCGTGATTCCAAACAAGTTAAAATGAGTTTAAGTAAATCATGCAAGGATCAATAACATTTAACTTCTTATAACGGGAATGAGGTTGAAAAATTACAATTGGTTGAAATTAGTACTATACAATAGTAATTGGCCCTCTTTCTCTATGAAACCCTAATATAATGAGATGGACATGATCCTGTAGTTCTTATTAAATACCACCAATAAAAAGAACATGTACTCATATGCATATCTATATATTTATAAAACCTAATAAGTCTAAATAAGGAAATATTCCGCCAAAATTGTCATACTAAAAATAGAAAGTCTTCTTAATATGCCTATAATTAATTAAACATTTTAAAATTTTCTCGAAAATACAAAATCATAAATATAGTATAATAACACAATCTTTAAATATAAAATAAATCAATTCTATCAAATTGCACCTAGGAAATTGCACACATATGAGTTGGACAAAGTGACATTGGAAAAAGTGGCAGACAAAGTCCGCCACTCATTCTCTCTCCCCTTCTCTCTCTCTCTCTCTCTCTCTCTCTCTCCGGCCTCCTTCCCTTCCCTTATCTTTTAATTTTTTTCTTTTTTTTCAAATTTATGTAATTTTAAATTGAAATATTAATTATTAATTATGTAAATTTCGAATATACGAAATATTAATCATTAATTTTTGAAACAAAGAGGAAAAACAAAATACAAAGAACAAACTAAGGAAAATTAAATTATACTCTATAAAGATGTTATAGAGTATTACAATAATAAAAACAAAGAGGAAAATTAAAATAGAACATTTTTTCTTTTTTTTCAATTTATGTAATTACCTGAAATTATACAATGACAACCAAGTCTTATAATTATTTTATAAATTTCATTATAATTATTTTTCTTTTTTTTCAATTCATGTAATATAATTTAAGGAAAATTAAAGTATACTATTCATAAATAATTTAATTAAAAAATATGTGATAAAGAGGGAAAACCAAGAAATAAAACAAAAAATTTTGTGTATAAGAAATTTTTTCAGAAACTATAATATTACTGATATATTGTTGTATTTCTATTTAATTAGTTGCTTTCAAAATTACTTTACCTCCATTTATTCTTTTTATTTTGATTTTTCTCTTTAATTTGCTAGAGTGTTATTTAGTTGAAAAAGATATATGTTCGTGCGTTTAACGCACGGGTGTAAAACTAGTTAAATTTAATAAGCTATTATTAGTTTCTTTTATTAATCTTAGTGTGCAAAATTTTTTTTTCTCCCTTTTTTTTTTGGGGTGGGGAGGGGGTGCGGTGGGGAGTTGCTAAATTCAAATACAGTCCTTTTTAATTGTTTTTTTTTTCTCTAATATGAGCCATTAACATAAGATCTCCTAAGCTCCTTCTTCTTCTCTTTTAGGTGAATAAACACTAATCATGTATGATGATTATGCTGCTAACATGATTTCAGTTTAGTAATTGAAATCTATTCTATATCATATTGGATCCTCTTCTTTCTTTGAATTTGACAATGTTATACTCTTTTTTAACAATTAAGATTTTGTACGACATAAATAAATGAGACTCTATTTCCATTACAAAATTTATTCATTTACTACGTTTATCTAAATTAAAGCTTATACAGACGAAAATACCCTTTATTCTATCCAAATGCGAAAGTTAACGAATATTGAAGTCTTGATTATGATATGTTCATATTAATCTTAAATTTTATTTTAGGAATTAAATTTCATACTTGAAAAATATCTACTTTAGATATTGTAAACAATGTCATGTCTTTTTTACATTTTTTATATGTCTTAATAATTAAGTATGATTATTCTATGTTGTAGGAAAGAAATAAAAATGGTTTGTTCGTTGATATGTAAAATAAAAATAAAAATTGTGTTGAGTTGTAACTTGATAAATATTATTAACATTCAAGTGCATAAAAATAAAAAATAAAATGTTTAGCCATATCTTATTACGTTATAAAAAATAAATAAAAAATCAGATTTAATGATATGTAAAACATGAAAATATGAAAATAAAAAAATAACTATGTTTTTTTTTTAAAGAGAGAGAAGTAAAAGTAATTTGGAAAATATATTATAAATTCAAGTGAATGACTTTTTAAAGGACTGTTTTGCCCTAACATGAACTAATTTGAAGTAATTATTAATGAATGTAATGGAATAACAATTTTTGTAGTAGAAATAGATTCTCTCAGTAAATAAACATGTGAATTCATGATTGGACAATACGTTTACAATTTTGAAATATGATCGGTTGGGTTGAGTTAAGATATTTTAGCTCGTTTATTTGGCAAGTCAGCTCAACCTAATCCACATAATAACGGGTTCTAACAAATTGCAAATCAGCCCAATTTGCTCGCCTATTTTGACAGCTCTAAATAAAGGTGTTTTTGAATTTGTAAATTACTGAGAAAAGCTAGTAGAGCTTTCAAAGGCAAAATCCGAAAAATTTACTGTACAAGAAAAAACAAATTCCTAAAGAGTAGAAGTCGGGTCAAACCCAGTTACTAGCCCGGATCTTGCCAACTGTTCCCAGGTAGGCACTACCCAGTGAAGGTCACATCTCAAAAACGTCCCAGGCGTCACTTTCCCTACTTTCTTGCTAATGCTACCCCTTCCCGAGTTATCGCGAAAGCAACTTGCGGCCCACACTTACTAACCGTTGAGGATATCAAATCGTATGTGGCGACACGTTTGCGTTAACCTAGGAAATAGGAACTGCTTACAACCCGACTCTCTTTACATTTCACGCCCGCCCCAGCCCCTCGATGTTCTGTACCCACGTCACGTCATTTATCACCTGCAGTCGACTTGTACATAGTTGACAGTATTATTGGTTGTTACATATACACGTGTAAAATGTGTCTAGCCACGTCAGGTCATTGCCCTACTCAATGTGACCCCCGATTAGTCTACTGTAGTATTCAAATTAATCGGACGGTGCTGGCGAGCTGACCTAATAAGCTGCAGCCAAACACGTGTACATGAGTAGATTAGTCTCGTGATTTCGTTACTTATAAATACTCACGGTATTTTGTCGCTTTCTCGGGAAGGTGTATTACTTTATATGAGCGAATATCCGTATACGTTTTACATTAATCTCACAACCTTTTATTTACTTTTTTTTTTTTTGTTTCTCGTAAATATATCCCGAGGGCAAAAGATGTAATTTAGATATATTATTCTTATCTTTTCCTTCTCCGCTTCTCTATCGTATTTCTTTCAGTAGGGACATCTATATATACCGTGTTATCAACAGCTGCCATTGCTCAACCGATATTCACGTTGATTATACTGTATAAATAAAAACCCAAATCTTCTCTCTGTTTAAATTAAACTAATATTATCAATGGCGTTCAAGCAATCCCTAGTGCAACGGCTTTTCAGCATTTCGAGAGCGTCGAATCAAGCTCTACGGAGTTGCCGCGTTTCTCCGTCGTCGTCCGCCGCGCAAGCGCTTGTCCCTCCAGAGCCGGACAAGGTCGCACCAGATCGTGGAGATGAATCAATGTTTCGGCGATTCCTCCAGCGGAGGCCGTTATACCAGTCGGCGGCGAGCGTGCCGGAGCTCCGATACCTCCCGACTGGAGAGAAGTTGATGGAGAAATTACGAGACATGAGTAATGCGAGAGATAGAATTCGGCTGGATGGACTATTGCCGCCGGTGAAGGAGGGGGAATTGACGATGGAAGATGCGAGGAAGGTGCTTAGGGTGTCTCTGTTGGAAACGGTGAAGGCGAAGCTGAGGCAGACGAACAAGAGTTGTGTGCCGTACGAGGAGTTCGTTCAGATCTGCGAGGATGGATGTTCGAGCAAAGAGCAGGGATTACAGTTTGCGAAGATGCTTGACGATTCGGGAACGGTTATCATATTGGGAAATGTTGTTTTCCTCAAGCCTGAACAGGTTAGATCCTATTTTCTATCTTTATCTGTTCATTCCAATAATTTAGGGTATTTTCTTAATATTTGAAAAAGGGCTAGATTTTTAGAATTTCATTTATTTTTATTTTGGAAGTTTTGAGGAAATTCCAAGACTACCGAAATCTGATGAGTTTTTCCCCACTGTGTGGTTTTTCTCTATGTTTGTTCTCCACAGGGAAGTGAACTGTTACAAAGCCCAGATTTAAAACTCTTGTAAAAGGGTTGAGGTGGTGACTAATTATATAGAGGGAGCGCTTCCACCCCCGGCTTTGGTTTCTTGAAAATTTCCCCTACATCAACTACTTGTCACTAAAAGATTTAATTCTCTTGTTGATTGTTCCAAAAAGAAATTATTTGTTTTTTTTTTTTTTAAAACGAGAGAGAAAAAAAAAAAAAAAAAGAGGGGTTTGGTAATCTTTTTTGACCATATTTTCTGAAAATCTTTACGACTACAATTCTTCCAAAGGAGTAAATGTTTTTATAAACATAAATTTGTTTATTTTTAAATATTTGGTGCCTAACACGGAGTCACGAAGCCAACCGTACCATACAATCAATTTTGTAGTACAATATTGAAAACCAGAATATGAATTTCTTGTCGTTAATGGGTTGAATAAAAGGACGTCAGAACTTGTTGTTTAGCTAGTGGACATAATTGATTTGGCTTCAACTGAATTGGGATGGTCTTTTATCTCAATTATGGTTGAAAAGAGTCAAAAGTAGAGCGAGCCTTTTGTTTTACCCAAACGTTGTTTTTGTACAATTTCTGATTACAGGTAGTGAATGCCATCCATGGCCTAATGCCTGTACCTCAACCCGACCCCAACAGCCCCATCGTGAAGGAGGTGGAAGAGATGGAGAAGGTCAAGCTAGCAATTGATAACAAGGCGGAGTTAATGGTCAGACGGGAATTGTGGGCTGGGCTGGGCTTCCTTGTGGTCCAAACTGTGGCGTTCATGAGGCTCACATTTTGGGAACTCTCGTGGGATGTGATGGAACCGATTTGCTTCTATGTCACATCCATTTATATGATGGCAGGTTATGCTTTCTTCCTCAGGACCTCCAAAGAGCCTTCCTTTGAAGGGTTCTTCCAGAGCCGGTTTAGCGCCAAGCAGAAACGCTTGATGAAGCTCGAAAACTTTGATATCGGAAGGTATAACGAGCTGCTAGAAGCTTGTCATCCTCACCCATGGCCAAGGGAAAAGCGATTATCTTTTACTAGTAGTGATTCCGTGGATAATTCTCAAAGGATGAAATCCTTTACTTAAGAATATAGAAAACAAAATTTTGTTTTTTTTTATTTTGGTTTCTTCTTTTTTAACCCCTTGGCGGCTTCTTTCTACAAACTTGGTATGGAGAGTGATTTTATTGGGGCTTGCAATCATTCCATCCTGTAATAAATAAATATCGAACAAACAGTAAAGAGTGAAATGGCTATTACTTTCTGAGTTTCTATTTGCCCGAGCTATATATATATATTGTGAGCTCTTGTAGGAGCCTGAAGATACAGAAATTTCCATTCTCCACGTGGCATCAGAAGAGCACGTGGCCAAGCTGATCTGGAGCCCGGAGAGGATGAGTCATCATCCCGAGCTCGTAACTACAACCCGGAGCCCGGGTTCTCCGCCCGCTTCCGATTTACCCGAGGAATCAGATATGGATATCTTTCCCCGCTCGTGATCCTAAGGAGCTCGCATGGTCTCAGACCCGAGCTGTCCTATTAAAGACCCCGAGGTAATCACCTCGAGACAAAGAAAGTCAACGAAGCTGCCGCATTCAATGCCCACCGCCTGCGTCATCCGGGACCACCTTCGGCATCCTATTGGACGAAAGAATACTTGCCTATTAAGGAAAGGCTCTAGAAGGTCAAGGGGACAAACAGGAAGTTCTATCCTCTGCACCGAAACAGTCACTTCCACATCAATGCATACTATGGTACATCGAGAGATAGGGACATGGCGGTTCACCCCAAGTTGACACCGCGGATCCACTTGCTACAAACCGACTTTGATTCGTATAAATACAAGGTGATAGCCTTCTTTTATGGTCTAAGTTCAAATTAACACACACAACTACAAACTCCCAAAGAATTCGAGCAAGTACTCTCTGAGCGGCTGAATCCTCACCGGAGACCTTTATCCTTACCATAAACCGATTCTCTCAGGAGGGCTTTAGCTGGACCAACGTCCGGCTCCCTAACAGTGTTCTTTCTTCATCTCGGTATCTACCGTAGGACAAGTCCCACCTAAGCATGTGCCTATTGAGAGCCGGGCATCCTAATCACGACTAAGCGCACGTGGACACGACGATCACCAAGACCGATTTTGGCGTGATCGGTTTGGTTCCGTTCTTGGGACTCTTACTATTCGATACCTTGATTGACATATTCTCAACCTAGCAAATCTACGGTTGAAAATGACAAACTCAAAGCAACAGTGCGCATCGGCCGCCCAAGGTGACCCATCATCACATTCTGCGACCACGTTGACCGGTCGGGCGAAGCATGCTCCCAAGACTCGGGAAAACCCCGCCAATAATTCGAGAGGCGGGAGTACGGCCGGGACGTAGCGCGGGTAATAGCAAAGAAGGCGGAGAGGTCGCGAAACAAAGAAAGGAAGGCCGCGAAAACCCGTCGGGATGGAGATACCGCTAGTGATACTTCTTGCGGAGAAGACACTTGCGGTAATGACGAGGTTAAATTGCGGTGTGAAGAGGCCGGCCACTCGGCTAGAGAGGATCAAGGCGAGCTAGAAGATCTACGTCGCGAGCGGCGCATGTAGAGAGAATCGGGAGCTCGAGAGAAAAGAATTCGAGCTCCTCAAAGGGTTTGCGGCGAACAGATCAAAAGAAAACCTCTCGAACCGGAGAGGGAACAAGCCGTTAAAGCACGCGGCCGTGATCGTGCACACCGGCCGTGGAAGTTCCTCGGGCGCGCGCGGCAGTTGCGCGAGCGCCACGAACAGATTAGGAGCTCGGGTCAGTCCGGCCCCTAAAGCAAGCGTGCACAGTCGACTTCACTTCCCCGAAGAGCGGGAAAGACCCCGGGGAAGCGCCCAAGACCGATTTTGGCGTGATCAGAGCCCCACAGGCTACAGCAGCCAAAGCATGGACGGAAAATCAATTTGAATTCAGTTAGAAATATTAGCCATATCAAGTCCGATGTTATCTAATATTGCCATATTCCAACCTCACCCTATCACAAATGTTCTTAGCCATGGTCCAATGACAGCAAGAAAACATCGCATTGATAGTTCTATGACCCATCTAGAACTCACCCAAATTTTTTCCTTACGAAATGTCACAGCAGCGACAAGTGAAATATTCTAATCCGCTCTCGCTAGGAAAATCTCCCATTGAAATTTTGTAACTAAGTTGTGCATTAATTCATTATCCTAAGTTATTCATATATTGTTAGTTAGGTATCAAGAAAAAGGAAATCAAATGGGAATAGATAATTTCTTTGATCTCTTCCTCCTTCGGTTTTTATGATTATCAAATCACACCATCTTACGATTAGCTTTGTTGGCAAATACCAGATATTCGTCTTTGCATTATCCAAACACCAACTTTCTACAGGTTAGAATTCTGCAACAAATGACCCTTAGTTATGAGATCATGGCAGCAAGAACAACTTTGCGTTGATAGACCATTTACTGGTCTGGAGCACACTTGATCCCCTGATGATGAGATCCAGATTTGCTCAAATCTGATGTTCATAAATGAGTTCAAAGACTATATGGCAAAGGATCGTGCATGAAAATTCAAGTGTACTTTGTTCACGATAGCTCAAGAGTTCAAGCGTCAAAGGCATCAAACTAAGGCCGTGAGCTACGTAGAGTACGAGTGGAGGATTCAAGGATTCTACATCAACTTGATTCGAGGATTCATTGGTGATTTGGGCTACTTCAATGGATATTCAAACAATGGAGTCCATGGCGAAGATATGACTTGCTTTGTAAGTTTCAAAAACTCAAGGAATTGCTTTAGAATCATCCAAGAATGTTTGGGAAAGTTCGAGGGCCTAAACGACAATTTTTGTGAGAAAAAACCTTAAAAAGTGAACCCATAAGTTTAAAGATGACTTTGGGAGCTTTTTTAACACTTAATGGGTGACTTTAGGGGGGGATGAAGTGTACTTTTTAAAATTAGGCTTTTAGAAAAACGGGATTGATAGTATTTTTCTTTATTTTAGTTTGTTATTGTTTCCTAATTAGCCTAGCTAACTTACTTAGTTGTTTCCTACATAGTTGATTCATCGGGTTGAGGTGTCACCTTCCATCAACTTCCTTGATCTTAGCTTCCGTTCCGTGTGATTCGTCGAGAATTCCCTTGGCATATTGTAACAAAAAATTGGCATCAATTCATCATCCCCAGTTAATTAAAAAGAAAATAATTGAGATGTTAAATAATTATTTTGCTCTCTCCTTTTGTCATCTCATCCAATCTTATATGATTATCAAAATTGCATTCCAATCCTTATTAGGTTCTTGAAAATGCGTGAAGAAAGCACTAGCGAAGGCAAATAAAATGTCATTTGGAGGTCTATGTTAAGTGGTTCTGCATAAGTTTAACTGTTTAAGCAAAGGTCACCTTCCAAGAAGGGAGGGGGGGGGGGGATGCTACAGCTCTGCTCTGACTTCCTTTCCCTTAGTTATTCCTGTTGTCTGCTGTTAGTTTTTCGGATTGCAAACCATTCAATATAGGGACTTGGTGTAAACTTTAATTGGAAATTCATGCTACTTTAATTTCATGAATTCATAATCTATAATGCCCTAGAATCTTGGAACACATAATAATCACTAAACATATAATTTTAGGAACATGAATTTAAGTACTAACCTTGATCCATGCTTTGCTTAAAGTTGAATACTTTGATGTAGGAATTTTCTTCCTCCTTGCCTTTACTTTAATCTCTTCTTGATGGTGAGAAGAAAACCCTAACCCTAAGCCTTTTTCTCTTTTCTCTCTCTTGACGACTTTTCTTAGAGACGTGAAAAGAAAACCTTAAAGTCTTTAGGGTTTGGAACTATAAGTCTTTTTATAGGCAGAGAAAGAGGGAATCCTTTTCCTTATATAATTCCCAAAAGCTTTAATAATATTTTATTCCCACTAAACCATCAAAGTGGGCCCTTAATATTAAAGCCCAATTAGATATTAAGTCATGTGGGACACTTTTATTTGAAATAATCCAACATTCTCCCACTTGGCCCATATGACGACTTGAGAATTTAATAACAACTTTAAGTGCGCAATGTTATTATATCCTCCATAATGTCAATTTGGACTTTTCTCTAATTAAGTTAAAGTTGACTGGATCATGGCGGTCACACATCATTCAATCGACATGATCCCTTCCATGTATCACAAGATCAATCTAACTTAAACTTTAACCATAATGAGGTGAACCATAAGCCTCAACCATACAGTCTTCCTAAGAAGACTAAACCATAATACATTAAAACAATACAATGTAAATAAGCGTAAAACATATCCATAAATGATATCAAAGTGTCATAAGATAATGAGCAAATAAGCGTTATGCATACGTATACACATACAAACTATCATGCTAACAAGGACTTATCCATGATACCCATCCTTTCGACATGTCCACGAAATGTCTTAGGTGGCAACCCTTTGTTAACGGATCCGCTACCATAAGATCGGTTTGATATGCTCAATCGACACTCTATGTTTCGCACTTCTTCTTTGACCGACAGTACTTCAATTCCATATGCTTAGCACCCTTAGAATACTTGTCGTTCTTTGAGAAGAAGACTGCGGAATTGTCACAATAAATTCTCGCGGCTTGGCTATACGTCAACAATTCCAAGCCACGAAATAAAGTTCCGCAACCACAATCCATGAACAGTGGCCTCAAAGCATGCCACAAATTCAGCCTCCATAGTAGAAGCGGCAATGACAGACGCTTTCCACTTCTCCATGATATCGCTCCTCCCTAGAAGAAACAAATAACCGAATGTTGACTTTCTCGAGTCAACACATCCGCATAATCGAATCGAATATCCTATAACTTCGAGGTGATTAGACCTCCTATACATGAGCATGTGTTCCTTGGTGCCTTGTAAATACCGAAGGACTTTCTTTGCGGCTTTCCGGTGATCAATACCGGGATTACTTTGATACCGGCCTAGCATTCCAACAAAGAAAGGCGATATCGGGCCGAGTACAAGTTTGTGCATACATTAAGCTCCCAACCACCGATGCATAGGGAATCAAATTCATTTCCTTTCGTTCCAAATCATTCTTTGGACATTGCATTTGACTGAACTTGTCCCCTTTCGTATTGGAACAATTCTGCCGAACACTTTTCCATTTTGAATCTCTAAGACCTTATTGATGTAAGCTTTCGAGACAGTCCCAACATTCCATGTGACCTATCACGGAATATTTCTATTCCTATCACATAAGATGCCTCACCTAAATCTTTCATTTCAAAGTTCTTAGAGAGAAAATCTTTTACATTACGTAACATCCCAACATCATTAGCGACAAGTAAAATATCATCAACATACAAGACCAATATTACGAACTTGCTCCCACCGACCTTCATATAGATACACCGATCAACGGTGTTTTCGTGAAACCATAAGAAGTAATGGTATCATTAAACTTAATATACCATTGGCGGGAGGCTTGTTTTAGTCCATATATTGACTTCTTCAATTTACACACTAAACTTTCCTTATACGTGGTCACGAACCCTTCAGTTGATCCATATAAACCTCCTCTTCCAACTCACCATTTAGAAAAGCGGTTTTAACATCCATTTGGTGAAGCTCCAAATCATAATGAGCCACCAAAGCCATAACAATTCTTAAAGAGTCCTTCTTAGATACCGGGGAGAAGGTCTCTTTATAGTCAATGCCATCCTTTTGTGTATAACCCTTTGCAACGAGTCTAGCCTTATACCTTTCAATGTTTCCATTCGAGTCACGTTTAGTCTTAAAGACCCATTTACAACCGACTCTTTTGGAACCTTTAGGCAACTCTACTAAGTCCCAAACTCGATTGTCATACATTGATTTTATTTCTTCTTTCATAGCATCTAACCACTTTTCTGAATTGTTACCATTCACCGCTTGATTAAATGAGGTTGGATCATCATCAATGCTTAAGTCACATTCATGCTCAAGATTATAAACCACATAGTCATCAGAAATAGCAGGTCTTTTCTGCCTTACAGACCGTCTCAATGCTATTTCCTCTTGTGGCTCAATAATCTCTTGCTCGACAGTAACCGGTTCATCTATTATATTTTCATTCAGTGGGGTTTCAACATTAACTTGTTGTTCTGGTATGTTGCGAGACTGTGATACAACAATAGGAACAACAACTTCTGAAGGAATATCGGGTACAGGCATTTCAACCCGAATTTCCTTAATGTCAACTTTTCTTGGTTCCCCACTCCCACTGACTAAGCCATTCTCAATGAACCGAGCATTGCCTGACTCAACGATTCTCGTACTATGGTTAGGACAGTAAAATCTATACCCCTTTGACTTTTCAGGATAGCCAATGAAATAACCACTGACTGTCCTAGCATCAAGTTTCTTTTCTTGTGGATTATACAACCTTACCTCCGCTGGGCAACCCCAAACATGAAGATGTCTCAAACTCGGTTTCCTGCCTGTCCACAATTCATAAGGTGTCTTAGGAATTGCCTTACTAGGAACCCGATTGAGAAGGTATTCGGTCTTTAATGCATGCATCCACAAAGATAAGGGTAAAGAACAATTACTTAACATACTTCTAACCATATCCATTAATGTACGATTTCGTCTCTCGGCCACACCATTCTCGCGAGGTGTACGGCATTGTATACGTGCACAAATGCCACGACTTTCGAGGAATTTTGCAAATGGACTGGACATTGTCCCTTCTCGTGAACCTTCCATAATATTCACCACCTCTATCCGATCTCACTATTTTTACTTTTTATTTAACCGCCTTTCCACCTCATTTATGAACACCTCAAGGACATTCACAAAGATGAGACTTTTCATGCGGTAAATAAATATAACCATAGCGTGAGTAATCATCAATAAAAGTGATAAAATACTGTTCACCACCCCAACTAGGGTTATCAAAAGGACCACAAATATCGGTGTGTATCAATTCAAGAAGTTGAGTGCTTCTTGTGGCGACTTTTAATGTGGTTTTGGTTTGCTTTCCCTTAATGCAATCCACACATATAACCTAGTCACTAAAATCCAATTGAGGAAGGATCTCACTTTTCACCAACCTCATTAACCTTTCTTTGGAAATATGACCCAATCTTTGATGCCACAAGAAAGCGAATTTTCATCGATGCACTACGTTTCATGCCTACACTATAATCAACATGATACAGGGATTCGGAAAATTCATTATTAAGATTAAAACGGTAAAGAGAATCACACAAAGTACCAGAACCATAATAGTACTTGTTTTTAAATAATGAAAAAACACCGTTTCCAAACTTAAAATTAAAACCTAAAACATCCAGCTTCCCTACTGAAACAAGATTTCTAGCACAATCAGGAACATAGAGACACCCTTCAAGATCTACATGACGTAGGTGTCCAAGATCAATCTATACGTCCCAATTCCTTCTATCCGTGCTTTCATCCTGTTTCCCATAAACAAGTATTGCTCGCCCGTTTATGGGTGGATCGTAAGGAATCCTTTCTTTTCGAACCATTCCTTCCTTTTAGGGCAATCTTTCTTTACGTGCCCTTCCTTATTGCAGAAGTAACATTTAACCTTTTTCTGGATTCGACCCTCATTAACCTTCATTGGGGCCTTGTCCTTTTTCTTGTTCTTCATACCTGGTTTGGCCTTGCTGTTGTTATTTCCATCATAGACTGTGAGGTTGATGGAGTGGTCCCTTATTTTCTTTAATCTCCCTTCTTCCTGCACTAACATGGCCTTAAGTTCATTTGAGTTCCATTTATCCTTAATGGTGTTGTAGTTCACCGAACCGACCAAATTCAGCAGAAGGGAGTTCATGATAAACCGTACAAGGAATGAGTCACTCACATCCATCCCCAAGGTCTTCGCTTTGCTGCTAAGTTGGACATTTCTGTTACGTGATCATGAATTGACTTAGACCAATCAAACTTCTTTGTAGTTAGCTCACCCATAAGGCTACCCACACTGGATTTATCGGCTAAGTCTGACTGAGAATATTCTTTAATTTTCAGCAAGAACTCCCTAGCATCATCTGTCTTCGGCATCGAAGGCTTGATATTTTCTGTCATGGTCATCCTCATAAGGTTCAAGCTCACTGTTAGACCGCTCCCAAGCCATATAGATTGACTTGTCATCTTCCGAGCTAGTCTCGCAATGGTCGGGCTTTTCATCTGTTATTATGGCTAGGTCCAAGTCCATAACACCCGAGTAAACCGGATCTGTTCGAACCAATCGGCATAGTTCAGCCCGTTGAACTTGACAACCGAATTTCGATGCGAAGAGATTCATAGAACCGCAAACATTCATACATGCTTATCTTTTAGTGCTTTGAGTTAACTTTAATAGATTCGATATATTTATGTAAAACTTTAAGAATGTATTTAAGTTCACCTTTGGGCAATCCCTAAATACATAAATATTATTGATGCCAATAGAAAATACTTGAATGGATAATCATTACATACATTAGCTAAATAAGTTTTCTATCTTTGGATATACGACTATCTAACCAAGGTTGAATAATTTATCCCTTTAATGTTATAGATTACGAGCAATGGTCCATCTTTGGATGACCTCCTAGCTAAATAATCTATAATCTCAATTGTTCAATCCACCATTCTTGTCATTCATTAATGGCATCTCTTTATTCATGAACAATTGTAATTTTATTAATTTAATGTGTTAATATCCCATTCACGGCCACTTTGGTGACTAACAAGCTATTTAATATCTCCACGTTCCATTATATTTTTCATATTTTAGGCCTCAAACAAATAAAATTTTATTTGAAAATTTTAAAACATACTATTCAATTACCATAAGGTTCTAAGGCTTAAAATTATGAAAACCCATCAAACCATGCCAAATTACTAATACTGAGTTAGTGATTCGCATGCTTCAACCTTGCGTACTACTACTGTACTTGTTGTATAAAAATTTTGGGGTCCCACTTAAATCACTATCAATTATCATTAAAAGTCAACACAAGAAATTGGAACCCTTAATTTTCTGTATTGTTTAACTGCAAGCCAACAATCAAACCCAATATGTATAATACGGCAGGGAGTCATTGAAATCTTTTATAAGTCATGTGCAATATAATTTGAACGAAAATTTTCAGCGGAATATACCTTAATCGTCAAATTAATTTTTTTAATCATAATAGGAAAATTATGTGTTCCATAATCCTAAGCTCTGATACCACATGTAAACTTTAATTGGAAATTCATGCTACTTTAATTTCATGAATTCATAATCTATAATGCCCTAGAATCTTGGAACACATAATAATCACTAAACATATAATTTTAGGAACATGAATTTAAGTACTAACCTTGATCCATGCTTTGCTTAAAGTTGAATACTTTGATGTAGGAATTTTCTTCCTCCTTGCCTTTACTTTAATCTCTTCTTGATGGTGAGAAGAAAACCCTAACCCTAAGCCTTTTTCTTTTTCTCTCTTGACGACTTTTCTGAGACGAAAAGAAAACCTTAAAGTCTTTAGGGTTAAGTCTTTTTATAGGCAGAGAAAGAGGGAATCCTTTTCCTTATATAATTCCCAAAAGCTTTAATAATATTTTATTCCCACTAAACCATCAAAGTGGGCCCTTAATATTAAAGCCCAATTAGATATTAAGTCATGTGGACACTTTTATTTGAAATAATCCAACACTTGGTAGACCTAAAAGAATGCACCTCTCTGATCTTGGTCACTTACTCACCGGCCAAACCTTAAACAAATCATATTATGCAATATATTTATTTATTTTTATTTTTTGTGTATATGCTAACAGTACTCTAACTTGGAAACAACTGTTGTAGAAATCAGAAGACAGTTACACTAATTTATGTGTCTTTCCCCTAACCATTTATATGTGACTAAGAGATCGAATACCCATATTCCTCGTGTATTTCTGTATTTATCTCCTAATCTATCTGTGTTGAGGAACTCTCATTATGGTAAGTTTACATTTTATCTTGTCAAATCTATATATCCCCTCATCTCGGATATCTGGAGTCACTATTATCTGAACCTAACTATACCGATAGCGTTGAACCAAGCCCACGATCTCATTCATAGTTTTAGAACGAGATTGTCATGGAGGTAGAGGAACACAAAACCAAAATATGTACTAGTAAAATAACCGAAGCAAGTAATTATGACAATCGATTAGAACAGATTAAAGCTAACTTTAAGAGAGAGAATATGCTCTATTCCATATTCATATTTTTCATATCAAGAAAATAAAAGTCCTACAATAAGATGGATGTATGAGTATGACAATCAAAGTGTAATAACCAAGATGTACACAAACACCAATTTATTCCTCTTTTTTTTCTTTTTTTTTTTTCTTAATCTTTTAGATTGGATCGCCAACTATACAGGTTAGGATATATGCTTGTATTAATGAATTCTTCATCTTCCAACTACACCTAAATGATAACAATGCTGCTTCATATTGAGAAGACCAAAGATCCAGGAGAGTATATATATGGTTTTTGATCACCATATTTGCATAAGTCATCTTAATTTCCTAAGCAACTAGCTCTTCAATAATCGCTTTCTTTCTTGGTTTAGTCAATGCTATTTCTATTATCCTATACGTATATCAATTCCAAAAAAAAAAAAAAAAAAGATAGGAAGTTTATCTTTGAACACAATTATTCCCTGTCCGGAAGATCAAAGCCTATGAATGGATAATGATACACAAAATTGAACATAACTTTTTAAAATCCATACATGTGGCACAAGGAGATCCAAATATTTTTGTTAGAGAGAAAGAGAGAGGGAGAGGAGAGTGATCTTCTCGTGCCACAATATACTTCCTCCGTTACAGGTAAGGAGTCCACTATACTATTTTGATATTTTTCACTTAAATAGTCAACTTTCAAAAAACTTATGCAAATAATTTTCATAATCTTTTATCTTTACCCTCCACTTATGTTATAATCATCTTGATTGTGCTTAAGTATTTTTGTAATTATGACAAACTCTAATAACACTAATAATTCTCTTAATAATTAATTAGACTTTTCAAACGTAGACTATTTGGGTGGAACAAAGAAAGTATTCAATTTTTCACTTTGTGTATCATTATCCCCAGTGGTAGAGCTGGGGCTTCACAGAGTGTGAGGTCTCAGGTTCGATCCCTGTCCACGCCCCCTTAGGACATTAAAAAAAAAAAAAATTTAAGATGTTGGTTACTTTATAATATGCGTTAATTATTTGACTAATCAATTACAAGCGGGAATGAAAATTATAATTGAAGCATTATCCATTACATTATTCACTTCATCTATTGCGTGTACTAAAGAATAAATCAGAGCATTATGCTGGCTGGCTCTTGCCTTATAAGGACTACCCTCAGCTTTATTTGACATTGAATTTGCAATAAGTTC
>CM028361.1:28127018-28160679 GCA_016624345.1 Platycodon grandiflorus
TGCAATAATTGAGACATCGCGATGAACAAAATAAGGGGGACAAAACAAAATTTAAGGCTGCCGCATCTGGCTAAGGCGAGCAGGGGGCCAACTGATTTTTTTTTTTTGCCGTTGCTCACTTAGGGCGAGCTCTACTCCGTAATCCATTTTGACTCCTTACTTTTCCACTTTCCTTTTCCACACCTAACACACTTCTTTTCTTCTTCTTTTCTATGGTTTTGTTTGACTCCTTACTTTCCCACTTTCCTTTTCCACACATGTAACACACTTCTTTTCTTCTTCTGTAACTGACTCTTCTTTTCTTCTTCTTCTTCTTTTATTCTTCTGTAACTGACTCCTTGCCAGATTGAATTCCCTTGCGTACTATCACAGCTAACCTTCCTAGCATGCCTTTTTAAATGTCTCGAATCACTTTCTCACTGGAGCCATTCCACAAGGGAAGCAATTTGATACGTTTCATAACACTTCTTATGTCAACAATTCAAAACTATGTGGAGATCCTATGTGTAGGAGATACATCTATATGATTTCAGGAGAAGAGGATGATGGTAGGTAAAGGAGGTGGGAGAGAAAATGGAAATGTAAGGAGAGAATTGGCAGCTGGGTATAGAAGGAAAATGAGGGAGAGGGAATCAAGTGGGTGGGTAAGGTAAAAGAGGGAGGAGAGAGAGACTTGTTTGGGTTGCTCATTTTTCTATCTTGCATCGCGACGAAAAATTTTAGCATCGCGAGTATGCATTCATATATCGCGATGCCCAATTTTTCTTATAGCGCAATGTCTAATTCGAAAATAATATTTTTTTTTCAGAAAAATTATGCACAAATGTAGTACTAAATTAGGATAACAGTATGTGATTGATTTTAAATAAATTTAAAGCTTAAAACATAAATTAAAGTGGCCAAAACAGCTCAAGAATAAGAAAAAAACGGGATGATCTCAAAAAATTCAAATTTGATCAAATTGTGATCAAATTCGTGTTCTATGCATGGAAATTGATCCTCAAACATGAAGGAAGATTATATTAACAATATGAAATCATTTATACATCAATTCGAACCTTAAATCTGAAGCAACGATGTTGTTGAGGGCATTTTAAGAATTAAGAAAATTCTAAAAGTACTTTTTTTCGGTTACAAAAAATAAGGGTGGCCTTTAGGGGTTAAACCTTTTAAAAAGGGGATCGGTCAGCAATTTCCTGTAAATTATTATTCTTTTCTTTTTAATTTTGAATTAAAAATTAATATTTTTTTAACAAGATAAACTTATAGTGTAATTTTTTAAAGGCGCAAAAATGTAAAACTTAATTCCACTTAACCTTTTTCCCAATCATTTTTATTGGCTACATGAATCTTGTTAGGACCTTAGATTCATTAATTGATGTTTTAAAACTAAGTTATCATAATTTTCCATAAAATAGAGTAATAGGTCTTTAAGGGGTAATTCAGTGTTAGATTTGGGGCTTTACCAAGTGTGAGGTCTCAGGTTCGATCCCTTCCCACGCCCCCCTTAAGACACCATAGAAAAAAAAATTAATAGACTTAATGTACAAGAGTTATTGTCGAAGAAACAGCAAAAAACTAATATATGCAGTAAGAGCAAACAACTAATACTCAAGAATGAGCAAGCCACAACAACATGCCACGCACTGAATATTCATTGGATGAAATGCTACTATGACAAACCTCAAAAAAATGTTCCAAACCCTAAAAAATTATTATCGCAAGTGGACCGCAAGTTGCGTTTCAAATAAACTGAACTCTTAGCTGAAAATTAATCATTTAACTAGCTGTTATACAACATCTAGATTACAACGAAAACTTTTCAAGAAACGTCTATATAAAGAAAAGTCTCTCCACAGATCAACAAGAGGATGTTTTAGAGAGATAGCACAAATATATCAAGAGTGATCATCAAACACAAGAGCAAGATACAAAGACAATAGAGAATATTGATTTCAAGAGCTATGCAAAAGTAAGCAACTATCCTTGTTTAGTTGGACAATAACTTGAGATACTTTGATATCTAAGTTATTAAAGCATCTGTCATCCCTCCAAGATCAAGATCACTACTCAACAAACTGATGACGCAAAACAACAGTATAACTGTCATGCAAACAGTTACACTTTAAGCAGTAGTCACAGAATGAAACAAAGAGCTACAACAACAATTCCATTAGACTAGTATTCAGAGTCATTCCTTAAGAAGCAACCCTCCCTTGTGTATTGTGTAAAGTGTCTTAGTTGGAGAGCCAACTAGTAAACAAAAGTCGAGGACTTTTGTATCAATAGTTTGTGTAATTGAGAGAATTATAGTAGATTATTGTCTCATTGAGGCAAATGGCTGTGAGAACAGTGGACGTAAAATAAGAGATTCAAACTACTATAACTAATTGCCTCAATTTCTCTACCCTTAACTCTTTACTTATTGTTTATTGTTGTTTGAATGATTACTCGAGCATGAACTTAATTGTTCACATATTCTTTTGATTATACAGTCATCAAATCGTTTATTTGTTGATATTAATCATTACAGTACTTCACATACACAAGATAAGATCATAACTTATCTTGAGATCAATGATTAATTCAAATTTCATTGTGCACAACTCTATTTAGCAATCTTAATTGTTTTGGCAAACCTTAGTTGTTTATTACTCTATTGCCAACAGTAACCCTTTTTTTCAAATAGTTGATTAATCTAAGTGATCATTGTAAAGTGTGTTATTGCATAAAGATACTTGATTATTAAGTGTTTTCATTTAGTATCAAAGCTTATTTGTTTTGAACAAAAGGTTCAGTAATATTAATCTAGAAACTGCCTTATTTCAATAAGCATAAAAGCTGTATTAATTTATTTATTATCAGTGATTAAGAAACTTGTAATAAGAACGATGAACCCTTCAATCGGTATCAAAGTAATATAAAGAAATCTAACATTAGTAGTGAAATCTCTTAATTTGTATCAGAGCTTAACTGTTTTATACTTAAGCTTAGTGATCCAACTGGAAAGTGATATCTCAAATCTTTTTCTATCATTAAATTTATCCAAAGCAAAGTCAATAGACACACGACACTCATTCATATCTTTCTTTACTATGGATGTCTATGTTAATTTTGGTCACCCTCTATTTTTAATCTGGTTGAAATTGATATACTCACACTTTTTAATAGGTACACTAATTAATCCATTTTTAAAGAAAACAAGGATGGAACCTTGAAAAATATTAATTAATAATTGAAAAATATATCACGGAAGGGAACAACCAGCCATGCCCAAAATTAGGAGGACAAAATGACACTTACCTCAAAATCAAAGTACATAGGGTTTGAGAATTGTTGGATGTGATGGCTCGATGTCCTGGCAAGAGGCCGGCGCCCTCCGAGGGTTTGAGAGTTGTTGGATGTGATGGCTCGATGTACATAGGGTTTGAGAGTTGTTTACACGTATGAATATAAAAATATGGAATATTAGAGACTGGTACATCAGCCTCGATATGATAAACAATTGTTCGTAAATCTCGAGATTGCACTACAAAACCATATGATTTAGGATAAGTGTACTTGAGGACACTTGCGTTTATAAGAATGGATTGTTTACGCTTCAAGCGTCATTGTGAGTGTAGTACTTCGCACTTGATGTTAATAAACTAAATAAGTATCCTTGGTATATTTGTGCTTGAGAACTATTTGAGTAGTCTCAATATGAGATTGTAACTAGACTAATTTAGTAGTCTTAAGGTGCGTTTGTTGGCAATCAAATGTGTTTCTCAATGTATAGATGTTTATAGACTAAATATGTGGTCTAATGGTTCTTGAGAAGTATTTGCAAATATGTGCTTGTATGATTATGTGATTCAAGGCTAAATATGTGGTATTGAGATGTTGATTTGTTACTTCACAAAAATGTGTTTAGTAATGTGTTAAGGTAGGATCATTGACCTTCTTGTTTGGGATAATGTTCACTACTTTTGAACCTTATTGTTGTTGTTATGTTACGAGTAAATATCTACTTGTACATCGTTTGGAAGTCCAGCTGGCATACATGATTTGAGTCGGTAATGCGACGACACATAACCTTCGTGGTAAGCGATTACTATGGGTCGCCTCATTGGTTCCCTTTCGTCCCCACTACTGGTCCTAGTGGGAAGTGGTCCTATTGTTATAAGCAATACGCGTAACTATGACAACCAACAGTATTTTCCTCACTAAGTAGACGGTGAGAACTAACGACAGTATTTTCCTCACTTTGTAATCAAGTGAGAATTAACGATGGTATCTTTCATCACTAAGTAGAATAGCGAGATGTAACAACAGTTTGTACAGTATGTTCAGTATGATCTGAGCACGAGATCCGGTTCGGCAAAGATAGTTGATATGTGTAGAGTGACAGCAGCACAGTCAGACAGATAGCAATTATATCCTTTTTAATGTGGTTATTTACGTGCACTTATGTGATCATCACTGTGCTACGTGGTATTTGATATTTATGTGCCTATGATTATGTGGTACATGTTTACAGTTTGGTATACTTATAAATTATATCATGTTACAGTTTATGAATGAGCATTATGCCATGTCATGTAGCTGTATTTAGTAACTTACTGTGTCATTATAACTCACCCCGTTTGTTGTTCATATGTTTTTCCTTAGATCCGAGCCAGTTAGGAAATCACGGGTGAGGTCGGCGAGATCGCAGTTAGTTAGCAGGCTGTCTTGTTGGTTTTGTAGCTCGTGGAGCTTGTTTATAATTATAGTTATTTTATTTGGTAAGGACGATTAGGTTATGTAAAGTTATGTAAACTCTACCTTGGGTAGTGTTCCTGCGTTCTAACTCTTTATTCTTTTGGATGCCGACATGTGTATGTCGTGCTCGTGTTTATAATTTCAGCTGTAGTTCAGTTTCTTTCCCGAGCATGTTTTAGCTTGTGGTTTGTATTTTTGTTCTTCGGCATGTTGTGGCTGTGGAGGTTGTTGTTATTTATTTTTCCGAGTTTTAGACTCGTGGTTGTGTTAGTTGGGTTCCGGCTGTAGTGTCGCCGATGAATTGTTTTAATTTTATCAGGTTTAACTATTATTGTTATCTAATATGGTTACGCCACGTGCTTTTTGTTTGAGTTTGTGTTCGTCCGTTTGGCGCACCGACCTTGGGGTTTCGTGTTGGAATTTGGGTCGGGGTGTCACACTTTTCCTCTTGGTTTGTCCCAAAAAAATAGTTAAAATTAAAATTTTATTGTAATTTTTTAAAGTTTAAGCAAGTAAAACTACAATTTTAAAATGTTTAACTTGTTAAATGAGACTTTTTTTTTTTTGGGACAGAGTGAGTATATAATGTATTGATGAATTTAAAGTCTTAATAATTTTTTGCTTATTTTTCATGATAAAGTAATTCTATTTTAATCTCACTAACAAGATTCATTTTCTTTTCATTGTATAATTAGGCATAATTAAATCCAAATACTTGGCTTGAATTATGGCGTTGGTATTATCAAAAAAGGTAGACAATTTTTGTACTGTTATTCAGGTAAAATTTTGAAATATCAACACAAAAATGTCAAACTCTTTTAGAAAAAGAAAAAGTATTAGACAAAGCTAGATTGAAACTTAATGAAGAAATAAATTAACATAGAAACAAAAAATAGTAAGCAAGATTCATAGAAACAAACTTGGCATTTACAAACTAGTAACTCATTCTTAAGAGAGCCTTCTTGTTAATTTAATCGATTTGATCAAAGAATTTTTGTAAGAGTTTAACGGGAGTAAAAGATGAATATGTTTTTTCATGTTGTTTGAAATTTTATGGGCTCGTTTCGTATCAAGTAATTGTGATTTTTTCATGTTTTTACTATGATTTTAATCATCATAATAATCATTTTATTATTATTATTTTTATTATTTATTACTATTATTATTGTTCATCATTATTTTTATGATCATGATTATTCATTTTGAATATTATTATATCATCGTTATTGTTATTGTTATATATTATTTTAATCATCATCATCATTATTTTTATGATCATAATTCTTTATTTTGGTAATTATTAATATTGTTATTATTATTTTCGTCATCATTATTATTATATTTATGAGCATGATTATTATTGTTGTTATTAATATTACATCTATATATATAAATATATATATATATATATATATAAGTGGTTCAGGGCACTGTTAGTTTTTTATTTTTATTTTTTTCTTTTTGGGTGGGTGGGGAGGGGAGAGGAAATTGTCAAAATTTTGCAACCTAATTCTAGTCTCAATCTCTCCACTTTTACAACATAAGCGCTAAATGCAACACTCCTTTTATGCTAAATAGAACATCCCTAGAAAAAAATACAACAGCCCCCCTCTAGTTTATAAAAATTTCAAAGAACCCCCTCCCTTAATTTATAATACAAATCTGGAACACAAATCTGTCTCCTCTACAAATCTGGAAACACTTTCCTACCAAATCATACCTTTTTTCATACCAAATTTGGAAAAAAAAACAACACTCTCAAATAAAAAATGGATCCAAATCAGGTTAGTTTAATTTATGTTTTACTTTAATTATCCTTTTGTTTTAGTTTAATTTATGTGAATTTATGTTAATTGCCTATTTAATTGCAAATTAGTTATTAGTTTTAATGTTTAGATAATTATTGTTTAATTAGTAAAAAAAAAAATTCTGTAAATGATAGGACCGCCCAGCCCAGGCAAGCTTAGCCGAAAACTCCACCCAGACTAGGCGGTTATAGTTAACGGATCTGTTTTTTTTTTTCAATTTCACCCCTTAATTTCAAAATTCTGTTAAATACTTAACGGATCCGTTAAGTTGTTAACGGATCCTAGAATACCGCCCCCGCGGTTTTGAAACTTAGAAAACCGGCCACCCTTAAGGGTCTTATACTTGACAACCGCCCATCACCGCCGGAGCTCTGCCGTTTCCCCACCGCCAGCAGGCAGTTTTTTTGGAATATTTTTTTCAGTTTAATTATTAATAATATATAATTTTATATAATTATTAATATATATAATTTTAGTTTAATATATAATTTTATATAATTTAATTTTAGTTTATAATTTAAAATTGTTTAATAAATATAAAATTTCATATTATTTAATTTTAAAATTAATATATTTGTTGATTTAATTAGTAATAAGATTATAAACTAAAATCTTTTCAAATTAAATTTATTTTGTGATATTTTAATAAAATTATTATATATTAATTACACAATTTTAAATAATATTAGCAAAAACAATTAATATTGCGTTAATGAATGTTATACTTTTTTTAAAAAAATTTAGTTTATAATTTCATATAATTAATTTAATTTAATGTTATGTTTTACATAATTTATTTTTGTTGATTTAATTTGAATTAAGATTTTAAATGTTAAGTGCACAAATTAACTTTAACTGTGGTAATCTAAATCAATTTTATTACTTTAATTTGGTTAATATTGTTAATACTACTATGTTATTCTTTAAATTTCGATTTTTTATGTTTATTTATTTTTTGAAATTAAATTATGTTAATTTGGCTAATATTTTTTATTTATTTATCAGACATCAAATGAAGGAGAAGAAGACATATTTTTAGGTCCGGATCAAAGCGAGGTTTTTACAACAGACTTATTATTTGCAACTCAAGAATTGGCGAATGAATGACTTACGGATACTGCTCGTGCTGCAAACAACTATTTAATCATCAAGCGAACTAGAATATTAACGGGACCACATTGGCTTATGTTATGGTTGTGAGAGGGGCGGTAACTACAGATATACTGCCATCCTTGATATGGAGGATAGAAAACTACGAGGGTCGAAAAAAACAAATTGTCCGTTTGACATCAAAGTCGTGCAACAACGATCAGGTTTTTGGAAAGTTAAGGTGGGCGATAAGTGTAGACACAACCACCCGTTAACTGAGTCTGGTCAGTGGTATATATAGAGATCGGGCTCCGATGCCTAGGGTGTATATAGGTTGGGAGTTAATTTGTGATCCCAACATTCGACATTGGGAAATTTTTTAGATGGTCCGTAAACATATTTTCGCTGTAAAGTGAGCAGATATGATGAAACCACCACGTCCTATGTAAAAATTATTTTTCTCGTTTGAATATTAGCTTATTTTCTGTGTATCTGAATTTTTTTTCTTTTTATGTCAAAGTTGTTTATAAACATGTACTTTGTTAGTAAAATAAAAAACTGATATTAAAATTAGTCCATCAAGTCGCGAAAAACACAACTTAGATACATAAACTTAAACAAACTAAAATAGTAAATAAACTAAAAAATACTACATCAACACTGAACCAAACGAAAAAAGTTCTACATAAACTAAAATCTAACTAAACATAATCCTGAAAGTGCTGGCGGATCTCTTCAAGCGCTGAATTGAACTCTTCCGTATCGTATTGTCCTTTTAGATATTGGTCGATGTATGGAACACGAATACCTTCGTACTGTAGTTGTTATAATAAAAAAAGAAAAAAAATAATCAAACATTTTATAAACAGAAAATAAAGCAACAATTTAAGCCTAGATGAAAATAAATCAACAATTAAATATAAATGAAGTAGTACTCACAGTCACAGCAGCGTCAGACATCTGAGTAAGTTCAAATTTCGAAAGGGCTTCGTTGTAAAAATCATCATCAAGTGAATCCACCTGTGGATGAGATTATGGTGTAAACCACGATAAATAACCTGGTGCAGCGTCAGCGGGGTATCGGACTCTTGTTGTATGTAACACATCAGGTGTGAGGACGAATAGACGCCACTGGTCCCAAACCATCCCCATCTTGTCGTGTTCACTTATATACTTAAGTGGCTTTGGACCTCTGTGCACTCTGTTGGGGACGATGGGCGGAGGCGGAATTACTTGAACGTAATCAAACTGACTCAAACACTGTGCATGCATGTATGGTTCCGTAATGGTCCTACAATGAATGATTCCATTAAACATACTAATCGGGACCTGTGCAGTTGGTTTATTCCAATGCACCTGTTATAATTTTAAATACTCATATATTAATAAATACTGAACTTTAAAAAATAGTTTAAGTTACAAATACAAAATATAGTATTTTAAATAATATGAAACTTACCTCTTGCTCAATGTACCTATTAAGCCGTCGACTGTATTGCTCCACAGCAGTAGGGTCTAATCTACGTCCGCCTTGTAGACCCAACGACCTGTATAAGGTTGCTGTTCACTACTCCAATTAACTTTCCTAGTAGGTCGAAAAGCTAGGAAGTACTCATATATCCAAGCCTAACAATTGCATACGATATAAATTAATTATAAATTACAAGATAGAATGAAAATAAAAAACTTATAACCTTAAAAAAAATCAACGTACCTGCAGCAGTGTCAGACATCCTCCAATCTCAGCAATTTCAGCCCGTGATGCTACACCCATATGCCGGTATAGATAGGCAAGTGCCGCTGTACCCCACGCGTATGTTGAAACCTCCTCTATTGGATTTAATAACTCCAGAAAATGAACACTAAGCCGCGATTTGTATTTTTCCATAAACAAAGTGGCACCCAACAACCACATCATGTAACCAGTCGCTTTTTTACGAGGATTTGCATCAGGAGGACTAGTACAATTCACAAGCGTGTTGAATCTAATTGTACTGCATCTCCATTCTTCGTGCACCTCTGCAGGAGTCATACCCAATAACCACCCTAACTAGGTCTTGACCTGTGGAATTGTGCTACTGGAGATGACTGGTTTACCTTGTACAGGTACCCTTAATAAATACCAGAAATTGTGAAGAGTAATCGTCAATTCCCCAAAATGCATATGGAAACTATTTGTTTCCGGGCATGTTCAGCTCAAAATACATACAATCTCGCAAGTGCATGAAACCTGATGCCATTACGTAGTTCTTAGGCTGTTCATCAATAATATCCCACGTAATCACCCTATCGGCACTAGTCATTCTTTTTAAGGGTTGTCGTTCCTAATGAAAAAAACATAATACATATTAGTATAAAATATTAATATAATTTTTAATAAGAATAAAAATAAATAAATTATTATTACCTTGTCATTCCATATCGCATGTGTGACGTGACCACGAAAGCCAACCAGTAAATCAACTATGGTGGGCCCACCAGGAAATGGATATGTCAACTTCCAGTAATCATCCCCATGACCCTGTCCTCTACCTCGACAACCTACTCGTGCAGGTACTGGACCTCCTCTTTGTCATGTAACCCTTCTACGTGGAACAGTCTCCTCCTCCTCCTCATTTACCTCCTCCTCCTCCTGAGGCTGCTCAGGGTGCTCAGAACCCCCTTCTCCCTGAAACGACCTAAAATTAATTTCGGTCATTGCCTTACCCTTTTCCTTTCCCAGAATCATGACTCGACTATTGACAAGGGACGAGTCATGAGTAGACTCAAAGTGAAGCGCCCTATCCACCCGAATCCTAGCCTCGACCTCAAGAACCTAATAAATATTTAAAAAAAGAGGGGGGACAGTAACGGGAATAATAGGGGGAACATGATCAAAAAGTGGTGAATAGTCGAGTGAGCCAGAAGTGGAAAAATCGATCAACCCCAAGATCACGGTGCTTTTATTCCTGCAACTGTTGTCATTCATACTCTAGCCGCATCCTATTCCGTTGTTGATCTCTAACAATGTGGCGCGACATTCTCCTAGATCGCGCAGACGCAGCGATATATCGGTCTTTAAGTCTACCTGAATATTATGAGTAGTCATCATCACCTACAGGCCTCTTCCCGAGATTTCTAACACCACCGCCTGACATCTACATATCACCGTAAAAACATGACATTAACGTAATTTATATTAACGTAATACCAATGAAGTTATAAATTAAAGTAATACAAATAATTATAACATTCAAATAACATAACACATATGAATTTAACTTGTACAACAAAAATATCTTAAATACAAATAAATTAATTTTTGCAAATAATAGTTACTAATCTTAATACTAATTTAATCAACAAAAATATAATATAATTTAGAATAAAATGTCATAAAAATAACTAAAGAATAACATTGCAATGATAATTAACATAATTAGACAAATTAACGTCATAAATTTGATTATAATTAACATAATTTAACTTATCAGTCATAAATAAAATAAAATAAAATTAAGTGTTTAACAAAAAATAAACAAAATATAGGGAAAGTATAAACAAACTAAAAATATGATCTTAGAGGGTTAAATGAAAATTTACAAAACTAAGGGGGAAAGAAAATTAAAGTGTGTAAATTTTAACATTAAAAAAACATAACACAAATGAATTTAATTTGTGTGTAATTAATATATAATAATTCAAACTTAATATATGATGTCATAAATATTAATTTTTGCAATTAATATTTAAAATCTTAAATAAAAAAAATAAATTATGTAAAACATAACATTAAATTAAATTAATTTATATAAATTTATAAACTAAAATTAAAAAAATATTTATAACATTCATTAATGTAATTTTAATTGTTCATGCTAATATTATTTAAAATCGTGTAATTAATATATAATAATTTTATTAAAATATCACAAAATAAATTTAATTTGTCCAAATTTTAGTTTATAATCATATTACTAATTAAGTCAACAATTATATTAATTTCAAAACTAAAATTAAATAATATGAAATTATATATTTATTAAACGATTTTAAATTATAAACTTAAACTAAATTATATAAAATTATATATTAAACTAAAATTATATATTAATAATTATATAAAACTATATATTAATAATTATATAAAATTATATATTATATATTATATACAATTATATATTATTAATAATTATACTAAAAAAAAATTCCAAAAAAAAAGGCCTGCTAGTGGTGGGGATCTGGTAGAGCTCTGGCGGGGGCGGGCGGTTGTCAATTATAAGACCCCCAGGGGTGGGCGGTTTTCTAAGTTTCAAACCCTTGGGGGGTGGTCCTCCTTGGTTCTATTAAAGCCTTAACGGATCTGTTAAATTTTTAACGAAATTTTGAAATTAAGGGGTGAAATTGAAAAAAAAAGTAGAAATAACTGATCCGTTAACTATAACCGCCTAGTCTTGGTGGAGTTTCGGCTAAGCTTGCCTGGGCTAGGTGGTCCTATCATTTCCAGATCTTTTTTTTTTTTCATTTATAACAGAATATTATCAAAATATAATGTTAATAAATACAATAACAAGCGCAAAAAATAGATATGTAGACAGAAAAGGTGTTGAAAACATTTATGTGCATGCATTGTTATTGTGATTATCGTGGTTCATGGTGTTGATTTGATGAGTCATAAACTCATGATTTTGTGTTTCGGTGCTTCACTTTCTTGCATTGTTTCGTAGCGTAAACTGATCCGAAATGAAAGAGATGAACCATGATACATTATACCTAGATGTACATGATGTTATAGAGGTCTCATGTTGTTAAATCGGATTTTAAAAAAATAGTATACATTGTGTTAATTGAAAGTTACAAAACGAAAAGTTGTTGAAATTGTGTTCGGTTTCGTGAACTTTCTCGTGACTTTAAATCGATCCAAGATTGATATCAAACCCTTGGGAACATTCTTTGATGTGTTATAAGTGTTGTACAATCATACCTAGGGGTGTATGAGTGATCGAATCGAGAAAACGGAGCAAAACGGAAAAACTGCGCAAAGCTGTGAACAGTGCGCGCCCTAGCGCGCCGTGTACGGACAGCATGGCTAGATTTTGTGTTTTTTGGTTTTTCTTTGATTCCCACCTCATGCTTTGGCTTCCTTATCTGATAAAAAATGTGATAAACCTTGGAAGAACATACTCTAACACCTTTAACTCAGAAAACCCTCAAAAATCTCGATCTCTCAAATTCTCTAAAAATCCTCATAAAACTCCACTTTTTGACATAGGGTTTGTGTGTGTTCTTGCAAGTGTTTTGTTCTTCCAACCAAGGCAGCAACAAGGGGCATGTTTAGGGGAGTTTGTGGCTATTTTAACCACTGAAATATAGGGGAGAAACAAGGGTTTAGCTCTTTGATTTGGTAAGGGACCATTAACTTGTTCATGTTTGTGTTTAATCGGTTTATTTCGGCTATTATCAATTGCTAAGTTGTTATTATGGAAAGTTTGTGATTTTCAGCCATGCTATGATGTTTATTAGACTGATATGATTATGGGTATGCGTTAATAAAGTGTGTTGATGTTCATATGAGCATTGAAAGTGTTGTTAATCACGTGTATACTTCGAATTGGTGAAATCGGCAAGAATTAGACTTGAACAAAGTATGTGACATGGCTGAGATTTAGGGTTTGTGACTTGATATTGAATGATTTGAGATGGTTAAAGTGTTCAATAATGTTGATTTGTGAATATAGAACTCGAATTGATCCTTGGAGGATAACCGAAATGCCGAATTTGTAACCAAAAATGGAATAAAGTGTGAACGTGAACTTGACTAACCGGATGTGCACATTCGAACACTAACTTTCAGGGGGTTTAGGTTGACTACCGATTGTCATGGGGCGGAGTGCAGTGATAGTCGGGTTGTGGCGACCTTTATCCGGCCTGTCTCCCTATTTCTGGCCAAAGTAGGGTTTACACCACATAGATGTTGGACACGAGTGGTGTTGTCACATGGATGCCAAGGTTGTAGGGACTCGGGGCATGTTGACTTGTTCCGCGGAATATCTGATATATGAATTACATGATCACAATGATTTGATATGAACTTCAAAGCTGAATGGTGTATAAGGGGAACCGGTGAGTCGGAGGTGTACCTCGACTCTTATATCCTGTTACATGTTATCTTTACTTGTTAAATACATGATATGAACTGTTGTTATCTCATTACTTTGTAGGTTGGTCATTATTTCCAACTGGTATGGGACAGTTGGCAGTCGTGATCCTTCTTACGCTAGTAATGGGACTTAGTTGGTTATTGAGTATGCTGATTACTTGTGACTTAATTTGTTATAACTTATGTTGATTATATGCTGCTTGTGTTAGCATCTATTACTGTTGCATACATGCATAACATGCATAAGTTTAGTGGAATCTTACTGGTTCATAGTTGACTCACTTTTTCATTATTGTTTTTCCTTAGATCGAAGCGAGGCGAAGGGTTCGCGTACGTGAGGCTGTGCAACTGTTGTATTTTAGCTTAGATTTGCTTGAATCCATAACCTAAAAGTCTAAGACAAGGTGACTAATGGGCCTGCGTGTCTGTTAGTGTGGCAACTTGTACTTAGGCATAGCTTGAATAGCTTAGAGTTGCTAATTGTATAAGTCTTGAAGAAGATAGCCTATAGGACATCGGACGTCCTCTGCACAAATAGGTAAAATATGATTCAGCAGTCTTACTTTGATATCGGACAAGCTCGTACAAGCCAAGCTTTATCTGCTATATTGAAGAACTCCAAGAACGTCCGATGGTCATCTGCTGAAGATATGTCCTAACTCAAAGATCTCATTAATTGCGATACAACGTTAACCTGCAAAACGCATTCAATGAAGCTTTCCATTCTTGGCATACAATTCAGAAAAGGACATTCTGCCTGCAAGCACAGTCTACCCATTTTTGGCAAAATGTCAGGTGACAGACTGGAACTTGCAGAACCGCCTATCAGAGCTCAACAACACCATTAGAGCATTAAATGCTCTTGAATTCAAATTGAGCAACTCATGAAGATCTCCAACGGCTCCAAGGTCACTCCTGCATATAAAAGGAGACTTCATGGCAGCATATATAAGGCTTTGGAACCACTCCAACTACTGAATCTCCATAGTCTTCAAGTTCTTAAAAGCTTAAACGTCCTATCTGTATACTTTCATTGAAGAGCTTCTCACTTAGACGTTTAGTCCATTAAAGCTCTTCATTGATTGCAACACTTAGCTTTTTCATAGCTCACGAGAATTATATCTTATTGATATCAATTCTCCCACACAAACACTTGGTCAACAATATTTTGTACACTATCCATTAGAGATTTAGTTTGTAAAATATCTAGTGGAAAACTTAGTACACGTTTTTCAAATCCAAAGTTGACCACTTTGGTTGTGGACGTAGCACTTATTCATAAGTGTGAACCATATTAAATACTCTGTCTACTTGTGTGTGATTGTGAATGATTTGTGTTGCTTAAATTTCCAGATTTCCAAAACTGTTGAGAACCGCTGATCTTATTCTGTGAAGATCAGCCATTTCCAACTTGTCCTATACTTCACAAGACTTCCGCCTGCAAAATTTTTCTAACTTAAGTGAAGTAAGATTTTTGAATCAAATTTCAAAAATTGGATATAGGCTATTCAACCCCCCCTTCTAGCCTATATTGAGCAACCGTGGACCTAACAATTGGTATCAGAGCTTAACTCTTTGAAAACTTGTTTTTCCGAGATTAACCTCTTGAGAGATTAAAGATCATGGCTGCTCACCAAATGTTGGAAACTTCAAACGTGAACCATTGTCCTGTCTTGGATGAAGTTCACTTTGACATCTGGAAAGATAAAGTCAAAAGACATATGAATTCAATTGACAAACGTTTGTGGAAATGTGTCACAGATGGACCCAGAATTCCAATGAAGCCCAATACACTGGCCGCGGTAGATGCAACTGCTGAACCTGAAGTACCAAAGCCAGAAGAGGAGTGGGATGATGAAGACAGAAAGAATGATGCTCTGGATGGAAAGGCCATCAACATCATTACTAGCTGTGTCGATATAAGCACGTACCAGCAGATTATCAACCTGAACACAGCAAAGGAAATGTGGGAAGCCATCCTTGAATATCTTGAAGGTGATGGTGAGACAAAGAATAACAAATTATACACCTGCATCCAGAAGTTTGACTCCTTCAAAAAGGATCCCAAAGAGTCTCTACGAAGCGCCTATGACAGATTCTATGAGGTAGTCAACTCTTGCTATTCCTTAGGAAAGAAGTATGAAAAGAAAGAAATAAACATGAGATTTCTAAATGCACTAGGCGTTTATGGCATGTTAAAATTACGCCATGAAAGAGTCAAAAGATTTAAACAAACCGACTCTTAGAAACCTTTATGCTAGTCTTTCAGTTTATGAGCTTGAGATCCAACAAGCTCAAGAATTGGAAAAGAGTTTCAAAAACTTGTCCCTACCACCTATCTCGAACCTTCTGCTCAAAACCCGATGAAACACCTTCTACATCCGTGAAGATGATGATATTCTTTCGACGAAGCCTTTGCTATGTTTGTAAAGAAATATCAACGTTTCAAAAGGTTTAATAAACCATCATCACATAGGCAGTCTTCTCACAAAACTGCCGTTCCTTATAAAACAACTGCTCAACCGAAAAGTTCGCTCCTTATAAATCGCAGATCACCAAAAGGACAATGAGCTAGTTTGTTTTAATTGTAGAAACCAGGCCACTTTGCGTCTCAATGTCCTAAGCCAAAGTATGAATTTTATAAGAAACGTCCCGAGTCTAAATTTCAAAAACAAAAAGGGATGGTGGTGAAGACATTGATGAAAGCAATCTACCTACTTGGTGTGACACCGACACGATGAGGATGACTCCTGTGATTTTGAAGAAGCCAACATATGCCTTATGGCCGGGAGTCACCACATGATTCGTGAGGTCACTACCATTTCAACAAAATGACAGTGATGATGATGATGAGTTCAATGACCCATCAAAGGGAGAGCTCATCAAAGCAAACAAGGATATGCTGGAAGAATTTTCAAAATTCAAAGCTGCCTATGTAAAACTTGCCAAGAAGCATGAACTAGCAGTCTCTGAGAAATCAACCTTGATGTTTAAGATCAAAGATCTTGATAGACAGCAAGCTGAAAGTATCAAATTGCAAAAAGAGAACAAATCTTTGACTGAAAAAGTGGATTTCCTACTTGAACACATCAAGAAGATAAATTCTGAAAAAGATGACCTTCAAAAGGTTGTCAATACTTGGAATAACTCTAAAGGAAACTTTGATACCATTCTCTTAAACCAAAAAACTTTAGATGACAAAACTGGTATCGGTTTCCAAAGTGAGTTCAATGTAGGTAGTCCTTCTAGTTCTCAAAAAGATGAGACATCTGAAGTAAGTGCTGAAGAATCGGCTGTAGAAGTTTCTTATGACCAGCAGTCTCCCAAAAGGCAAGGACTTGGCTTTAACAAAGTTCCTTTTGTTTATCCCAAGAACATAAAAGATAAGCCCAAAAGAAAGCAATCTGCCAATAATGACTCTGCTAATAGGGAGTCTGAGCAACTGAAACCTGTCATTAGTCACCCTAAGGAAACAGGGATGACTAATAGCAAGTCTAGGAATTCTCAGCTCAAACCTATTAAATTTGTCAAAGGCAAGACTGCTGATCTCAACACTGCCTATAAATGGGCAAAAGAAGTGAATTCTGTCGATAAAAAGCTTAAAGGACATGTGCCTGTAAATACAAAATCTTTTGATAAGAGGTCTACTTATGGTAAACCTAACATCAACAAGAAAAGGCATTATCAGCCTAAGTCCTATAGGCCAATTATCAGCAGAAAGATCATTCCAAAGACTGCTGATAATAGGAAACCTCAAAAAGAAATCATTACTCATGTTGAAGGATTTCACAAATGCTCTTTCTGCAAAAACTATGGTCATGAGATTCATGAATGCCTTCTGAGATTCACACCTAAATCTAGAGGATTTACTCCTCCAAAGGTTAAACAGTGTGGATCCCAAAGGTTGCTAACCTTGAGGACCCAAAAATAAAGGGGACCATATTCTTAAATGTCTATATTTCAGAATGCTTTATGGTGTCAATGAAGAAGAGAAAGATCTATGGTATCTAGACAGTGGATGCTCAAAGCATATGATGGTGATCCAAATCTTCTCTCAAGTATTGTTGAAGCAAAGGGTCCTCGGTCATCTTTGGAGACAACTCAAAGGGAAGACCATTGGATATGGAAGCATAATAGAGGAAATCTCTCCATCAACAAAGTCTCTCGGTTGAAGGTTTAAAGCACAATCCGAGCATATCACAATTCGTGATAAAGGTCTAACTGTCGGTTTTCCTCTAGTCAATGTCTCATAAAGGACAATGAGACATGTTCAACTATCTTGGATTCGAAAAGGGAATGTCTATCTTGTTGACCTAAATGCTGTTGGAAGAAAATCAAATCTATGCTTGGTTGCTAAGTCATCATCTGACAACAGCTGGTTGTGGCACAAAAGGCTTAGTCATCTAAATTTCAAATACCTGGAGAAGCTATCAAAAGACAATCTAGTTGTCGGCTTGCCTAAGATATCAGCTGAATCACACAGTCTCTGCAGAGCATGTCAACTGGGCAAACTACACAAATCTTCTTTCAAAAGCAAGCCTTGCCTATCAACAACCAGACCTCTATAGCTCTTGCACATGGATCTGTTTGGACCTGTAACTACTACAAGTCTTGGTGGCAGCAAATATACTCTTGTGGTAGTTGATGATTACTCAAGATTCACTTGGGTAGAGATGATGTCCTCCAAAGATGAAGCATATGACATCATTACTGAACTCTTTAGAAGACTACAAACTCAGAAGCTGGATGATATCTCTGATGTCAGATCAGACAATGGAACAGAGTTCAAGAACAATGGTGTAGCCAAATATTGTGATGACCATGGAATTGGTCACAATTTCTCTGCAGTTGGCACACCTCAACAAAATGGAGTTGCTGAAAGGAAAAACAGAACTCTCATTGAAGCAGGAAAAACAATGATTCTTTGAAGCAAAGCGCCTATGTATTTACGGGCGGAAGTGAACACACGCTTCACACAAAACAGTCCATCATAAGCAAATTTCATAACAAAACTCCATATGAAATATGGAGAGGCCGAGCTCCCAACATTGGATTCTTTAAAATATTTGGTTGTAAATGCTATGTTCTTTACAATGGTAGAGAACATAGAGGTAAATTTGAATCCAAAAGTGATGAAGGAATTTTTCTGGGATATGCCAAGTTTTCAAAAGCATACAGAGTTTACAATAAAACTTCACTAAAGTTGTTGAATCGTACATGTTTCTTTTGATGAATTTGATTTCATTGGGCCACATTTGGCTCCTAAGGTTACTAATGATTCGATGAATATGAGGCAGTAACGGCCAAGTCCAGATCTGCGATCCTCCTTCTTCACAAGAGCTTCCAAGAGTCAACTGTTAGAATCCTCAAACGAACCAACAAATGAACACTCGAAAACCCTGAATCCCTTTGCCTTCCACACCGAAGTCATACAACCTACCTTGGAATTAACCTACCCTTAGAAAACCAAGCTTTACTTCTACTTCTCAAGAATCCAACTCTGCCGATGCAATAGGACAAGTTCAACTGCGAAGTTAGGGAAGTAAAAGATCATCCTATCACTCAAATCATTGGAGATCTTAATGTTGGTGTTCAAACTAGACAAGCTTCAAGGAATGAATGCATGTATTCTACTGCATTTGTATCTAACATCGAACCCAAAAAGATTGATGAAGCTCTGGAAGATCCAAGCTGGGTAGAAGCTATGCAAGAAGAGCTAAACCAATTTGATAGATGCCAAGTCTGGTCACTGGTACCTAGGCCTAAAGAACAAACAGTTATTGGCACAAAGTGGGTTTTCAGAAACAAAATGGATGAAAACGGCAATATTACAAGAAACAAGGCAAGACTGGTAGCCCAAGGATATAGACAGGAGGAGGGTATTGACTATGATGAGACATTTGCTCTGTTGCAAGATTAGAGGCTATCGATTATTCTTGGCCTATGCCTCTTTCAAAGACTTCAAAGTTTATCAAATGGATGTAAAGAGTGCTTTTCTGAATGGAGAACTTCAAGAAGAAGTCTATGTAGAGCAACCTCCTGGATTCATAAACTGCTCAAGAAGAGAAGATGTCTACAAGCTGAGGAAAGCCCTTTATGGACTCAAACAAGCTCCAAGAGCCTGGTATGAGACCCTTTCAAAGTTCTTGACATCTCAAGGCTTTGTAAGAGGTCAAATTGACACTACTCTTTTCATTTTGAAACATAAAGGTCATTCCTTACTTGTTCAAATTTATGTTGATGATATTATCTTTGGTTCTACTAATGAAAATCTTTGCAAAAGGTTTGAAAAGCTTATGCGAGTAAATTTGAGATGAGCATGATGGGAGAGCTCAATTTTTCTTGGTCTTCAAATTCAACAAAGTTCAAATGGTATCTTCATCAATCAAGCCAAATATGCAAAGGATGTTATCAAGAAATTTGGTCTTGAAAATGCAAACGACTTGACTCCTATGGCTACTAATTGCCATCTTGACAAAGATGAGAAGGGCAAGAAAGTGGACATGACTCTCTGAGGCATGATTGGTTCACTTTTATACTTAGCTGCTAGTAGGCGATATCATGTTTTTGTTTGTGTTTGTGCTAGATTTCAAGCTGATCCAAAGGAGTCTCACCTACAAGCAGTCAAAAGAATCATCAGATATCTGATAGATACTCCCAATTTGGGAATCTGGTATCCTAGAGATTCATCTTTTAATCTTATAGGCTATTCGATGCTGATTTTTTGCATGTAAAGTTGACAGGAAAAGCACAAGTGGGACTTGTCAATTCTTAGGAAATAGACTTGTCTCATGGGCGGAAGAAGCAAACCTCGTCTCAACTTCAACAAGCAGAGAATACATAGGCTGCTGGTAGCTGCTGCTCACAATTGCTGTGGATCAAACAGCAACTTGTTGATTATGAGATTTCGACTAATAATTGTCCTATACTGTGTGACAACACGTCAGCAATCTCAGTATCTCAAAATCCTGTCATGCACTCCAAGACAAAGCACATTGATGTGAGATATCACTTTCTTAAAGACCATGTTGAAAAAGGTAACATTAGCATGCAATATGTGCCTACAGAGAATCAGGTAGCAGACATCTTCACAAAACCACTTGATTCAACCAGGTTTGCATTTTTAAGAGGAGAGCTTGGTATGCTTGACCTCAATCCTTAACCTCTTTGACTAACTATTTAAATCATTTTACAAAATTGTCTAAATGGTCTGCAAATTGAAACTCTGCCGAGAAATTGGACAATACTGAATAAGTTCTTACATGTCCAAGTCGGCAGTCTTTATATAAAATAGGCAGACCTAAGCGCGTCGTGCAATCAGTCATTCATCAGGTCATAAATGCGGACTTCAAAAATTATCAAATACAATTTATTAACTTGTCAGAAGTACAAAAAGGCGAAAGATACAGTATTTCTTCACATTTTTCAAAAACCGCCATTTGCGAGTTTTCAAAAACCTCTCGACTTCCAATCTGTAATCTTCCCAAATCTTCTCAAAACTTCGAATTTCTCTGGTTCTCTAGCAGAAATCATCAATGGTAATGATTTCTACACCTTCTAATTCACTTAAATCAAGTTTTATGATTTGCATTAACCTAATTTGTGCTATTTCGAACTATACTTCATTGATGAACTGCAAAATCTTGAAATTGATGTTTGAATCTTGTTTATGTAGCATAAAATTGTGACTTCGGATTTCTGTGATGATATGTCTTTAGCTTTCACAATCCTGTTTACTTAAAAGTGACAAAATAGGAAGATATTTTGAAACCCAGTTCATGAACTGTTCTTGTCATTTGTCATCATACGAACATGTTTTAGGTTTTAATCTGAACAGTACCTGTTTGTGTTAATATCGGCTGTTCACTCACATCGGCTGTATTTAATCATACCTTCTTATATCTATGTGCTGTTCTCATATCCTCCAACTGTATAGGCAAGGACTAAATCTTCCAAGGCTACCGACACAACATCATCCTCTGCATCTGCTAAGCCATCTAGGGCTAAACAAGCTGAAAATCTTCCACTAAGAATCCTTCCCAGGTCAGGTTATCATCCTGGGATGACAATCGACCGAGATTCCATTATCGCACATCCGGTGATGCCTGCTAAGGATTTAAGAATGTGGGCTTCTTCCCTTGTTCCAACTCAACGACACCCACTACAATCTTTAGCCGAGGATTTATACAAGGATGATTCGCCTCCTCCTCCGGCTAATGCCTCGAACCGGTCAACCTAAGCTACATCAAGGTTACATCGAGGCCATTACATCAAATTGACCTATAAGGATATTGGGGCAATCCTTGAGCGCCTATTGAAGGCAAACTAGACTTAACCGATCTTGAATCTACTCTTGCTTGGGAAATGATGCGAGGATCGCTCAACTGAAAGGTTCTACGAGATGTCCAAATCTCTTCCCGAAAATGCTTATCACATCGGTCACCGATCGATAAGAGCATTCTCTTCAAGAATGGGGCAAGAGACATTTTTACATCTCAACAACTTCGTGGACCAAAGCTGTGATTCTTGGCTTAAGCGGGCAAAAATTGTTTCTCTATGCTGTCTCAAAGTGTTGCCGACGTCCAATCCAACCCTCCATGCGACGACCTTTCGTAAGGGTCATCAATGTCATTCTTCGCAGATTTGAAGAGATCGATGATAAAGTTATCACGACGATCTCATCAAGGTGTCTAACACCTATGTTTTCACTGTCAACAACGTTACCCGCTATCGGGATGATATGGCAAAACGAACAATCGTAGTGGTCTTTTTGCCGCTTCTTCTTCTAGTGGCACTTCTACCCAAGCCGGCAAGGGTAGCGAAAAGTCACATGTTACGAGGCGAGCCCGCGAGGAGGAGCCTAAACCTATAGGTGAGCTTCCGAGAACTTTGATCTCGGCAAACTTGATCATGATCCTTATGAACCTTCGAGCCTCCTTCCAAAAGGCCAAACATTCCTCCTCTCTCACCCTCCGTCTCAAGAAAAACCGCAAATCTCGCACTAGATCGAGGTTGAAAAGGATACCTCTAATTTCAAACCCTTGAGATCTCTCCAAACTCAATCTCAAACAGACTCTCCATCCCACGGATGAATCTTTTGGTCCGGATGTAACATCGCTTGCTCCTTCCACACCTGTGTTGCACTTTGTTTTCTCTCCAGCCGTTTCCCATCTGCTTGTTCCCCACGGCAGTTCCCACCAAATCCTCTCCACTTCTATACCTTCCTCTTCACCACAAAGTCCACTCATGGCAAGCGCATTAAAAGAGTGCAAAGAAAGAGTGCACCGAAGAACCTGGCGATATAGCCTCTTCACCACTTCACCACCTCTACCTACTACCACTACCACCTCACTTACTTCCTCACCTCCTTCCTCTGCTCCTTTCAAACAACCACCACACGAACCATCTATCTCACTGCCATCATCTCTCAACCACCTTCCTCCAAACGCCCTATCTCTCCCTCTTCGACACCTACCCCAAACGCTCAAGACCACCCCTAGCCACTACATCACGAGGTGCGGGATCTGCTTGTCCTTGGGACAGCAGCCTAAGCCCAACTCTGCGATTCGACCCCTACCTTTCTACCCTTGACTACCCCAGGAAAATTCCTGCCGGCCTATGTCTGCGGTGAAATTATCTTTAAATGGGGTGCTTTCTATGAACCTCTTCCTCCAGCCTGGTCCCAGCAATTCTTCTCTCACAACTCTGCGGTGCAAGATCTCATGATCTTCAACCAATGGGTTGCAATTCACAAGGACCTAGGCCTTCCTCTCCCCACGAATCAACCGTCTCTTCCTTCTCTCTCTACCTAAACCACCGTCTTCACTCTTATCGCCATCCTTCCATCCTTCTTCACCTGTGGTCTACAACTTCATTGATGTAGTCACCACTTACCTTGGCTTCAACCCTTTCATCCCTATTCTATACCGTTCACCTCATCCTATCTCTATCCCTACTCCTTTTCTCATTGGTCGTCTCGGCCTCGATCCCTCTCATCCTTCCATATTATCCATCCCTTCGTCGACCTACTAGCCAATCCCTTCCCTCCACCAGCCATATTTCCCTATCCTCCTCCAGCCCTTCTCCATCATCCTCCAGTCAATCCCAGTCTTCCTCCAGCCCTCCTTCCCCTTCAGTAGGTCCATCCTCTCCTCAGTGAGTCATCGACTCGTCGATACCTATCCTAGCTGTGGTTCATAAATTTTTGAAAGACTTTGAGGTCATCTCTGTCGACGACCAAGGCCCTGCACCGCTCTCTGCGAGATCAGTCTCACATCACCCATGTCCAGTGTCGCATGACCCAAGTAATGGAAATTTCAAGGGTGCCAAGGCCGCTTTGATGCTGCCTACGGTCCATCTCCGCCGGCCAGCGCTCTTGCTAGCCAAATCTCCGCATCTTCCTCCTCGACCTCGCCATCTTCAAAACCAATTGGGACAACATCGCCACTAAGATGATGCAGATCGTCGACATGATTGAAGCCGGTTACAAGCTTGTGCTTCACTCTCAACGCGGGCGAATCGCTCTGTTCACTCCGTGCGGGCGACGCGCAATCTTACATCCAAGCACTTAGCCTTCTATCGCAGGGCACATCACTACTTCCACCCGTCTTGCTCTCATTGATACATCGCTTGCGTCCATGAAGGAGGAGATGGCTAGACTCAACAATGATCAGCGGACTAGGCTCATTGAGCATAATGCACTACTAAAACAAAAAACGATGATCTGTCCTGCATTGGGCGATACAAAAGAAGAGTTAGCCGAGGTCAAACAGAAAAACATCGATCTCTCCTACGACTTGGCCGACGCAAAGATGAATTAGCGAAGCCAAAGAAGAAATTGCAAAACTAAAGGCTGCTTGCGACTCTAGATGGACATCAAGAGGCTATGAGCAATCTTCATCGAGGCGAGGTAGTCGTGCATCATCTAGGTCATCCTCTCGATCGGCCGATAAATTTTTGGTATAATCTTTTGCAAAAACTTTGTAATTAAACTCCGTGTTTAATTCACAATGTTTATATTTTAAAATTTTCATGCTTTTTATGAGCTGCTTATTATGTGAATGCATGAAAATTAAACCAGCAGTTTAAAGACATGTCCTATATTGCCTATTTATGTATGTTTTTAAATTCGGTCTAATTACAAGTGTCGATGCTTAATTTCCTATTTGTAAACACTTTGTAATTCTTGAATACAATGACACGTATGTAAGTTCATCTAGGGCATGCTTATTTAATATATCAATCTTTCAAGCATGTTATTACTAGACTTGAACTTGGTCAGTGATATTGTATTCGTAGGGTCATGGACTCAAGCAAATAGGAGGAGATTGTTGTATTTTAGCTTAGATTTGCTTGAATCCATAACCTAAAAGTCTAAGACAAGGTGACTAATGGGCTGCGTGTACATTAGTGTGGCAACTTGTACTTAGGCATAGCTTGAATAGCTTAGAGTTGCTAATTGTATAAGTCTTGAAGAAGATAGCCTATAGGACATCGGACGTCCTCTGCACAAATAGGCAAAATTTGATTCAGCGGTCTTACTTTGATATCGGACAAGCTCGTACAAGCCAAGCTTTATCGCAATGTTGAAGAACTCAAGAACGTCCGATAGTCATCTGTGAAGATATGTCCTAACTCAAAGATCTCATTAATTGCGATACAACGTTAACTGCAAACGCATTCAATGAAGCTTTCCATTCTTGGCATACAATTGAGAAAAGGACATTGCAGCACGTCTACCTATTTTTGGCAAAATGTCGGTGACAGGCTGGAACTTGCGGAACCGCCTATCGAGCTCAACAACACCATTAGAGCATTAAATGCTCTTGAATTCAAATTGAGCAACTCATGAAGATCTCCAACGGCTCAAGGTCCTCCTGCATATAAAAGGAGACTTCATGGCAGCATTATAAGGCTTCAACCACTCCAACTACTGAATCTCCATAGTCTTCAAGTTCTTAAAAGCTTAAACGTCCTATCGTATACATTCATTGAAGAGCTTCACACTTAGACGTCTAGTCCATTAAAGCTCTTCATTGATTGCAACACTTAGCTTTTCATAGCTCACGAGAATTGTATCTTATTGATATCAATTCTCCCACACAAACACTTGGTCAACAAAATTTTTGTACACAATCCATTAGAGATTTAGTTTGTAAAATATCTAGTGGATAAACTTAGTACACGATTTTCAAATCCAAAGTTGACCACTTTGGTTGTGGACGTAGCACTTATTCATAAGTGTGAACCATATTAAATACTGTCTACTTGTGTGTGATTGTGAATTATTTGTGTTGCTTAAATTTCAGATTTCCAAAGCTTGAGAACCGTGATCTTATTCGTGAAGATCGGCCATTTCAACTTGTCCTATACTTCACAAGACTTCCGCTGCAAAATTTTTCTAACTTAAGTGAAGTAAGATTTTTGAATCAAATTTCAAAAATTGGATATAGGCTATTCAACCCCCTTCTAGCCTATATTGAGCAACCTTGGACCTAACAATTGGTATCGAGCTTAACTCTTTGAAAACTTGTTTTTCGAGATTAACCTCTTGAGAGATTAAAGATCATGGCTGCTCACCAAATGTTGGAAACTTCAAACGTGAACCATTGTCTGTCTTGGATGAAGTTCACTTTGACATCTGGAAAGATAAAGTCAAAAGACATATGAATTCAATTGACAAACGTTTGTGGAAATGTGTCAGATGGACCCGAATTCCAATGAAGCCCAATACAGCGGCGCGGTAGATGCAAGCTGGCTGAACACGAAGTACCAAAGCCAGGAAGAGGTGGGATGATGAAGGCAGAAGAATGATGCTCACGGATGGAAAGGCCATCAACATCATTACTAGCTGTGTGATATAAGCACGTACCGGCAGATTATCAACTTGAACACGCAAAGGAAATGTGGGAAGCCATCCTTGAATATCTTGAAGGTGATGGTGAGACAAAGAATAACAAATTATACACTGCATCCGAAGTTTGACTCCTTCAAAAGGATCCCAAAGAGTCTCTACGAAGCGCCTATGATTCTATGAGGTAGTCAACTCTTGCTATTCCTTAGGAAAGAAGTATGAAAAGAAAGAAATAAACATGAGATTTCTAAATGCACTAGGCGGTTTATGGCATGTTAAAATTACGCCATGAAAGAGTCAAAAGATTTAAACAAATTGACTCTTAGAAACCTTTATGCTAGTCTTTCGGTTTATGAGCTTGAGATCCAACAAGCTCAAGAATTGGAAAAGAGTTTCAAAACTTGTCCTACCGGCCATATCTCTTGAACCTTCTGTTCAAAAACGATGAAACACCTTCTACATCCGGTGAAGATGATGATATTCTTTCGACGAAGCCTTTGCTATGTTTGTAAAGAAATATCAACGTTTCAAAAGGTTTAATAAATCATCATCACATAGGCGGTCTTCTCACAAAGCCGTTCCTTATAAAACATGCTCAACAGAAAAGTTCGCTCCTTATAAATCGGCCAGACCAAAAGGACAATGAGCTAGTTTGTTTTAATTGTAGAAACAGGCCACTTTGCGTCTCAATGTCCTAAGCCAAAGTATGAATTTTATAAGAAACGTCGAGTCTAAATTTCAAAAACAAAAAGGGATGGTGGTGAAGACATTGATGAAAGCAATCTACCTACTTGGTGTGACACGACAGCGATGAGGATGACTCTGTGATTTCTTTGAAGAAGCCAACATATGCCTTATGGCCGGGAGTCACCACATGATTGGTGAGGTCACTACCATTTCAACAAAATGGGTGATGATGATGATGAGTTCATGACCCATCAAAGGGAGAGCTCATCAAAGCAAACAAGGATATCTTTGGAAGAATTTTCAAAATTCAAAGCGCCTATGTAAAACTTGCCAAGAAGCATGAACTAGCGTCTACGAGAAATCAACCTTGATGTCTAAGATCAAAGATCTTGATAGACAAGTTGAAAGTATCAAATTGCAAAAGAGAACAAAACTTTGGTGAAAAAGTGGACTTCCTACTTGAACACATCAAGAAGATAAATTAGAAAAGATGACCTTCAAAAGGTTGTCAATACTTGGAATAACTCTAAAGGAAACTTTGATACCATTCTCTTAAACCAAAAAACTTTAGATGACAAAGCGGTATCGGTTTCCAAAGTGAGTTCAATGTAGGTAGTCCTTCTAGTTCTCAAAAGATGAGACATACGAAGTAATTCTTTGAAGAATCGGTTGTAGAAGTTTCTTATGACCAGCGGTCTCCCAAAGGCAAGGACTTGGCTTTAACAAAGTTCCTTTTGTTTATCCCAAGAACACAAAAGACAAGTCCAAAGAAAGCAATCGCAATAATGACTCTGCTAATAGGAGTCGAGCAAGCTGAAACTGTCATTAGTCACCCTAAGAACGAGGATGACTAATAGCAAGTCTAGGAATTCTCGGCTCAAACCTATTAAATTTGTCAAAGGCAAGGTGCGATCTCAACCTTGCCTATAAATGGGCAAAAGTGAGTGCATTCGATAAAAAGCTTAAAGGACATGTGCTGTAAATACAAAATCTTTTGATAAGAGGTCTACTTATGGTAAACCTAACATCAACAAGAAAAGGCATTATCGACCTAAGTCCTATAGGCCAATTATCGTGAAAAGATCATTCAAAGCTGATAATAGGAAACCTCGAAATCATTACTCATGTTGAAGGATTTCACAAATGCTCTTTTCTGCAAAAACTATGGTCATGAGATTCATGAATGCCTTCGAGATTCACACCTAAATCTAGAGGATTTACTCTCCCAAGGTTAAACAGGTGTGGATCCCAAAGTTGCTAACCTTGAGGACCCAAAAATAAAAGGGACCATATTCTTAAATGTCTATATTTCAGGAATGCTTTATGGTGTCAATGAAGAAGAGAAAGATCTATGGTATCTAGGAAACGGTGGATGCTCAAAGCATATATTAGTGATCCAATCTTCTCTCAGTATTGTTGAAGCAAAGGGTCCCTCGGTCATATTTGGAGACAACTCAAAGGAAGACCATTGGTTATGGAAGTATAATCAGAGGCAATCTCTCCATCAACAAAGTCTCGGTTGAAGGTTTAAAAGCACAATCTGCTGAGCATATCACATTGCGTGATAAAGGTCCCTTGTCAGTTTTCCTCTAGTCAATGTCTCATAAGGACAATGAGACATGTTCAACTATCGACTGGATTGAGAAAGGGAATGTCTATCTTGTTGACCTAAATCTTTGTTGGAAGAAAATCAAATCTATGCTTGGTTGCTAGAGTGTCATATCGACATGCGGTGGTTGTGGCACAAAGGCTTAGTCATCTAAATTTCAAATACGGAGAAGCTATCAAAAGACAATCTAGTTGTCGGTTTGCCTAAATATCAAATTTGAATCACACGATCGTCTGCAGAGCATGTCAAGCGGGCAAACTACACAAATCTTCTTTCAAAAGCAAGCCTTGCCTATCAACAACGGACCTCTACGGCTCTTGCACATGGATGCGTTTGGACTGTAACTACTACAAGTCTTGGTGGCGGCAAGTATACTCTTGTGGTAGTTGATGATTACTCAAGATTCACTTGGGGAGATGATGTCCTCCAAAGATGAAGCATATGACATCATTCGAACTCTTTAGAAGACTACAAACTCGAAAAGGTGGATATCTCGATGTCGGATCGAACAATGGAGCGAGTTCAAGAACAATGGTGTTGCCAAATATTGTGATGACCATGGAATTGGTCACAATTTCTCTGCAGTTGGCACACCTCAACAAAATGGAGTTCTGAAAGGAAAAACAGAACTCTCATTGAGCGGGAAAGACAATGATTCTTTGAAGCAAAGCGCTATGTATTTACGGGCGGAAGGAGCATTGCCTGCTTTCACAAAAAAGGTCCATCATAAACAAATTTCATAACAAAACTCCATATGAAATATGGAGGAAGCGACTCAACATTGGATTCTTTAAAATATTTGGTTGTAAATGCTATGTTCTTTACAATGGTAGAGAACATAGAGGTAAATTTGAATCAAAAGTGATGAAGGAATTTTTGGGATATGCCAAGTTTTCAAAGCATACGAGTTTACAATAAAACTTCACTAAAGTTGTTGAATACGTACATGTTTCTTTTGATGAATTTGATTTCATTGGGCCACATTTGGCTCCTAAGGTTACTAATGATTCGATGAATATGAGGCAGTGCAGAACGGCCAAGTCCCAGTCTGGCGATCCTCCTTCTTCACAAGAGCTTCCAAGAGTCAACTTTGTTAGAATCCTCAAAGCGACCAACAAATGAACACTCAAAACCACGAATCCTTTGCCTTCCACACGAGAGTCATACAACCTACCTTGGAATTAACCTACCCTTTAGAAAACCAAGCTTGACTACTTCTACTTCGAAGAATCCAACTCTGCCGGTCTGATAAGACAAGTTCAACTGCGAAGTTAGGAAGTAAAGATCATCCTATCACTCAAATCATTGGAGATCTTAATGTTGGTGTTCAAACTAGACAAGCTTCAAGGAATGAATGCATGTATTCTCTTGCATTTGTATCTAACATCGAACCCAAAAGATTGATGAAGCTCTGGAAGATCCAAGCTGGGTAGAAGCTATGCAAGAAGAGCTAAACCAATTTGATAGATGCCAAGTCTGGTCACTGGTACCTAGGCCTAAAGAACAAACGGTTATTGGCACAAAGTGGGTTTTCGAAACAAAATGGATGAAAACGGCAATATTACGAAACAAGGCAAGGCGGTAGCCCGAGGATATAGACGGGAGGAGGGTATTGACTATGATGAGACATTTGCTCTGTTGCAAGATTAGAAGCTATCGAGATTATTCTTGGCCTATGCCTCTTTCAAAGACTTCAAAGTTTATCAAATGGATGTAAAGAGTGCTTTTAGATGGAGAACTTCAAGAAGAAGTCTATGTAGAGCAACCTCCTGGATTCATAAGCGCTCAAAGAGAGAGATGTCTACAAGTGAGAGAAAGCCCTTTATGGACTCAAACAAGCTCCAAGAGCCTGGTATGAGACCCTTTCAAAGTTCTTGACATCTCAAGGCTTTGTAAGAGGTCAAATTGACACTACTCTTTTCATTTTGAAACATAAAGGTCATTCCTTACTTGTCCAAATTTATGTTGATGATATTATCTTTGGTTCTTCTAACGAAAATCTTTGCAAAAGGTTTGAAAAACTTATGCAGAGTAAATTTGAGATGAGCATGATGGGAGAGCTCAATTTTTTTCTTGGTCTTCAAATTCAACAAAGTTCAAATGGTATCTTCATCAATCAAGCCAAATATGCAAAGGATGTTATCAAGAAATTTGGTCTTGAAAATGCAAACGACTTACTCCTATGGCTACTAATTGTCATCTTGACAAAGATGAGAAGGGCAAAAGTGGACATGACTCTCTGAGGCATGATTGGTTCACTTTTATACTTAGCTGCTAGTAGGCTGATATCATGTTTTTGTTTGTGTTTGTGCTAGATTTCAAGGCGATCCAAGGAGTCTCACCTACAAGCGATCAAAAGAATCATCAGATATCGATAGATACTCCCAATTTGGGAATCTTGGTATCCTAGAGATTCATCTTTTAATCTTATAGGCTATTCGATCTTGATTTTGCTGCATGTAAAGTTGACGAAGAAAAGGAAAGTGGGACTTGTCAATTCTTAGGAAATAGACTTGTCTCATGGGCAGCAAAAGCAAACCTCTGTCTCAACTTCAACAAGCTGGCGAGAATACATAGTGCTGGCTAGCGCTCACAATTCTTTGTGGATCAAGCAACAACTTGTTGATTATGAGATTCGACTAATAATTGTCCTATATTGTGTGACAACACGTCGACAATCATCTCAAAATCTGTCATGCACTCCAAGACAAAGCACATTGATGTGAGATATCACTTTCTTAAAGACCATGTTGAAAAAGGTAACATTAGCATGCAATATGTGCCTCTGAGAATCGGGTAGCAGGTATCTTCACAAACCACTTGATTCAACCGGTTTGCATATTTAAGAGAGCTTGGTATGCTTGACCTCAATCCTTAACCTCTTTGACTAACTATTTAAATCATTTTACAAAATTGTCTAAATGATCTGCAAATTGAAACTCTGCGAGTGGACAATCTTGAGTAAGTCCTTACATGTCCAAGTGGTGATCTTTATATAAAATAGGCGAGACCTAAAAGCGTCGTCTGCGATGATCATTCATCGGTCATAAATCGGACTTCAAAATTATCAAATACATTTATTAACTTCGAAGTACAAAAAGGAAAAGATACTGATATTTCTTCACATTTTAAAGCCGCCATTTGCGCGGTTTCAAAACCTCTCGACTTGTCAATGTCTTCCAAATCTTATCAAAACTTTGAATTTCTCTTGGTTCTCTAGCGAAATCATCAATGGTAATGATTTCTACACCTTCTAATTCATTTAAATCAAGTTTTATGATTTGCATTAACCTAATTTGTGCTATTTGAACTACTTCATGATGGTGCAAAATCTTGAAATTGATGTTTGAATCTTGTTTATGTAGCATAAAATTGTGACTTCGGATTTCTTTGATGATATGTCTTTGCCTTTCACAATCTGTTTACCAAAAGTGACAAAATAGGAGATATTTTGAAACCGAGTTCATCATTTGTTCTTGTCATTTGTCATCATACGAACATGTTTTGGGTTTTAATGCGACATTTTGTTTTTTTGTTAATATCATTGATCACTCACATCGTTGTATTTAATCATACCTTCTTATATCTATGTCTTGTTCTCATATCCTCAAGCTGTATGGCAAGGACTAAAATCTTCCAAACTCTGAGACACAACATCATCCTCTGCATCTGCTAAGCCATCTAGGGCTAAACAAGGCTGAAAATCTTCCGCAGAATCCTTCCCGGGTCAAGTTATCATCTGGGATGACAATCGACGAGATTCCATTATCAGTACATCTGGTGATGCCTTTGCTTAAGGATTTAACGAAATGTGGGCTTCTTCCCTTGTTCCAACTTCATGATACCCACTACAGCAATCTTTAGCGAGGAATTTTACACAAGGATGATTACCTCCTCCTCCGTAATGCCTCACGAACGGTAAACCTAAGCTACATCAAAGGCTTCGGCATTACATCAGCCACATTGACTATAAGGATATTGGGGCAATCCTTGAACGCCTATTGAAGGCAAACTAGACTTAACCGATCTTTGAATCGACTCTTGCTTGGGAAATGATGCGAGGATCGCAACTTTTTGAGGTTCTCGAGATGTCCAGGAATCTCTTTCCTGAAAATGCTTATCATCGGTCACGTTATCGATAAGAGCATTCTCTTCAAGAATGGGGCAAGAGACATTTTTACATCTCAAGCAACTTGTGGACCAAGGCTGTGATTCTTCGGCGGCTTAGCGGGCAAAATTGTTTTCTCTATGCGTCTCAAAGTGTTGCAGACGTCCAATCCAACCCTCATCGACGACCTTTCGTAAGGGTCATCAATGTCATTCTCGCGCGATTTGAAGAGATCGATGATAAAGTTATCTCTTGAGTCTCTCATCAGGTGTCACTAACACCTATGTTTTCTGGATCAACAAGCGTTACCGCTATCGGGATGACATGGCAAAGCGAACAATCGTGGTGTTCTCTTTGCTGCCGCTTCTTCTTCTGAGTGGCCACTTCTACCCAAGCCGGCAAGGGTAAGCGAAAAGTCACATGTTACGGGCGAGCCAGGTGCTGCGAGGAGGAGCCTAAACCTATAGGAGGTGAGCTTGAGAACTTTGATCTCGGCAAACTTGATCATGATCCTTATGAACCTTGAGCCTCCTTCCCAAAGGCCAAACATTCCTCCTCTCTCCTCAGTCTCGAAAAACCCAAATCTCGCTAGATCTGAGGTTGAAAAGGATACCTCTAATTTCAA